>JASDDO010000016.1:21820000-22187316 GCA_030015575.1 Agapanthus africanus | reverse complement strand
AAAACATCCTCAATTCAAAACTCGACGGAAGCGGGGTTATTCCGACTTCCGATTCTAATTTCATCAAAAATGCAATTTTTTCTAAATAACAAATTTACCATTTTTTATACTGTTTATTAACCATTTAATAACATTTGGAATAAGTTTCAATTCAAAATATAATGTTAAACAACTTTTATTTAACTTTTACGGTAAAATACCATCATGTTTACATACGACATTGCATATTCATTTTGATCATATTACCTTTAAAAAAACTCATGAGGTAATGATCTATCTCATCACAACACTCATTCTTGAAATAGCACGATGACTTTTGGAACATTAGTTTGTGGGAAAATACGAGTTTACATTTAAATACCATAAACATTCAAAAACTGTTTTCTTTAAAAGTGTATTATTTAATTTCTTGCAAATGCGCCTCTACAACGCATTTTGGGGAACCCCGACCGGGATGGTGTGGGTTATCGCACATCCTCGAGCCTAGCAGTGCGAGATGCAGACCTCCTCACGGAGCATCCGATCTCGATGGAATTTTTAATGCAATTTTTAAGAAAAATGAGATTTCTACTTAATAAATAAATTTTATTTTTATTAAATATATATATATATATATATGATTATTATCAAAATACCTAATTTAAATATATTATATATATTCCATGTTTTTCTAAATCAAAGAAATCACAAATTTCATGAAACTACCATTACAAATCAATACAATTCCAATATTACATTAAAATACCATATTCAATGAAATCTAGGTTCTATTCACTAGAAAACTTCATTTTATAAAAAATTACAACTATGAAAACCCTAAAGACGATAATTAAATACTTGAGGTGTATTTTGAAAATATATCAAAACTATTTTTCATAAAAACCCCTCAAGTTATATTAATTTACAATAAGGACCCTGGTAAACATAGGTTAAAGCCGGACCAGTTCTCTTGAGCCTCAGGGAGCCGGAGAATATGGGTGCTTTCCTATCTAAGGTAGACAACCTAAAAATGCTGTTATCAATACGGTAATTGTCTTGGAAAAAAACACAAATCATGTCGTCCATGTGCAGCAGTTACCGATAACATCAAAACTAATTTAGGACTTCAACTTGTTTTAAAGTGTCTGACTCAGACAGAGTCTCGGTCTAATATGAAACTGATCTATCCTTGAATATGATTCAAGATAATTCCATTTCAAAATGAATCCATTTATACTAGAATTCAATCTATATCAACTTGACCCGACCGAATCGAACCATAGATATACTATGATTACATGACTATCAATTTATATCCATTCCATTACATGATATCATGGTTTCGGCAAGTCGAATACAACCATTCATTACATCAATACAAACAATACAATAAACATTACGGGATTTTAAAGGGGTAGACTGGTACGGAATGTGTTAAAGGTGGCACGAGGTGGTCACTAAAAGACGTAACTATACATCCATGCCGTTGTTCCATGGTTATATCGACGAAGCCTTGTACTACGGTTTACCAAAGTCCACGGTGTAAGTTGGACTCCTCTCGTATATACTGGCATATTCTGTACCAAGTTACAAACAACTGCGTTAACATAACAATCAAATAGTTATATTCTTTCTGTCTATTCTATCTCTACCTTTCTTTGGGACTTACCGAGCGATTGTTCACTGACGGCATTCCTTCTCTTCTTTCTTTGGAATGTTGTCAGGAGGACCCGACTCCAAGGAGTTCGAGACCAGCCAGGAGCACTTGAAGCAGACCACTGAGCAGCACGGCCTTTAGGCTTTACTTGTACTTACTACTCTTTCAGTTCATGACATTGTTTAAGCATTGCTTTCATCATTATATTTACTTTTCAGTTGTATTGTAAAGAAATTTTTAATAAATAAAAGTTGTTGTTCATTTACACTTCATGTCTTCTTGTGTATATTTACATTATATTGCTTAGTTACGCTTAGCATGTTTACTTCTGAGTAAATACGTAGAAGGCATCATCGCGTCTTCTTACCGTACACTGGGAAGCGGGGCGTGACAATTAATGTACAAATAGAGTATTTGTAAATCCTGAGCACAAGTTATAAATTTGATTTATTTTTAAACAGCAAGAAAGTACTTGTAGCTCATTGGTAAAGTCTTGCACTGCTGTGACGTAGCCCCTGTGTTCAAATCCCCCCAACCACATATTATTTTTGCTAATTTTTCTTTTAAACTTTTTGGAAGCCCAAAAGTTTACACATGAAACACACGTAAAAATGAAAAGCCGCTAAAAACAAACATTTGGAAAATGTTGCACACACAGACCCCGACACGTAGCATGAATCCAAGCCCAGACCAACCTCATTGGACCGACGAGATCTTTTTTGGGGCCGGCGCCGCCGTCTCCCCGTCCCAAATGCTTCAAATTTTTTACCCTAGCACCTTTTGAACTCCCCCACTAACCCTAGTCTGTTTGTTTTTCCTGCACATTTCCAGAGAATTAAAATGAGGCATTAATCCAAAATGTTAATGCATTTTAATTCCATTCTTCAATACTCTAAACCTTAATTTCTCCTATAAATACCACCATACACCCTAGTCCTCTCTATTCTGAAATATAGCTTCAAAACTCTCAAATTTTCTAAGTCCAAAAAGTTGTACAAGTGGAGTTAGCTCAAGGTTAAGTTCCGGCGACGATTCGGGACAAATCCGGCGACCCCGCGACTCCACGACGCTTGCAAACTCATCCTCTACCTCCCATCTCCCTTCTCAATCCGTAAGTCCCTACTTTTTCTTCTATCTTCTCTATTAAACAAGTCTCTTTTCAAATGACATCTGTAAGTGGAGTTAACCAACTTTTAAAAGCTAATTTCTTTAAAATGACAATTTTTCTTAGGAAACTCATAACCAAATTAATAAATCTTGCTTATTAACCATCAACTAAAATTTAGAAACCAATTTCTTTATAAAACTCCATGTAAAATCATGTTTATTGCACTTTTACGATTTAATACCACCTACTTACTTTCGACATATTTTATCATTCTTACTCAATTACGTTTAGAAAACTCACGAGCTAATGACATACCTCATTACAACACGCATCATAACATAGCCCGATTGCCTCTTTACAATATTTTTGTGACAATACAAGTTTTACATTAAAATACCCTAAACTAATAAAACCGTATTTCTTTAAGATTATTTTAATTAAATTCCATACAATTATGTCTGTTAGTGTATATGCCCTAGAGGCCATTACTGTATCATACTAGTATGTATATTATTTGATGGAAGCTTGCGATATTCACAGTTGTACAGACAATCTTGCTCGATATAGTAGTATGCTACTTGGTTTGTCTCTGCTTTAATGTGTACATGTGTGTTTCTTTATTATATCACCTATACGCATTAGTAGAGCCCTTAGGATCTTTGCTTGATTACCGGCGTTGTGATGGCGATCACACTCGTGGGGGCTGGGTAATCTACAAGCACATCCTTATACACGTCCCTAGTCGTGGGATTATCGAGATAGGGCATCGATACTCCGGAGTAGACTAGCGTATGCACTTCTCATCCCAGCACGGGAGACGGTCTGTCCCACAGCCGTCAGTACGCCGTACTTGAGATAGTATGCGGGTGCTCGTTAGGTTATGAGTACACTGGACAGGACTCGTCGGGAACTGATGGTTGGTATTATACCTATCGTCAGTTATCAGTTCCCAGGTGACATGAGTACAGCTTAGTCCGCTGACTTGACATTGTCACTTCGCCTCGAGTGTGTTCCCATTGTTCTTTGATTACTACCCTACCACGGCTCTACTGAGTCGTGCAAACAGGTAGTAGTTGGGTGCAGTCCCGAAGCACTTGGAGGCAGTGACGGTTAGACAGGATTCGTCTCTCCCGGTATTGGGGGTTGACATCGCGTTGTGTCTAGGAGAGCCATTACACGAGTAGTCCCTGGCCAGGGCAAGCGAGATATACTGGTAGGTTTCCAGTGTTATCTCAGGGTGTACTGGGCTTCACTCCGACACGACTTGTACCGCTATTAAGGGACTGACGTTTACCGCCCCCCTAGGCCCGCCATGCGATGTATCAGACGAACAGACCGGACTGTACGGAGATTGTCGCATACAGGCTCAGTAGGAGTTCGGATGGGTTTACCTCATCGGCCTTCTTATCGACATCTACCTAGGGACCGTTACGTACAGCTAGTGCCGCTTGTGGTCTGTGGTTAAACCCACTGCCAGCGTAGTATTGAGTCTTTAGAATCCCACACAGAGAGTTTCCCTACACTGAGCGAAACGTGTAGAGGCCGTATGGTTTTACGGCAGGGCTGCGATCACTTACGTACACTTGTGTGCGTGTGGTGTTCGGGCAGGCAGTACTAGTGGGCTTTGGTTTAAGCCGGATCCTAGTATTGCACGGATGGATTTGTTTTGTCTTCTGTGCATCCGCATTCTACGGAATGCGGATGCAGGTGTGTATGCACAGTTTTCCGGAGCGATGAAGGAGGAGGTGCCTCATCAGGGTTTTGGCAGTTGGTTCGGCCAAAACCGTTATGTGGTAGGCTCACTAGGGTTTTGACAGTTGATTCGGTTAAAACCATTTTGAGGCGGACTCATTAGGGTTTTGACAGTTCGTTTGGTCAAAACCATTATGAGCCGCGACATCATTTACTAATCCTTTTAGTGATAATTTTATGATGGCTAATTGCATTGACCATTTGACCCCGTTGACCTCTCTTGACTTTGTTGACCGGTTGACCATTGACTTTCAAGAGGGATCTACACTCTTCTTTTCTTTTTCTTTTTCTTTTGGATTATGATAATGGTCATTTCAATGTAGCCATCAACTTTATCTTGATAGGATTTGTAATGATGGTTTTAGTGCATTATTGGAACCATGGTTGATTTCTTTAGTTCACAATTCTTTTCTCATTCCCTCTCTTGCCTTTTTCAAGTGAGAAGAAAAAGAAATGAACCATGATTGCTAGCTCCTCCTTCTTCTTCCTCCTCTTGATTCATCTTTTGATCTCATGTGTTGAGAGATAAAGATCCCACAAAGACAAAACCATCCCTTTATCACTTCTACACAACCTAGGGCTTCTAGATTAGCAATCTCTTTGCCCTAGTTACCTCGGCTCGAGGTGGAGCTCGGTGTACATCTCTCGGGTGGATCGTCTTCGACTCAAGGAGGCCGCGGAGGTGACCAAAGTCCGGATCAAGCCTCGGAGCAAGCAAGGAGAAGAACAACAAGAAGAGAAGGAGTTCAAGTTGAGGTATAACCCCTAACCGAGTAGATAAATCTCTAGTTAGGATGCTAGTGTATTGTTTAGCAAAGATCCGGCTTTTACGGTCCATGTTACCAAGTTTAGAAAAAAATTTGTTTTACCGTTTCCGCAACCCCGAAAGTACCGGGAGAGGTAACGTGGACCTAACAGTGGTATCAGAGCCTAACTAAACACACCCTAGCATGTTAGCAAAGTGTTTAGAATTTCGACCGGACGAAAAACCGCAAAACACCCCCGATTTTTTAAGTTTCTGCCGATTTTTTTTTCTGTTCCAAAATTAATAAATCATACACTAAAAATCGGCTCAGGCTTTTGTTAGAAAACTGGAGAAATTTGATCCCCCAACTCGTCTAAAGCGCCGCGGTTCTGCGGCATAAGCTTGCTTATGCCGCGGAACCGCGGCCGAGTTAGCTCAGTTGGGGAATCTTTTTCCTGCAGTTTTCTTATATGGGTATTTTGGGATTTTTTCAATATGACTTTTCTGCCCAGATTTTCCAGAAAGCAAATTTTGTTTTTAGGGCTCAAAAATCCGTAATTTTGGTCGATGTTCTGTAGACTTTGGCTAATGGTTATATCTGTAATGTTATATGTGTATTGAACGTCTACTAATCGCTATACGTCGATTAGTGGGGGTTATACATATCTGTGATCTGTAATGCTGATGGTATGTGTATATGAACTCGTTGGATTGTCGCGGATGAATAGCCGGGGTGGATGTGAGATGAGAGTTTCTTTTTCTTTCATTCATGTAATAAATTTGTAAATTGATGTAATATTATTTGTATGGCTGCACAACCGGGTCGGGGTTGTAGCCGTCATTGTATAATTCTTTTTACTATTTTTGCTCCTAGGATAGACCCATGGAGGGGGTGCACAAACTACCGGGTATCTCAAAGTGCCAAGTGGCCTACTCACGGCGTTGAGGGAGGTTGCTTCGCTTCGGGTACTTGGCGGGTAGTTTGCCGCACCCGTAGGGGTCTTGGGTGGGGTATTGGCTATTCATCGCGACCGTGTAATCCGCTTTTCGTTGCAGGCTCGAACGAATCGCGGGTTCCTAGTATATCCAAAGTGTTCATCTGTGATCTGGATTGGCTATCATTGCTATATATCTATATATAATAACTATTTAGACGTTGCTTATGTTTTACAGCCGCGCTAGCCCAGCCCCCGCTCTGTCGTTAGTTAAGTAACCTAACGGGTGATGGCGGGGCCCCGTGGCGAATGCGAATGGCATAAGCGTACGTCATATTTTGGTTGTTTTCTGCAATGGTAGGATTTAAATGATGGGATGCATTAAAAGAACTAATGCAAGAAAATAAACCTAAAAGACGTTGTTGGAACAATTTTTCAAAAAGCTGTTATTACAAGGACGTTCATTTTTGTTTTGCATCGAGGTATTCGGTTATGAATGCCCAGCACCTCATTCGACGAGGCAAGGGCCGAGATCCCTTCATCGGGAGTGACCCCTTGGACAAAAGTTTGCGTCAGTGTAATAACTTCACTATAGTCGATTAATTCTTGCTTTGCATCGAGGTATTCAGTTTGGAATATCCTGCACCTCATTTGACGAGGAAAGAGCCGAGATCCCTTCACAGGGAGTGACCTCTTTAGCAAAAGTTTTCGCCACTATATTTTCAAAAAGGCAATCATGTTCCTTCGACGATATCAAGTTCATTACGTTAACGGGTTTTTCGCCAAAAAAACCCAGCCGTAGCCCTCCGTCGTTTCGGATTAATATTATTTAGTATTCGTGCTGCGTTTGTTGACCTAGTCAAGGCGTAGTGAACGGTAGCTAAATAATATTTTTCTGTGGATTGCAAATGTGATTGGTTAGGACAGTCGTGCGGCCTTGTTGACCTAGTCAAGGGCACGTACGAGTGGGTCTAATGCAATCAGGATAATGACAGGTAGAACTTGACTAACGGTTTGTGGCTTGTTGACCTAGTCAAGGTCATAAACCGTTAGGGGCAAAAACCACATCGGGAATTTCTAAAGAAACTGAAACTTGCAGATTTAGCATACCTTCTGGAGTGTGGTGACTAGAGTGGATTCCATCTAGGTCATCACACAATGACAGTTGGATCCCGATCCCACTGATGAGTTGGATTACTCTTGGGAAATTATTTCACTTAACGATCAATGCTGTAAACCTAGTAGGTGTCTAGAAAGGTGTTAGCGGGGCTACGCCCCCAGGGAAAAGAGGTTCTTAAATTAAGGAACTTCGCGAAAGCGTTGGAAAACCTCCCTCGAAATACCGACACTAGCCTGGATGAAAGGTTAAGCAAGTATTGTGACGTGAATTAAATCCCGACTAGTTCTTCTTTTAAAAGGTTTTAAGAAGAATTTGAGGAAACAGTGGGAGACATCCTGGTTAAATAAACTAATAAACCAATCTAATCTTGCAAGAGCGCACGCTGAGTGTTTCTTTTCTCTCTCTCCAGGTAGCAACCATTTCACGCCCTAATCAAGATAATAAAATGTATCGCTTAACCGATCCGAATTCTTATTCGGGGCTGGGGAATGTTGGTTCAGCTCTAACTTGTGACAACAGTCATAAGTATGAGCAAGGGAAAGGGGATTGTATGGATTCCCAGGATACCCAGTTGAAGAAGAAGCATGGTTTTGCATCTACTTCAGGTGTTTTTGTAATTGAGAACTGTTTTACGGTCAGCCCTACCTCCTGGGTACTTGATACCGGATCAGGATCTCATATCTGTAATTTATTACAGGGACTGAGAAAAAGTAGAAAAGTTGCACCGGGTGATATGTCGCTCAGAGTAGCGAACGGAGCACAAGTTAATGCGGCAGCCATCGGTGAATATCACCTAGTATTGCCAAATGGCAAGACTATGATTTTGAACGATTGCTACTATGTACCCTCCAACATCATATCAGTTTCTTTACTCGATAAAGATGGATATAACTTTGTTCTTGATAGAAATATCATGAACATTTACCTTCATAAGGTACTGGTTGCAGAGGGTACACTGTGTAATGGTATCTACGTTCTAAATCAGAATACAGTTCTCAATGTACAAAACACACGCAAGAGGAAGAATTCAGATACGAATGAATCCTACTTGTGGCATTGTAGACTTGGTCATATCGGAGAGAAAAGACTGAGAAAATTGCATAAAGATGGACTCTTGAATGCGTTCGAGTTTTCATCTTATGAAACTTGTCAGTCTTGTCTCAAAGGGAAGATGACCAAATCTCCGTTCACCGGACATGGAGAAAGAGCAACAGAGCTCTTGGGACTCGTACATAGTGATGTATGCGGTCCGATGTCTATACATGCAAGGGGTGGGTTCTCGTACTTCATCACATTCATTGACGATCTCTCTAGGTTCGGATATGTGTATCTGATGAAACACAAATCTGAAGCTTTTGAGAAATTCAAGGAATTCAGAAACGAAGTAGAGAACCAGACTGGAAAAAGTATCAAGATCCTCCGGTCTGATAGAGGAGGGGAGTACTTAAGCACGGAATTCCTAGATTACTTAAAAGAGAATGGTATTCTCTCTCAGCTTACTCCTCCTTATACACCACAGCACAACGGTGTATCGGAGAGGAGGAATCGTACCCTTCTGGATATGGTTCGCTCCATGATGAGTAATGCCGAGTTGCCTCTTTCATTTTGGGGACATGCGCTATTGACAGCAGCATATCTATTGAATGATGTTCCGTCTAAATCAGTGCCTAAGACTCCATTCGAGATATGGAATGGAAAAAGGCCATATCTTAAAAGATTTAAGATATGGGGTTGTCCGGCTTATGTTAAAACGCATAAACCGGATAAACTAGAGGCACGGTCAGTTTTATGTAAGTTTGTGGGATATCCAAAGAATGGTTATGGATATCTATTCTACCACACCGAGGAACAGAAGGTGTTTGTTGCTCAGCATGCCGTTTTCTTAGAAACGGAGTTTCTTGCAAAAGAAATTAGTGGGAGCACGGTAGAATTAGAAGAAATTCAGCGACTACAAACTGAAAATTTGACAGAACCTCAGGATTCAATAACCCCAGACGAACCTCAACCACTCCGCAGATCTGGTAGGATTTCTCGTCCGCCCGAGAGATACTACGGTTTTCTCATAGACGGGGATCGAGAGGATTGCATCTTAGAAGAAGATGACCCTACCAGTTTCAGGCAGGCCATTATCAGTAGGGACTCTGATAAGTGGCAGGAAGCAATGCAATCCGAAATGGAGTCTATGTACGCCAATAAAGTGTGGACCTTGGATATTGCTCCACCTGGGGTAAAACCCGTTGGATGCAAATGGATCTACAAAAGGAAACTTGGTGTAGATGGGCAGGTGGAAACCTATAAGGCTAGACTCGTTGCAAAAGGTTTTCGTCAAAGACCTGGTTTGGACTATGACGAAACTTTTTCTCCGGTGGCTATGCTCAAATCCATTCGGATCCTACTTGCCATTGCTGCCTTCCATGACTATGAAATCTGGCAGATGGATGTTAAAACGGCTTTCCTAAACGGTTGTTTGGAAGAGTGCGTTTACATGGATCAACCAGAAGGTTTCGTAGACAGTGGGAGCAGCGGGAAGGTGTGCAAGTTGCTTAAATCCATTTATGGATTAAAGCAGGCATCGCGGAGCTGGAACATCTATTTTGATGAGGCAATCAAGGAATTTGATTTCATCAAGAACGAAGATGAACCTTGTGTTTATAAGAAGATTGTAGGACGAACTGTCGTATTCCTAGTATTATACGTGGACGACATTCTTTTGATAGGAAATGACATTCCTATGCTACAATCGGTCAAGCTATTTTTGTCACAAAGGTTCTCCATGAAGGACCTGGGTGATGCCTCGTACATTCTGGGGATCAAGATCTATAGATATAGATCCAAGAGACTGCTGGGACTTTCGCAGTCCAGGTACATAGAGACCGTACTAAAGAGATTTAGTATGGAGGATTCCAAGCGCGGTAACATACCCGCATTGCACTGAATTACCCTCTCCAAGAAGATGTCTCCTAAGACTGACGAGGAGAGGGTTCGCATGAGCACTATACCCTACGCTTCGGCGGTAGGATCTATAATGTATGCGATGCTATGTACAAGACCAGATGTAGCTTACGCGCTGAGCAAGGTAAGCCGGTATCAGTCAGACCCAGGTGAGGACCACTGGACAGCAGTGAAGAACATTCTCAAGTACCTGAGAAGGACTAAGGAGATGTTCCTAGTTTACGGTAATGGAGACCTCAGGGTCGAGTCCTTTACCGATTCAAGCTTCCAGAGTGACAAAGATGACAGCAAGTCTGTCTCAGGTTTTGTGTTTACCCTCAACGGAGGGGCGGTATGTTGGAGGAGTTCCAAACAGGATACCGTCGCAGACTCGACGATGGAGGCTGAATACATTGCTGCAAACGATGCCGCAAAAGAGGCGGTCTGGATGAAGAAGTTCATTAGTGAACTTCAGGTGGTTTCGTCCATTGTTGACCCAATACCTTTGTATTGCGATAACAATGGGGCTATAGCTTTAGCGAAGGAACCAAGGTCCCATCAGAAATCCAGGCACATCTTAAGGCGGTATCACCTAATCAGGGAGATCATTGATCTCCAGGAGATCGAGGTGCGGAGAGTGGACACAAAGGACAACACAGCGGACCCATTCACGAAGGCCATACCCCAGACTCAGTTCGAGCGGCTGATCGAGATGATAGGTCTTCGATACGCCAGTACATGGCCTTAGTGCAAGTGGGAGATTGTTAGTGTATATGCCCTAGAGGCCATTACTGTATCATACTAGTATGTATATTACTTGATGGAAGCTTGGGATATTCACAGTTGTACAGACAATCTTGCTCGATATAGTAGTATGCTACTTGGTTTGTCTCTGCTTTAATGTGTACATGTGTGTTTCTTTATTATATCACCTATACGCATTAGTAGAGCCCTTAGGATCTTTGTTTGATTACCGGCGTTGGATGGCGATCACACTCGTGGGGGCTGGGTAATCTACAAGCACATCCTTATACACGTCCCTAGTCGTGGGATTATCGAGATAGGGCATCGATACTCCGGAGTAGACTAGCGTATGCGCTTCTCATCCCAGCACGGGAGACGGTCTGTCTCACAGCCGTCAGTACGCCGTACTTGAGATAGTATGCGTGTGCTCGTTAGGTTACGAGTACACTGGACAGGACTCTTCGGGAACTGATGGTTGGTATTATACCTATCGTCAGTTATCAGTTCCCAGGTGACATGAGTACGGCTTAGTCCGCTGACTTGACACTGTCACTTCGCCTCGAGTGTGTTCCTACTGTTCTTTGATTACTACCCTACCACGGCTCTACTGAGTCGTGCAAACAGGTAGTAGTTGGGTGTAGTCCCGAAGCACTTGGAGGCAGTGACGGTTAGACAGGATTCGTCTCTCCCGGTATTGGGGGTTGACATCGCGCTGTGTCTAGGAGAGCCATTACACGAGTAGTCCCTGGCCAGGGCAAGCGAGATATACTGGTAGGTTTCCAGTGTTATCTCAGGGTGTACTGGGCTTCACTCCGACACGACTTGTACCGCTATTAGGGGACTGACGTTTACCGCCCCCTAGGCCCGCCATGCGATGTATCAGACGAACAGACTAGACTGTACGGAGATTGTCACATACAGGCTCAGTAGGAGTTCGGATGGGTTTATGTAACAACTCCAATTTTGTATACCAAAAAATTGCTTTAAATATAGTGTATACTTGGAGTATTAATGTTGCTGGAAACAATTTAAGTATCTAATTCCTTATAATAATTACAAGAAGGAGCTTGTAGCTCATTGGTAATACCTTGCACTGCTGAACCAAGCCACCGGAGTTCAAATCCCATGTCCCACATTATTTTTGTATTTATTTTGTTTTATTTTTTTTCGAAGTCAACGGTAAAAAGGCCATAACTCCCAAAATATGTACTGGACAACAAAAAGTAAAAATACCAAGTTGTTCCTCAGGAAAACCCCCGGCCATTGGACCCTTGACTCGGCCCGACTCGGCGCCGCCGGCCGGCGACTCGGCCGACTCGGTCCGGCGCCGCCGGCCGGACTTGGCCGGACGGCCGAGTCACCAACTGAGAAAAGTTGGCTCTTGACTTAGTCAACCCTCTTGCACACTTATTATACCTGGATCGGTTTTGATTTGGCCAATAAATCCCTTTTACTCCTAGGTTTAATGATTTTTAATGAATTTTTAATGTTTTTTATATTTTCTTTTAATATTTTTTAACCCTAACCCTAACCCTAGCCTAGCCCTATATAAAGACCCCTACCCTCTACCATTTCACCTCACAACTCTAAGTCCACTCTCCCAAATTCTCGAGAACTCGGTACGAAGAGCGAGAAGCGAAGCGCTGCCGAAATCGACGACGGATTCCGGCGACCGGATCAGAACCTTCGCGACGTTTTCAACGAATCGACAACCACCACGTCCATTAGCTTCCTTAGCTTGTCCAAATTGTAAGTCCCACCTTCTTCTATCTCTCTTTTCTTTAAAGTAAAAATACGACTTTTTGGAACCCGACGGAAATCGGACAAACCGATTTCCGATTCGGTTTTTCTATAAATTTCCACTTGTCACCTAATACATATTATCTACCCATATGCTTGTTGACTATTAATCACCCATAAACCAATTTAATCAAACTTTTTCACATAAAATGATAACTTCTTTGCAAAACCGTATTCTTTTCATAAAAATACCATGAAGTTCATTTTTCTTAGTTTAATTAATTCCCTCACTTCTAAATAGGCTTATCTTGATCACTAAACTTGTACAACCCAATTTGAATGAAATTTCACACATAAAATGATAGCGTTTTTAAATACCGTATTCTTGCACTTTAATACCTTCAACTTTAACTTGTCATGTTTTACCTTTAAACTTCACCAAAACTTAATATAAGTCACGGGGTAATGACCTATCCCTACACACACTCAATATAACCCTAATTGATAAATATCAAAATACAGAATACGGAATTACAGGACTTTTCACTAAAATACCCTAACCTTTATTTAAAGCTTTAAGTTGTAAACTTTTCTAGATAAAATCTTTTAATAAAATGAAACCACGATTGGTCATGGACATCGATCGTTTATCTAAACTGTCTTGTGGTGACTAGGCAAGTGTGTCTAAGGCTAGTGGTTTTTAATTAGGCCCACGACTGTGGTTCCTTCCCACTTACCTGGCACTTACCTGGCCGCAATTGACGGTGAAGAGGCGATTTGAGGCTTCTAATGACTCATCGTTTAGACTTAGAAGTAGGCTAGTTGGTTTAGGAAACCCTAATAACTAAAATACGGAAAACTGTACTCTTTTGCAAATAAATACCCCATATTTATAAAACCGTTTTCCCAAATGAAAAGTATTTATAAACCTAAGCAAAGCGCCGCTACAACACACTTTTGGGGAACCTGTTAGGGATAGTACGGTTCATCGTGCACCCGCAGGCTAGTAGTGCGAGATTCAGACCTCCGCAAGGAGCATTCGGTCTCGAAAGGTTCAAAATACGATATTTAAGGAAAATGAGATTTTTTCCAAATAAAATATTTATATAAAATTATTCATGTGTTAATATATATATAATTATCATTTAAACATCTATTTTATCATAATATAAGTTTCCACATTTTGCTAAAAATTACAAGATTAAAAGTTACACTAAAATACCATGAATTTCAGATAAAACAATTAATATTTTTATTAGGATATATTCACTAGAATAACACAAATAAAATTCATATTCATTATAATATTAAAGACGAATATTAAATACTTGAGGTGTATTTTGAAAATATACAAAAGTACTTTTTACATAAAACCCCCTCAAGTTTTACAAATTACTATAAGGCCCCTAGCTAATATTGAACTTCAAATCATATTCTTGTAGTCTGACTCGGGTTAGAGTCTGACTATTTTTGACTTGAATATGATTCAAGTCAATCTATATTCTTTTATATTCCAACGCACTTTGAATACATGAATGCATGAACCCAGTTAACAATATATTCTTTTTGACTAAATCAAACCATGGATATTCATCCATTATCCTGATATTCCATTTACCTGATTATACAGTTACAACATGTTTACTGATTTCATGGTTTTGGTCAGTCACCCAACTTACATCTTCCAATACTACAATACTGTTAAAACACTACGGGGTTTAAGGGGTAGATTGGTACGGAAGGTGTTAAAGGTGGCACGAGGTGGTCAGATTAAGACACCTAACCTGAATCCTATTGCTGTTCGACCGTGGCATAACGGTTCCTTGTACTTTCCTTTTTCCCTGATCTCTAGTATATAGAGATCCCCCTCGTATACACTGGCATCCTTCTGTACCAAGCTACAAACAACAGCGTTACACAATGTTCCATAATATTCAACAATATAATACTTTAGAAAATACTGTTACTCTATCATTCTCATTCTTCTTATTCTTTGGGACTTACCGAGCGACCTGTTCGCTGACGACATTCTATCTCTTTCTACTTTGAATGTCGTCAGGTGCGTTGGACCAAGCTGAGATCGAGCCCACCGGTGAAGATTTGGAGCAGTTCCAGGAAGATCCAGAGCTCTAGATACTGTACCTTGTTCTTTCCAGTTTATTTCATTTTCTGTTATGCCACTGTTTAGGCATTGCTTTTCATTCCAGTTGTATTTTCTTTTCCTGCATTGTAAAAAGAATGTTATTAATAAAAGTTGCTGTTATTTCTATATTATTCGTCTCTTGTGATTTACTTTATATTGCTTAGTTACGCTTAGCGTATATACTTCTGAGTATATACGTAGCGAGTCTCGTCGCGTCCACTTCGCCGTACACAGGGAAGCGGGGCGTGGCAGTTTACCTCATCGGCCTTCTTATCGACATCTACCTGGGGACCGTTACGTACAGCTAGTGCCGCTTGCGGTCTGTGGTTAAACCCACTGCCAGCGAATGGTCGAGTCTTTAGAGTCCCACAAAGAGAGTTTCCCTGCACTGAGCGAAACGTGTAGAGGCCGTATGGTTTTACGGCAGGGCTGCGATCACTTACGTACACTTGTGTGCGTGTGGTGTTCGGGCAGGCAGTACTAGTAGGCTTTGGTTTAAGCCGGATCCTAGTATTGCACGGATGGATTTGTTTTGTCTTCTGTGCATCCGCTTTCTACGGAATGCGGATGCAGGTGTGTATGCACAGTTTTCCGGAGCGATGAAGGAGGAGGTGCCTCATCAGGGTTTTGGCAGTTGGTTCGGCCAAAACCGTTATGTGGCAGGCTCACTAGGGTTTTGACAGTTGATTCGGTCAAAACCATTTTGAGGCGGACTCATTAGGGTTTTGACAGTTCGTTTGGTCAAAACCATTATGAGCCGCGGACATCATTTACTAATCCTTTTAGTGATAATTTTATGATGGCTAATTGCATTGACCATTTGACCCCGTTGACCTCTCTTGACTTTGTTGACCGGTTGACCGTGTTGACCATTGACTTTCAAGAGGGATCTACACTCTTCTTTTCTTTTTCTTTTTCTTTTGGATTATGATAATGGTCATTTCAATGTAGCCATCAACTTTATCTTGATAGGATTTGTAATGATGGTTTTAGTGCATTATTGGAACCATGGTTAATTTCTTTAGTTCACAATTCTTTTCTCATTCTCTCTCTTGCCTTTTTCAAGTAAGAAGAAAAAGAAATGAACCATGGTTGCTAGCTCCTCCTTCTTCTTCCTCCTCTTGATTCATCTTTTGATCTCATATGTTGAGAGATAAAGATCCCACAAAGACAAAACCATCCCTTTATCACTTCTACACAACCTAGGGCTTCTAGATTAGCAATCTCTTTGCCCTAGTTACCTCGGCTCGAGGTGGAGCTCGGTGTACATCTCTCGGGTGGATCGTCTTCGACTCAAGGAGGCCGCGGAGGTGACCAAAGTCCGGATCAAGCCTCGGAGCAAGCAAGGAGAAGAACATCAAGAAGAGAAGGAGTTTAAGTTGAGGTATAACCCCTAACCGAGTAGATAAATCTCTAGTTAGGATGTTAGTGTATTGTTTAGCAAAGATCCGGCTTTTACGGTCCATGTTACCAAGTTTAGAAAAAATTTTGTTTTACCGTTTCCGCAACCCCGAAAGTACCGGGAGAGATAACGTGGACCTAACAATGTCCTCACAACCCATTTTGGGAAATCTGATTTGGTCAGTGAGGGTTGTCGCACATCTATCGGACTAGTAGGGCGAGATGCAGACCTCCTTTATCGAAAGTCGGTCGTAAGGCTATTGTCCTCCTCATTATAGTCTTGCCTGGAAAATCCTAATGAAATTAATAGAATTTCGTAAAAGAATGAATGAAATGGAAAAAGGGAACATAAGATCTCGATGGAATTTTTTTTACAATTTCTAAGAAAACGTGATTTTTATTAATAAATAAATTCTATTTTTAATAATTATATATATATATGTATTATAAAAATATCTATTTTAAATATATAATATATTCCATGTTTTCTAATCAAAAGAAAAGAATAACAAATGTTCATGAAAATACCATCAAGAATCAATATAAGTCAGATTACATGAAAATACCATATACTATTCAATTTAGGTTTATATCCACTAGAATATTTCATCTTTTAAAATTTACATCCATGAAAACCCTAAAGACGATAATTAAATACTTGAGGTTTATTTTGAAAATATATCAAAACTATTTTCATAAAACCCCTCAAGTTATATTAAATTACAATAAGGACCTTAATAAATATAGGTTTAAGCGGGACTAGTTCTCTTGAGCCTCAGAGAGCCGGAGAATTTGGGTGCTTACCTATTTAAGGTAGACAACTAAAACGGGGTTATCAATACAGTAATTGGCTTGGAAAAAGTCACAAATTCTGCCGTCATTGTGCAGCAGTTACCGATAATTCCAAAACTAATTCAGGACTTCAATTCTGTTTAAGGGTCTGACTCAGTCGGAGTCTCGGTCTAATCTGAAATCAATCCATCCTTGAATACAATTCAAGTATAACTCCAATTCAACATGAATCCATTTATACCAGAGTACATTCTATATCAACATGAATTGATTTGACTGAACCATGGATATACATTTGACATTGTTTATATGACTATTCGTTTATATCATTTTCGTTTACATGAACTACTGATATCATGGTTTTGGCAAGTGTTACATCTATTAAACAAAATAATACACATCAATACAAAATACATTACGGGGTTTTAAAGGGATAGACTGGTATGGAATGTGTTAAAAGTGGTACGAGACGGTCACTTTAATACACCTAACATGAACATCCGTTGCCGTTGTCCCGTGGGTTTTGATGGGGCCTTGTGATCCGTATACCATAGTCCACATGGTAAGCTGGACTCCTCTCATATACACTGGCATATTTTGTACCAAGCTATAAACAACTGCATTAACATAACTATCAACATAATACCAGTTATATTCTCATTACCTGTTCAGTCTATTTCTATCTCTCTTTGGGACTTACCGAGCGATTGTTCGCCGACGACATTCCTTTTATATTCTTTCTTTGGAATGTTGTTAGGAGGACCCGACTCTGTGGAGATCAAGCCCAGCAAAGACGACCCGGAGCAGTTCTCAGAAGACTCAGAGCTCTAGTCACTTGTATATACTTTACTTTCAGTTCATTCCATTGTTTAGACATTGCTTTTCAGTCTTGTATTTACATTTCCAGATATATTGTAAAGGATGTTTAATAAATAAAAGTTGTTGTTCTTTTACATTTCATGTCTTACTTGTGTACTTTATTATATTGCTTATATACGCTTAACGTGTTTACTTCTGAGTAAATACGTCGCGTGACCTGTCACGTCTCCTTACCGTACTTTGAGAAGCGAGACGTGACAGGTTTTGTTGGCGGCCCATGTAGGTCCATGCCGCATGGAACCCTACCATGCAAGGTCAGTTCTGCATAGAAACCTAAGCAATATAACACAAGAATTACAAGACTCAGCAACTAACATTCTTCATATTTCATAATCTTTGAATCTATCCTTACCCTATTTTTCTTTCAAGGTTATGGAATCTCCCAACAACACGAGTGCAAACGTCAACAACACACCACCACCTCTTCCACTTACGCTTACCATTGTAGCTCCAATCAACGAGCAAATGGTACTGCTCGAGGCAATTAAGAGCCTCCTGGAAGGACAGCAGCAGCAGACTGCTATACTAATGAACCGCCCAGAAGCGGAAGCACCTGGGGTGAAGCAATTCCGGGTACTGCATCCGAAGCAATTTTCTGGAAAAGAGAACCCTTTGGAAGCTGAAGAATGGGCTCAATCAATCGAAGACGATCTGGCAGCAGCACAAGTGCCAAACATTCCTAGCCAAATATCGTTACAGTAACCTATCAATATCGAAAAATAAACTATGGATGGTTTTAGATTATCGAGTCGGCTTCGATATGAACAGTAGAACATTACATTCCAAACTGTATTGAATTTACAATGATTTTAATAAAGTAACATGCGCGGTAAAATTCAGATTTAGTGTCGCTTTTAGAGGGTGACGATACATGATTATAAACACGATATTTTGCATCCAAATTTCTACACGATATTCGTAAACAGTAAAGGGATCTAACTATTGCATGTCCCGCCATAATAAGATGTGTTATGGTTTAAGGTTTTGCATCGAGCACTTAGCACATCATTTCGTAACAATAGTGAATTTGGTTTATCGCACGTATGAACAGGATTCGATCCCAGCGAACTCTATATATCTATCACGGGACGTTGAGCTCATTATTGTTTAGTCGTCGTGTAACGCACAAATGCGCTTCGCAATATTTATCGGACTCCAAAATATATAACTAAGTGTTGATTGTTGTTAATGGTAGTGTGTGTGTGTGTATAGCATGTAGAGCAAGTGTTTAACTTGCCTAGCGAAGACAGTAACGACGACAGCGAATGGCATGAGCACGTGACAGAGCCAACCATGCTACATGTGGTTAGGAAACATCACTCCACAGTCACATTACGGCTGTCTATAAGATATCAAGAACAGTAAAATAAAATAAACTATCTAGTACATGTCCATATTCCAGAATAAACGAGTTAAGAAATAATATACGGAAGCAATAAATCCAATAAACAATAATATCAGGAAAGTACGTCCCAAATACGGGCTCACATTAGGAAATGAAAGTGCTGAAAGAAAACTAAACTAAACTAAACACTAACATGATCCTTACTGCTCGGCCTGTCGACTGAAATACTCCTGATCGGCCTGCGAAAGAAATAATGGAACTGGGCCATGCAAAACCCAGACGTCAGTGCGTCATAATATCAAACGATAAACTAAAGTCAGGATACAACAAGATATACAGGCGTGAAATATAAATGATAACATGAATTATAACACCCTGTTTCCCCAATCAGAGCAAAGCTCTGTTCAAATTCCGAGATTTGAAACGAAGCAACGCTTCGTGAAAAGCGCTAGCATTAAATGTGCCGGCACTAAGAGTCAAAGACTCTGAAACTGCGCTCACATGCAAAGAACGAGAGCGCTAAGCGCCAAGGGCGCTAAGCGCCAGAAGCGCCTCACTCTCGCAAGGATTACTTGCGCCTGATTATAACAGTGTAAATTCTATAGCACATATGCGCCTGACAGAAGAACAACAAAAGAATTAAAATAAGAGAAATACTTGACAGATAATGACAAAAAGGAAGAAAACACTTAATTAAACATTTTATTGCAATGGAAATAGATCGCCAAACATGGGATCAAAAGTACAGGGATTTACAAACATATAGATAAAATTATCTAGTTCCATCTCTGTCTTTTCCACCATGTCAAAGCGATGATCTTCGCGAGGAGTAGCTACCCATCGGTTAGCACTGGATTCACCAGCGAAAGCGGAGATGACGGCCCGATGAGCCCGTATTTGGCTCAGCAACTGAACAGAGCAATCCCTCAGGGCTTTGGTGATCAAGTGCGCCTCGAAGAAGCACTCGATCTTGTCTTCAGCGGCATCGAGCATCATTGGGGTCACCTCCGCCGGAGGAGGGGGAATATCAGTGAGCACGGACATGAGGATCATCCGAAGCCAAATAGAGTTGGGAGGGAGAGGAGATCCTACACGAGTCAAGAGCTCGTGCAGCGCTGCGTCGCACTGGTCATCCGTAAGAGCAGAATTCACCAAGCGCGCAGCAAAGCGAGGAACAATGTCCTGAATGGGTACCTCCCATGGTTGTCGACAAGCATGTGGGCGGTTACAAGCCATAGTTAAGATAGCTCTCTGGAAATGGGAAAAGAAAGAAGCATTGCTTCAGATTATAAAGACTAGGCACAGAAAATTTTGTGCATAATGGAGCTATTCCCAAGATCTGGGAAATGTAAGTTCTGGGGAATATAAATTTGACTTAAAAGGAAGCTGAAAAGACACCTCCAACAACAAAAAGCAACGCTTCATAGCAGCGCCAAGTGCGATGCGCCCTAAACAGCGCACCACGTGTGTGCTAGCGCTCAGTGCGCTGCGCCGTAAGTAGCGCACCACGTGCAAAGCACGTGTGCGCTAGCGCTAGGTGCGCTGCGCTCTAAGCATCGTGCAAAGCACGGGTGCGCTAGCGCTGGAACGAAAAGCTCCCCAACGTCAGATCAAAGATCCAATAATAATGATAAATTATTAATTAATCAGAATTAAATTCTGTTAAGGAAAGATTTCTCAAAAATCTTTCCAAACAACAAGATTGTGCTCTGTAAATTAGAACACCGTTGGATCAATGATCCAATGGTGATTAAAAATCACCAAAATACATAATAAATTCTGTATGGAAAAGATTTTCCAATCTTCTTAATAACAAGAAGATTACCTTCTGTAAATCAGAAGCCCTTGGATCAAAGATCCAACGATGGGAAATTCCCCAAATCAATTGGAGAAAAGATCTCCTAAACTGATTGAACTGATCAGCTTGCCCTATATAAAGGCCCCAAGACTTCAAGTCTAAAGAGAGACAGAAATTTAGTGAGGAACCCCTCTGATATATGTCGTTGTAATCCTTCAACGTCTTCAGAGAGGTGACGGGCCCCGACAACCATACATTTCACGGACTATGATGTCCTTAACCTCGGATTGTGGGGTCCTTTTAAACCCATGGACTATGATGTCCTTAACCTCGGACTGTAGGGTCCCTTTAAACCCACGGACTATGATGTCCTTAACCTTGGATTGTGGGGTCCTTAAACCCATGGACTATGATGTCCTTAACCTTGGACCGTAATGTCCTTAAACTAATCGACCGCAATGTCCCTGAACTAAACAATAGGGCCCAAATGCTCTTTTGTTGGATCTAAACGATCCCGTTAAGTTGATCTTAGTCTTAAATTAGACTAACGTATCCTTAACAAACGTTTAAGTTGATCTTAGTCTCAAATGAGACTAAAGTACCCTTAAACCCAACCCCAAACCCAAATCTAAGAAGATACGGATTTAGACTAATCCATGCCCTACGGGCGACAACATAAATTAGTCTTCGTATACAATCCATGGGCAACCAAAAACAAAGAAAACACACACGACACGAAGTGACCATCTGGAGAAGGAGAAAGTGGTTACCGCGATGCGGTAGCGTAATTAACTGCAAAGGCTTGCGCCTGCAGGGAAGAGCGTCCTCATAATCAAAAAACCCCTCAACGAGGGGGAATCTGACGAAGTCTGCTACATCGGCCGCATCCGTTTAAACCTTCGATAGATGGTGCCATAAATCAACTTGGCATCTTCGGAGAGGTGGACGGATAGCACCAATTAGCATCTGCCCCGAATTCAGGCAAGACGAACCTGCGCAGTCTCGTCTCCGTGTTTCGGCGGGGAACACACCCTAGTTCATGTATACCAGTTCGATTTCAAGTATTTCTTTATTAATAGTATTTTCCTGATTTACTGTGTTTTGGGTGTGAATAGTGTATTTGACATTTGTATTTGCATCTGACCCGACCCGCTTGCTTGAAACCTATCTTGATTCCTATTTATGGTTTATCCTGGCTCATTATGGATCCGTGCGCTTTCATTATTTGTACATTGCATACTCGCATTATTTCTAGCATCTGCATTTTTTAATATAACATTTAAAATCACATAAAATATTTTAAGAATATCTTACATATCTTGCATGATACCCCTGATCCTGTCGTAGCATCCGCGCACCCTGTTCTCGTCCCGTTCAGTGAAACGGACTTGTTTGGATGGCTACACGCACATACATGCATCCGTTCTTGGGGGTATGCATTTTCGTTATCCGGATATCCAATTTTAATTTTGGTCGACACTTATATTTTTTGTATTTTAAAACTGGATTTTTAGACCCGACCCGGGCGTGTTTTGGACTATTTTTGTATTAGCCAAATATTAAATGTTTTATTAATATTTTATTAAACGGTACCTTAAAAAATTTGTTACCGGGAAATATTTTTTTAAATTTTAAAAGGAAATCTTTTTTAGAAAATCATAACAACCTCTCTCTCTCTCTCTCTTTCTTTCCTACTCTCTCTCTCACGCGCACAGAACTCTCTCCCTCTCTCTCTCTCTCTCTTCCTTTCTCTTTCCCCTCACAATTACTATACACTCCTCGAGTCGCGTCACCTCCCTTCTCTCGATTACACTCACCTCCCTCTTCTCTTTTCTTTTCCTTCTTCTATTTAAACCCAAGCCTCGCCACGAGAAGCCCACTGCCGCTCACATAAACCCTAACCCTGACTCCTTTGCCTCCTCAACCCCCGTCATCATCTTCCTCATCTCCTCGTCACCCTCATCTCCATCTCCTCCACTATTCTTCCTCGTCATCCCCGAGCTCCCCGCTGCAAACCCTATAACACCTATACACCCAAACCAACCCAAGAACCTCCATCCTCCACCACCAACGACCTTCACCTCGTCGTCGCCAGCACCTTCAATCTCCTCTCCTCTTCTCTTCATCACCACCATCACCTTTCTTTCCCTGCAACCCCGACCACCAAGAAACCCTAACCGAGATGAGCACCCTGCACACCATTGCCTCGCCGGAGCTCCGTTAACCCGACGACCTCACACCGTCGTCACCCTCTCGTCTCCTCTGTTCTAAAAGCCAGACCACCTTCTTCTTCATCATCTTCTTCTTTTTTCTTTCTTCTTTCTTTCTTGATTTCTTGATCTTTTTCGGCGATCACCCATCGGAGCCATGCTCGACGCCGATGACCCGAGAGATCCAGTGAACGTCCCTTGCCTGCGTGATTACCCTCTTGCCTTGCCTGGACCCGTCCCGCGTGCCCTGTGTGCGTTACGACGATTACCCGACGTCGGACGTGTCGTACGCATCCGTCGTGTGATCCGATCGAGGCAAGTCTATCTTGCTACATGTTATACTACTATATCTTGCACCCATATGAATAATAACATTACATATTGTTTAGTTATGCATCCCACATGACCATTTTACTATTTTTACTGTTTTCGGATATATGTGTGCATCCATATCGTTTTTTACATATCTAGTCGCATGCAAGTTCATCTTGCTACATGCTATGATATATGTTACATCCATATTAATAATAATATTACATGTTTAGTGCGTTGTGCATCTCCTGTTACTATTTTACTGTTTTACGACGTCCGTTTGCATCCGTAAAGTTTATTACATATCTAGTTGCATGCAAGTTTATCTTGCTACATGCTATAATACTTATCTTGCATCTATATGAATACAAATATTACATGTTGAATGAATTGTACACCCATTTTAATGTTTTACTATTTTCGGATACCCGTATGCATCTATATCATTTAATATTCATGGAGCTGCATTTATAGATCATATTAATTCAAGTTATTATTATAGTAACACCACATGCTTAATAATGTGCATCTTACATAGTCATGAAGCTGTAGTTGTAACCCCTAATCGATATTTGTGCATCCATACTATTAATTTTATATCTATTTGCATACCATGTCACATTATTTCATATTACTGTATATTGACACCCCATACTTGATAATGTGCAACATACATAGTCGTGGAACTATAGTTGTAACCCCCGATAGTTAATTGAGCATCCATGTTTATTTGTATATACATACCATTAATTCTGCATACCTAGTTGCACACTATATTACATTAACTCATATTATTATTCCATTAGTACCACATGCTTGATATTGTGCATCCTACATAGTCATGATGTAACCCCTGATAAATATGCATCCATGCTTTTATTGTGCATCCATACCTGCTACAGTTTTATTGTGAGCACCCGCTTGATACCTGTGCACTACCTGTTATAACCTGATATACCACTACTTGACTTGATACCTGATCTTGTTACTAATGCCGACAATCTTGACCTGTTGTCCCTACGGACATATCCTGTTGTCTACATAGACAAACATATACCTGCTTGATCCTATGTTGGCATTAGCTCGAGATTATCAATACCTGACTTGAACACATAACCTTGGAGGTATGGGGAAATCAAAAATATAACTGAAGTGTAGCTTAAAAGGGTATTACTTGATCCGTGGTCCCGGGGGATAACGGGACAGAATCATTCATGATTCTTACTTGATCCGTGGTCCCGGAGGATTACGGGACAGAGTCATTCATGACTCCCACTATCTGATCCGTGGTCCCAGGGGACAACGGGACATATTCTTTGAGTTACATGGAGGATTACTCTAATTTATTTCAAACAAACTTTAGAATAGATAACCTAGTAGTACAGTTTAGACTACTCACTGCGCGTCACTTATACTGATACACTTCACTGCTATATATTTCTGTTGACTTGTTACTATTTATAATTCATGCCTGCATGCCTTGTTACCTCCTGATTTTATTGTTGTTGATATTATGACGCACTGACGTCTGGGTTTTGCATTGCCCAGATCCTTTATCTCTGTCACAGGCCGTTCAGGAGTATTTCAGTCAACAGGCCGAACAGTGAGGACCTGTTAGTATTTCTTTTAGTTTAGTTTTCTTTCAGTATTTTCGTTCCTGATGTAAGCCTGTATTTTGGGACGTACTTCCAGATGCTATTGTTATTTGGTTCTTTTGCTTCCGCATATTATTTCTTGACTCGTTCATTCTGGCTTATGGACATGTACTAGATAGTTTATTTTATTTCTATTGTTCTTGATATCTTATAGACAGCCTTAATGTGACTGTGGAGGGATGTTTCCTAGCCACAGGTAGCATGGTTGGCTCTGTTACGTACCGATCTTAGCGCACTCTGGGAAGCAGGGCATGACAAGGTTTGTTTGGTATCAGAGCCATAGGATTTAGGTTAATCGGGTTTGATTCTTTTGTAGTTGGGTATTGGACCCAATACACGAATCGGAAAATCCGTGATTAGAAACATGTCCTTCCACATGGTTATCATGATTCTTGAATCATATCTTTCTCTTGACCCCTGTCTTGACGATATGCAAACAACTTTGCATCTCGACTTGAAACCTTCTGGTTCCCTATTGTTTCCTTCTATCCTGATACTAGGATTTGGGTGACTTGAACGGAGTTATGTGATTGTAACTATGAACTGCAGCATGGTTACAATGTGGTACTCTATTTGAGTAACTTGGAGTACTAGTCTTGATTCATTTCCTTGATTTATAGTCGTTATATTACATTGCTTCTCTCAGTTTCATTGCTTACCAATTCATGTTTTATCGCAAGCTTGAATCATGTTTACCGTACTTATCTTCTTCGGTATCTTGGCTTCAGATGAAGTTGTTTCTGGTATCCTACTTGTTCATGTTTTTCCTGCATTAGCATTATTCGATTCTGGTGCATCCCATTGTTTTATGTCGTCCAAGTTTTTTGCTACACATTCAATTTATGGCACGACCCTGTCTAGTTGTTGGGACATACACACTGGGAATGGAAAGATCATAGCTAGTAGTGAATGTAAGGATTGTCCAGTTGTTATTTGCGGACGGGAGTTATTTGCAGATTTCTTGGTGATTAATACCGGCAGCTATGATGTTGTCTTGGGAATGGATTTTCTCGGCACTTTCCACGCTCACATTGATTGTAGGGCAAAGAAAGTGATTTTCCATATTCCCGGACATCCGGAGTTTGTTTTTGCTGGAGGAAGCAGTTCTGTCGGGCCAGTCGAGTTTAGAGCTAGGCCTACAAACAATGTTCTTTCGTCGATGAAAGTTGATAAGGAGGAAGCGCCAGCTATAGTTCGAGAGTTCATGGACGTGTTCGAGGACATCTTGGGTTTACCGCCAAAGCGAGATGTGGAGTTCGCGGTTGATCTTGTTCCTAGTGCAGCACCAATCTTAAAGGCGTACTATCCAATGGCACCAGTGGAGTTGGAAGAAATCAAGAAACAGGTTACCGAATTGCTAGTGAAGGGCTGGATTCGCAGCAGCAATTCACCTTGGGGAGCTCCAGTTCTTCTAGTCAAGAAGAAAGATGGCATAAGGAGGATGTGCATCGATTATCGAGAATTAAATCAGGTGACTATTAAGAACAAGTACCCAATTCCTCGCATTGGCGAATTGTTTGAGCAGCTTAGTGGCGCGAAGGTATTCTCGAAGCTGGATTTGCGATCCGGATACCATCAGGTCCGAGTTAAATTAGAGGATATTTGCAAGACTGCATTCTGAACTTGATATGGATATTACGAGTATTTAGTGATGCTATTCGGAGTCACGAATGCACCAGCGATATTTATGGACTTGATGAACCAAATCTTTTCACCGTTCTTGGACCAGTTTATAGTGGTGTTCATCGATGATATTCTGGTCTACTCGAGGAACCCAAAAGAGCATCCAGAACACTTGAAGATCGCATTGCAGACATTGAGGCAAGAAAGATTATATGCAAAGATGAGCAAGTGCGAGTTTTGGTTTGAAGAAGTGAAGTTTTTAGGGCATGTCGTATCCGGAGATGGAATCACCGTTGAAGATTGCAGCAGTTCAAGATTGGCCGATTCCGAAGAACGTAGCAGAGATCAGAAGTTTTCTTGGACTTGCCCGATATTACAGAAGATTCGTGGAGAATTTTGCTCGCTTGGCTAAGCCTTTGACCAAGCTTACGCGCAAGGAAGTACCGTTCGTATGGACGGATAAATGTGCGTCAGCTTTTGAGGTGTTGAAGCAAAGGTTGATAACCACTCCTATTCTGACCGTACCAGACGGTTCCAGAGGATTGGTGATTCACAGCGACGCATCTGAGAAAGTTTTAGGATGTGTTTTAATGCAGCATGGGAAGGTTATAGCTTACGCATCAAGACAATTGAAGACCCATGAGAAGAATTACCCAACTCATGATTTGGAGCTTGCAGCAGTGATTTTCGTTTTGAAGATTTGGAGACACTACTTATTGGGCGAAAGGGTCAAAGTATTCACCGATCACAAAAGCCTGAAATACGTGTTCACACAGAAAGAGCTTAATATGAGGCATCATAGATGGTTGGAGCTGATGGCTGACTACGATCTTGATCTTAAGTACCATCTGGGGAAAGTTAATGTAGTGCCGGATGCGCTTAGTCGATTGCCAGCAATTCGGATGTTGACTGCACAGAAGGAGCTTATCGAAAACTTTCGGAGATTCGAGTTAGAGATCGTGCTGCCGCATTCTTCGGGACAGTTGATGCAGCTGCAAATGCAGTCATCGTTGATCGATAATATTAAAGCAGCGCAGTTACAGGACCCAAGATTGCAAAAGTTTCGAGAACAAGTTGAAGCGGGACTTCGAACAGAATTGGTGATTCATGAAGATGGTTCGTTGCGATATGGTAGCCGTTTGTGTGTGCCGAAAGAAGACATTCGTGAAGAAGTTCTGAAGGAGGCGCACAGTTCCGCATATTCCGTACATCTAGGAAGCACGAAGATGTACCGTGATCTACGACAGCATTTCTGGTAGGAAGGCATGAAAAGGGAGATTGCTCGCTTTGTAGCGAAGTGCTTGGTGTGTCAGCAAGTCAAGGCTGAACATCAAAGAGTAGCTGGTTTATTGCAACCACTTCTGATTCCTCAATGGAAGTGGTAACATATAACCATGGATTTCGTGACAGCTTTACCACGGAGTCCAAAGGGCAATAATGCAGTTTGGGTGATTGTTGATCGATTGACCAAGGCAGCTCATTTCATACCATTTCGAGTTGGTCGGTCAACGGAAGTGTTAACATAACGGTACATGCAGGAGATTGTGGGATTGCATGGAGTACCTGTGAGCATTGTTCCCGATCATGATACCCGATTCTTATCGCACTTCTGGAGGAGTTTACAGGAAAGTTTGGGAACGCGATTGAAGTTTAGCACCACTTATCATCCTCAGACAGATGGCCAGTCGGAGAGAACGGTCCAAACTCTTGAAGACATGTTGTGAGCTTCCATGTTGGACTTCAAGGTTCATGGGAGGATCATCTACACTTGGTGGAGTTTTCTTACAATAACAGCTTTCAGGCGACTATTCAGATAGCTCCATTCGAAGCATTGCATGGTCGCAAGTGTCGTTCACCTGTTTGTTGGGACGATATTGGAGAACGAAGATTGTTGGGACCGGATTTGATCGTGCAAACAGTAGAGAAGGTTAATACTATCTGGAATTACTTGAAGGCGGCACAAGATTGGCAGAAGAGTTGGGCCGATATATCGAGAAGACCTCTAGAGTTCGTTGTTGGTGATCTGGTATTCTTGAAGATATCACCAAATAGAGGAGTGATTCGTTTTGGGAGTCAAGGCAAGCTTAATCCTCGATTCGTCGGGCCTTTCGAGATTATTGAGCATGTGGAGAAGTGGCTTATCGATTGGCGTTACCACCGTCTTTGGCGAATGTTCATGACGTGTTTCATGTATCTCAACTCCGTAAGTATGTTCGAGATGAAACACACGTGCTAGATCATTCAGAGCTGACTGTAAAGGAGGATTTGACCTTTGAGGAACGACCGATATCGATTGTTGATCGAATAGAAAAGGTCCTTAAGAACAGAGTTATCCCTCTCGTACTTGTTTCTTGGGGAAATCGCTCGCATGAAGAATCGATTTGGGAACGAGAAGACGAGATTCGACAGAAGTATCCACACCTATTCTTGTAGTTTCATGTTTGTTTATCTTTTCTTGTTCCTGGAATTTCGAGGACGAAATTCTTTTTGTAGTTGGGTATAATGTAACACCTTAATTCATTTATACCAGTTCGAATTCAAGTATTTCTTTATTTATGGTATTTTCCTGATTTACTGTGTTTTGGGTGCGAATAGTGTATTTGACATTTGTATTTGCATCCGACCCGGCCCGCTTGCTTGAAACCCGTCTTGATTCCTGTTTATGGTTTATCCTGGCTCATTATATGGATCCGTGCACTATCATTATTTGTACATTACATACTCGCATTATTCTAGCATCTGCATTTTTTAATATAACATTTAAAGTCATATAAAATATTTTAAGAATATCTTGCACAGCCGGCATGATACCCCTGACACTGTCGTAGCATCCGCGCACCCTGTTCTCGTCCCGTTCAGTGAAACGGACTTGTTTAGATGGCTACGCGCACGTACGTTCATCCGTTCTTGGGGGTATGCATTTTCGTTATCTGGATATCCAATTTTAATTTTGGTCGACACTTATATTTTTCATATTTTAAAACAGGATTTTTAGACCCGATCCGGGCGTGTTTTGGACTATTTTTGTATTAGCCAAATATTAAATGTTTTATTAATATTTTATTAAACAGTACCTTAAAAAATTTGTTACCAGGAAATCTTTTTTAGAAAATCATAACAGCCTCTCTCTCTCTCTCGTGATCTCTCTCTCTCTTTCTTTCGCACTCTCTCTCTCGCGCGCAGAGCGCTCTCTCTCTCTCTTTCTCTCTCTCTCTCCCTTTCTCTCTCCCCTCGCAATTACTGTACACTCCTCAAGTCGCGTCACCTCCTTTCTCTCTCTTACACTCACCTCCCTCTTCTCTTTTCTTCTCCCTCTTCTATTTAAACCCGAGCCTCGCCACGAGAAACCCATTGCCGCTCACGTAAACCCTAACCCTAACTCTTCTGCCTCCTCAACCCCCGTTATCATCTTCCTCATCTCCTCGTCACCCTCATCTCCATCTCCTCCACTCTTCTTCCTCGCCATCCCTGAGCACCCCACTGCAAACCCTATAACCCATGCACACCCAAACCAACCCAAGAAACTCCACCCTCCACCGCCGACGACCTTCATCTCATCGTCGCCAGCACCTTCAATCTCCTTTCCTCTTCTCTTCATCACCACCATCACCTTTCTTTCCCTGCAACCCCGACCACCAAGAAACCCAAACCGAGCCGAGCACCCTGCACACCATTGCCTCGCCGGAGCTCCGTTAACCCGACGACCTCACACCGTCGTCACCCTCTCGTCTCCTCTGTCCCAAAACCCAGACCACCTTCTTCTTCTTCCTCTTCTTCTTCTCCTTCTTCTTCTTCTTCTTCTTCTTTCTTCTTTCTTTCTTGATTTCTTGATCTTTTTCGGCGATCATCCATCGGAGCCGTGCTCGACGCCGACGACCTGAGAGATCCAGTGAACGTCCCTTGCCTGCATGATTACCCTCTTGCCTTGCCTGGACCCATCCTGCGTGCCCTGTGTGCGTTGCGACGATTACCCGACGTCGGACGTGCCGTACGCATCCGTCGTGTGATCCGATCGAGGCAAGTTTATCTTGCTACATGCTATACTACTATATCTTACACCCATGTGAATAATAATATTACATATTGTTTAGTTATGCATCCCACATGACCATTTTACTATTTTTACTATTTTCGGATATCTGTGTGCATTCATATCGTTATTTACATATCTAGTCGCATGCAAGTTCATCTTGCTACATGCTATGATATATGTTACATCCATATTAATAATAATATTACATGTTTAGTGCGTTGTGCATCCCATGTTACCATTTTACTGTTTTACGACGTCCGTTTGCATCCGTACAATTTATTACATATCTAGTTGCATGCAAGTTTATCTTGCTACATGATATAATACTTATCTTGCATCTATATGAATACAAATATTACATGTTGAATGAATTGTACGCCCATATTAATATTTTACTGTTTTCGGATACCCGTATGCATCCATATCATTTAATATTCATGGAGCTGCATTTATAGATCATATTAATTCAAGTTATTATTGTAGTAACACCCCATACTTAATAATGTGCATCCTATATAGTCATGGAGCTGTAGTTGTAACCCCTAATCGATATTTGTGCATCCATACCATTAATTTTATATCTATTCGCATACCATGTCACATTATTTCATATTACTGTATATTGACACCCCATACTTGATAATGTGCAACCTACATAGTCGTGGAACTGTAGTTCTAACCCCTGATAGTTAATTGAGCATCCATGTTTATTTGTATATACATACCATTAATTCTGCATACCTAGTTGCACACCATATTACATTAACTCATATTATTATTCCATTAGTACTCCATGCTTGATATTGTGCATCCTACATAGTCATGATGCAGCCCCTGATAAATATTTGTGCATCCATGCTTTTATTATGCTTCCGTACCTGATACAGTTTTATTGAGAGCACCCGCTTGATACCTGTGCACTACCTGTTATAACCTGATATACCATTGCTTGACTTGATACTTGATCTTGTTATTAATGCCGACAATCTTAACCTGTTGTCCCTACGGACATATCCTGTTGTCTACATAGACAAACATGTACCTGCTTGATCCTGTGTTGGTATTAGCTCCAGATTATCAATACCTGACTTGAACACATAACCTTGGGGTATGGGGAAATCAAAAGTGTAACTGAAGTGTATCTTAAAAGGGTATTACTTGATCCGTGGTCCCGGGGGATAACGGGACAGAATCATTCGTGATTCTTACTTGATCCGTGGTCCCGGGGGATAACGGGACAGAGTCATTCATGACTCTCACTACCTGATCCGTGGTCCCGGGGGATAACGGGACATATTCTTTGAGTTACATGGAGGATTACTCTAATTGATTTCAAACAAACTTTAGAATAGATAACCCAGTAGCACAGTTTAGACTACTCACTGCACGTCACTTATACTGATACACTTCACTGTTATATATTTCTGTTGACTTGTTACTGTTTATAATTCATGCATGCATGCCTTGTTACCTCCTGATTTTATTATTGTTGATAATATGACGCACTGACGTCTGGGTTTTGCATGGCCCAGATCCTTTATCTCTGTCACAGGCCGTTCAGGAGTATTTCAGTCAACAGGCCGAGCAGTGAGGACCTATTAGTATTTTTTTTAGTTTAGTTTTCTTTCAGCATTTTCATTCCTGATGTGAGCCCGTATTTTGGGACGTACTTCCAGATGCTATTGTTATTTGGTTCTTTTGCTCCCGCATATTATTTCTTGACTCGTTCATTCTGGCTTATGGACATGTACTAGATAGTTTATTTTATTTCTACTGTTCTTGATATCTTATAGACAGCCATATGTGACTGTGGAGGGATGTTTCCTAACCTCAGGTAGCATGGTTGGCTCTATCACGTGTCAATCTTAGCGCACTCTGGGAAGCGGGGCATGACATGAATATAACAAATAAACATTGAAAAGGAACAGTGAGGTGTATACGTGCAAGTCAAGTGCAGTGGGTAATCTAACTATATTACTAGGTTATCTACTCTCAAGTCTTTGAAATCAATTTGATGGAATCGTCGATGTAATTCAATAGTATCCCGTGCATGCTCGGGAACACGGTCAAGACTCTCGGACTGAATCCGAGACGTGCCGCTAGGCAATAAACAGGTAACATATACAGACGAATGATGTCAGCATCATCATCCCGAGGCTGGCCTAGCCCGTAAAACTGATCAGTATAACCATCGAACTGTTGAGTTACAGGTCAGGTTTCATCATTGATTTCCCCTTACCCCCAAGTTATGTGTTCAACTCAGGTATTGATAAATCTGAAGCTAATGCCGACACATGATCAAGCAGGTACAGGTTTTGTCTAAATAGACAACAGGATACGTCCATCGGGACGACAAGTCAGGAATGTCGGCATTAGGAACAGGATCAGGTAACAGGTCAAGTAGTGGTGTATCAGGTCATGTCAGGTGGTGTAAAGTGTATCAAATGAATGCCCAATAGTAAAATGTAGCATGTATCGAATCATGATAAAAGTACGGATGCACAGTGAAACACGGATGCACGGTATCTATCACGGATTACATCTACAACTCCATGATTACATAAGACGCACAGTATCAAGCATGGGATGCTAATATAACAGTAATATAAAATAATATGATCTAGCATGCAACTAGATGTATAATAAATGATACGGATACGAACGGGTATCGTAAAACAGTAAAACGGTAACATGGGATGCATAATGAAATAAACATACAATATTTTTATTAATTTAAATGAAAATATATAGACACAGCATGTAGCAAGATAAACTTGCATGCGACTAGATATGTAATAAACTATACGGATGCGAACATATATTGTAAAATTGTAAAATAGTAACATAGGATGCACAATGCAATGAACATGTAATATTATTATTAATATGGATGCAATTGTAATAACATAGTATGTAGCAAGATAAACTTGCCTGATCGGATCTCAATATGTGGTGCGTACGCCGCGTGCGACGTCGGTAAATGTCATGATGCACACGCGCACGTACAGAACAGAACCAGGCAAAGCAAGAATGTAACCATACTGGCTGGGAATGTCCACTGGGTCGCCCGGATCATCAGCAACGGGCACGGCTCCGGCGATGACCGAAAAATACAGGATCAAGAAAGAAAGAGAAGAAGAAAGAAGAAGAATAAGGAGAAGAAGAGAGGAAGGGCTGGTGCTCTGGGGTTTGGGACAGAGGCGAGGACAGAGAGGGTGACGACGAGTCGCGGGTCACCGGCGATGGGGGTTTTCCGGCGAAGCAGTGGGGTTTATGGGTTTCTTGATGTCGGGGTGTTGGTGTGTAAGGTTCTTTCCCGGTTAGAGGAGGTGGTGATGGTTTGCAGAGAGGGGAGAGGGAGGAGAAGGTGGTCACGAGGACAAGGGCCGATGAGATCGGGGTTCCGGCGAGGTAGGAAGTGCAGGCGGGGTTCTTGCAGGGGTCAGGTTGATGGGTTTCGGTCGGGGAAGGAGAAAGAGGGATGCGAGGTCTTCGAGGATCGAAGGAGGAGATGGCGAGAGTGAGGTTAGCGGGGTCGAGGGTGGAAGAGGGGTCGACGACGAGGGCCACGTCGGCAAGGAGAGCATGGGTTGGGTCTCATCGCGGTGGGTGTACAGGGGGAGGAGTGAAGGCGGCGGCGAGGAGAGGGGAGGAGAAGGCCGAGGGTGGAGGCGAGAGGTCGGCGGCAAGCGGCAAAGCAGTGGGCGTGGGTTCTTCGTGACGAGGCGAGAAAAAAGAAAACGAAGAAGAGAGGAAACTGTGAGGAAAGAGGTAAAATAATATTAGATTTTAATATTATTAATATGTATATATAGGTGTGCAGAGAGAGAGAGAAGAAGAAGATCTGAGTGTTTAGATTAGGATTTAGGAAATATTTAGAAAATATATTTAGTTATAAAATTTTATGTAAACAGTATATATATATTAGAATATAATATTAAGAAAATTTGAGTTTTCTGGTTAATACAAAAATACTCCAAAATACATCCGGGTTGGGTCTAAAATTATGGTTTGAAAATACGGATAATATACGTATCAACCAAAACCAAAATGCGATATCCAGGTAACGAAAATGCATACCCCCAAGAACGAATACACGTAGCGTGCACGTAGCGATCCAAACGAGTCTGTTTCACTAAACGGAACAAGAACAAGATGTACGGATGCCACGACAGGGTTAGGAGTATGATGCAGGCCATACTAGATATTTTTAAAATATATTATTTGATTATAATTGTATTATTAAAAATGCAGATGCCCGATATAATGCAGGTATACGGGACATAAAACTTGAAAGTGCACGGATCCTCATAACTAGCCGGGATAAATCATAAACAGGAATTAAGACGGGTTTCCAGCAAGCGGGTCGGGTCGGATGCAAATACAGATACCAATTACGCTATTCGCACCCAAAACACAATAAATCAAGAAATAGCCATAAATAGATAAATACCCAAAATAGAACTGGTATAAATAAACTAGGGCGTTACATTATACCCAACTACAAAAAGAATTTCGTCCTTGAAATTCCCGGAACAAGAAAAGATAAACAAACATGAATCTACAAGAAGAGGTGTGGAAACTTCTGTCGAATCTCGTCTTCTCTTTCCCAAGTCGATTCTCCATGCGAACGATTCCCCCATGAAACAAGTACGAGAGGGATAACCTTGTTCTTAAGTACCTTTTCTCTTCGATCAACAATCGACGTCGGTCGTTCCTCATAGGTCAAATCCTCCATTACAGTCAGCCCCGAATGATCCAACACATGCGTCTCATATCGAACATACTTACGGAGTTGAGATACATGAAACACGTCATGAACACTCGCTAAAGATGGTGGTAACGCCAATCGATAAGCCACTTCTCCAGCACGCTCGATGATATTGAAAGGCCCCACGAATCAAGGGCTAAGCTTGCCTCGACTCCCAAAACGAATCACTCCTCTAGTCGGTGATATCTTCAAGAATACAAGATCACCAACAGCGAACTCCAGAGGTCTTCTTGCTGTATTGGCCCAACTCTTCTGCTGATCCTGTGCTGCCCTCATGTGATTCCGGATGGTATTAACTTTCTCTACTGTTTGCATGATCAAATCTGATCCCAACAATTTTCGTTCTCCAACATCGTCCCAACAAACAGGTGACCGACACTTGCGACCATATAACGCTTCGAATGGAGCCATCTAAATAGTCGCCTGAAAACTGTTATTGTAAGAAAACTCCACCAAGTGTAGATGATCCTCCCACGAACCTTTGAAATCTAACATGCAAGCTCTCAACATATTTTCAAGAGTTTGGATTGTCTTTCTGACTGGCCATCTGTCTGGGGTGATAAGCAATGCTAAATTTCAATCGCGTTCCCAAACTTTCCTGTAAACTCCTCCAGAAGTGCGATAAGAATCGGGTATCACGATCGGAAACGATGCTCACAGGTACTCCATGCAATCTCACAATCTCCTGCATGTATCGTTTTGCTAACGCTTCCGTCGACTGACCAACTCGAAACGGTATGAAATGAGCTGCCTTGGTCAATCGATCAACAATCACCTAAACTGCATTGTTGCCCTTTGGACTCCGCGGTAAAGCCGTTACGAAATCCATGGTTATATGTTCCCACTTCCAATGAGAAATCGGAAGTGGTTGCAATAAACCATCTACCCTTTGATATTCAGCCTTAACTTGCAGACACACTAAGCACTTCGCTACAAAGCGGGCAATCTTCCTTTTCGTGCCTTCCCACCAGAAATGATGTCATAGATCACGGTACATCTTCGTGCCTCCTGAATGTACGGAATATGCGGAACTGTGTACCTCCTTCATAACTTCATCGCGAATGTCTCCTTTCGGCACACACAAACGGCTACCATATCGCAACTGTTTACCGCCGGAAACCGGGAAGACTGAACGACTTGCCTGAATCTGGGGGTAGATGCTAATTGGTGCTATGCGTCCACCTCTCCGAAAATGCCAAATTGATTTATGGCACCATGTGTCGAAGGTTTAAACGGATGCGGCCGATGTAGCAGACTTCGTCAGATTCCCCCTCGTTTGAGAGGTTTTTGATTGTGGGGACGCTCTTCCCTGCAGGCGCAAGCCCCTGCAGTTAATTACGCTACCGCATCGCGGTAACAACTTTCTCCTTCTCCAGATGGTCACTTCGTGTCATGGGTTTTTGTTTTGTGTTTGGTTGCCCGTGGATTGTATACGGAGACTAAGTTATATTGTCGCCCGTAGGGCGTGGACTAGTCTAAATCCGTATCTTTCTTAGATTTGGGTTTGGGGTTTGGGTTTAAGGATACGTTAGCCTTATTTGAGACTAAGATCAACTTAAACGTTTGTTAAGGATACGTTAGTCTAATTTTAGACTAAGATCAACTTAACGGGGTCGTTTAGATCTGACAAGAGAGCAATTGGGCTCTGTTGTTTAGTTTTAGTGACATTGCGGTCGGTAATTAGTTTAAGGACATTACGGTCCATTGTTAGTTTTAAGACATCACGGTCGAGGTTAAGGACATCGTAGTCCGTGAGTTTAGGGACCTCACAGTCCGGTGTTAGTTTTAAGACAACACGGTAAAGGTTAAGGACATCATAGTCCATGGATTTAAGGACCCCATAGTCCGGTGTTAGTTTTAAGACATCACGATCAAGGTTAAGGACATCATAGTCCATGGGTTTAAGGACCTCACAATCCGATGTTAGTTTAAAGACATCACGGTCGAGGTTAGGGACATCATAGTCCATGGATTTAAGGACTCCACAGTCCGATGTTAGTTTAAAGACATCACGGTCGAGATTAGGGACATCATAGTCCATGAGTTTAAGGACCCCACAGTCCGTAGTAATGTGTGGTTGTCGGGACCCGTCACCTCTCTGATGACGTTGAAGGATTACAACGACAGATATCAGAGGAGTAAAGAGATGTACCCTCGAACCGGGTGTAAATTGATTGAGAGAGCAGATGGGCTCAGTTCAATTTAAATTGAGGACTTATGGCCAGAATTGGGCTAAGTCCAGTTAAAAATGTTTAACATTTTATTTTTGTCCTTGCCATTAGGCCTTTACTTGGGCTCTGCCCTTTTAATAATGCTAAGCATTGGGCTCTGGCATTTTTTTTTGTTTTATAGTGAATGCATAGCATTCATCAGAAACAAAGTTTGTTCTGACAGCGCACCACGTGGCACGTCAGACACTTTGCGCCAGTCAAAAAGAGCATTGCGCTTCTGTTGGGTAGCGCACACGAAGAGGACACGTGTCGCGCTTAGCGCTAAGCGCTAGTTTGTTGGCGCATTGCGCTTTTAATTTATGAGCGCGCTGCGCTAGTTTGTGGGTGCACCAGTAAGCAACACGTGGCGCGCTTGGCACTGAGCGCCAGCCCATAAGCGCAGTGCGCTGTTTCAGAAGGGCAAAGCGCAGATTGTGTCTCTGATTGACACGTGGCAAGTTTGGGCGGTGAACACCGATCCAATGAGCGCAAGAGCGCAATTCATGAGTGCAAGGAACTTTTTAGTAGCGCAAAGCGCATCTGATTAGATTTTAAGATCAAAGAACAAGTTTATGTTCTTCAAAGGAGGCTTTGCCTCAAGATCAAAGAACAAAAGTTCTTATTTTTATAAAAGACTCTGCCTTTATAGATCAAAAGATCTGTGAGTGAAGTATTTTACTTCTTTTTATTATTTTATGATTAGATCTTTTTGATCTTTTCTTTTAAATCAAAAGACCTTGGTCTTTTTTATAGATCTAAGATCTTTTTAGAAGAGGTTTCTTCTTTTTACGAGATGATTTCATCTCTGTTGTTCAAGAATTAATTCTTTACCTTTAAAGATGAAGAAATGATCTTCTTTCTTCTAAAGGCTTGCCTTTCTTTCTCTTTGGATTTTTCTCAAAGTTTGCAGAGGGTTTTCTCTATATGAGACTTGAAGTCTTAGGGCCTTTATATAGGGCCAATTGATTTGTTAAATCAGTTTAAGAGATCTTTCTTTGATTGATCTGGGAATATTTCCCACCGTTGGATCTTTGATCCTAAGGCTTCTATTTTACAGAAGATAATCTTCTTGTTTTAATAAGATTGAAAAATCTTTCCATAATAGAATTTTAATTCTGATTAATTAATAATTTATTATTATTAGATCTTTTGATCTGACGGTGGGGAATTTTTAATTCCAGCGCTGGCGCACTTTGCGCTGGCGCACCTTCGTTCGCCACGTGGCGCGCAGCGCAGAGCGCAGGGCAACTGCGCTAGCGTACCTTGTTTGACACGTGGCGCACAGCGCAGCATCTAGAGCATTGCTTTAATTTTATTTTGAATTTTAAAGCAGAGCTTTGCTCTGATTGGGGGTGCGCTGCCTAGGGCGCAGCATTCCTGGCGCTGGCGTGTCTGCTTTTGACACGTGGCGCGCAGCGCACAGGATCTGAAGCGTTGCTTCGATTTTTGAATTTTGAAATTCAAAACAGAGCTTTGCTCCCCCCCACCATTGCACTCACGTGGCGCACACGTGAGTGCAGCGGTGGCAACATCTGAGCCTTTGGACCAACTCAGAAGTTAAAGAGGCGTTTCAGTGCCTATAAATAGGACCTTTGGTCCTCAGATGATTATCATCTTCTTCTTAAGAATTTTATTCAGAGCCTTGCTCTTTTGTTCAAGAACTTTCAAGAGTTAAAACTCTACTGAATTTAGGTAAAATTAAATTAAATTAAATTAATTTTAATAAATTAGGGTTTTCACCCATTAACAGAGCCTTGCTCTTCATAGATCTTTGATCTAAAGAAAACCCCTTTAGGGTTTCATAAACAGAGCCTTGCTCTCATGAACCCATATATCTAAACAGATCTTTTCTTAGGGTTTCTTAGCCCATGAGTCAGAGCTCTGCTCTTTGGATAATATGTAGATCTTTTGATCTTTCGATGAAGAACTCTTAAGAGTTTTTTCATGGATCTTTAAGATCCCAGAATTTTAATTCTCAAGAATTAATTTTCATTAATCTTTGATGGATTTTCCATCATCATTAAAGAGCTAGGCTCTTTAAGGAATTTTATTCCCTCGTGACCAGAGTTTGACAAGTGTCACTCTATTATAGAGCTTTGCTCTGAAAGGGAGATTTTCTCCTTCTCCCGAGGGATTTCTCATTCAATGAGAATATTCTTTGAGGATTTCCTCATTAATTGACAGTCTCATCCAATGATGAGGCTGTTTTATTAATTGATGCATTGTCATCTGGATTTTGTTGGTCCACCTTTGGTCCCCTTTCCACTGCATTGCAGTGTTTTAAAGTGTTGCTCAGAACTTTAAGATTAAATTATAGTACTGATAATTGGATTCTGTTCTTTTTCGCAGGCGACATGTCCTCCGATCTTTCTTTCCCGTTTTTCCGTTCAGAGGGGGGATTCCCTGAGGCACCGGTGGACCGGGAGGTTCTCGCGCTCATTAGAGATTATGATCCGGAACACAAAAACCTTCACCTGTGGGGTAGGTGGTACGACCAGATAATCAAAGGTCGTCGAAGCTTCTCTTGTGCGACGCCGTCGGATCCGATCTCATCGATTTCGTATGCAGATGCACCCCCGATGAACTATGCCGTGGAGGTTGTCAATTGGACTTCGGAGGGTCTTCTCCAACCTTCGATTGCCGCCATACCCATGCAGCTACCGGAGGCTTTGGATACTCTGGGGCGACGCATATGCCAGGGCGAGTCGCACCCTTGGGGACAACCTTACAACATCGGATTGACTCCCCGACATTCGGCCGGATATTTGCAGTGGGCCAGGTACATCTTGTCGGCGAATAAAACACATTTGCTGAAGCTCGGCCTATATCCCGCAGTTTACGCGTCGTTGTTCCAATATTCTGCTCCTCCGACGTGGTGGATTAAGGCGTTCGTGGAGTAATAGAACATCCCAACCCATACCTTTCTTCTACTGGACAGAGAAGTTTCCATCTCTTTAGAAGAATTTGCCGAGATTTTCGGTCTGCCGGTGAGGGGGGAGCACTATGAGGAGCTGCTTCCACCGGACGAATATGTTTTCGCCACCAAGCCAGTGGTGATGGGCCTAACACCGGAGAATGCCATCCAGCACCAGTTTCCTAGTCTGATAAAGGTGCTGAATATGTACGAGAGTCTTTTCTTGGAGTCCGGAGGTCGGGGGGTCAGTTTTGCAGACTTCATTGGCTGGTTTCTTCGACCGGAGATTCTATCGCAACGAGGAGAAAAATTTGCCAAGCTCGACGATCCCTTTAGCTTTGGCTTGGACCGTCGACCAGTGTTGGAAAACGCTCAGAAGGGCTTTTATCTCCCCAATGCCGCGATCATCCCTCTGTTAGAAATCGCCGCTCCGGGCATCGACGATGAGACTTTCTTCCTCGGGTTTCTGGGGCTGTGGTTGTGCTGGTTCGCGCTCCCCATGCACCCTCGCTATATGAGGCCGTCCGTATTCTACCCAGCACATCGAATGGTGGCTGGCATACAAGTGGCCATCGGGATTGCCGGGCTGGCCCACCTGTACCATGGTCTTAGCATGGCGGCGGATACAACGGAACTGGGGGTGCAAGCTGCTGACTTCCCGATGCACTACTTTATTTCGTGGATGGAAATGCACGTGCTCGGGGTGTTTGGTATTCATAAAAGACCCTTGTTTTTCGTAAAGTGCAAATTTCCCAGAATTATGCGGCTGGTTGACGCTTCCATCGTGAATCCGTCTCAGCGGGAGGCTAGGGGTTGCTTCTTCGTCCGCGCACGGTCGGAGCTGGTATGTATTTTACGGACAAAGTCCTGACGATCGGCCAGGAAACCTCCAAGACGGTGCTGGCACCACGCGACACTTTTAAGGACGGGGCCTCCGTATCGAAAGCCTGGGAGATTCTATATCTATACTCCATCAGGCCAGGCTTCCTTGTATTCAGGCAATATAATGCGGCGCTTTTTATGAGATATAACCCCCATCATTTTGCCCAGCAGCTAAGTTATAACCAGGGGGTCCCATTGGAGGCGTTTTTGGAAGAACCTGCTGCAACCAGAGAGGGAATACGGGGTGTGCTGCATCACTTTATGCGCTTGAATACAGGCTCCCACTTCTTCATTAGCGAGCCAAGTTGCATCCCGAGGGCCCTTAACGTATACGGGGCCTGGTATCAGCACGCGATGGATGCTGTCATTAGAGAAGAAAGGCGGTTGTTGCTCGATCGCAAGAGTGCGCCCCCTGCCAGCGATCGCAACGTCCCTTTAAGGCGACGGATCGTCGTGCCCCCTCCGCTAAGAGAGGCTGTTGCAGTTGAGCCTCCACGTGTGCTAAGCCCCACGCGTGGATTTCCCTATGATCCTGTGGAGGCGGTGGATGTGCCATCGGTGCCCCGTGCTCCCGTGGAGATGGTAACCGTAGCTTCACCCGAATCTGGCGTGGGTTCGGATATCGGGACTCGCCGTCCCAAGGTGCCTACGAAACGCAAGCTGGTGCTGGCCGCAACCGGAGCTCGCTCACAGAAGAGGAAAATGAAGTCGCTCTTCTCCGCCGATGTCGTACTTGGCCAGGAGCCTCATGCTCCTTATAGCAAGGGCTTGAGCGAGTACGGGACAAATGAGGGCCTATTTATGCCACCAAATGACACTGATCTGGTGGCCGCCATCGCAGCTTCCGAGCGATTGGCAAGACGCGAAGAGTGGTTGGCTAACCTCGCGCGCTCAGGTAGTCATTAGTTGTATTTTTCTCCATCGTATCATATCTCTATCATTGTTTTTTGACTAATGCTTTTCCTTCTTTAATAGGCATTTCCACCGAAGAAGCCCTCGCTGCCTCTCTCAAGACTTTTGAGGAGGAGGAACGACTTCGAGCATCCTTAGGCTTTGGTACATTTCGGTTCGTCATGTTTCTGCTTCCATTTCTTATGAGTAATCTGACCCTCTCTTTGTCTTATTGCAGAGATCACAATGCCTATCCCACAAGCCGATGCGGAAATTCTCCTCGGGCCAGCTACCGAAGTCTCGACCTCTTCGGCATTGCCGCAAGAGACCTTACTTAAAAAACCGATGATGGAAGCCTTGACGGCTCTGGAGGTAACCCTGAATGCGGACGACGACGCCTTGCTGAAGGAGGTTTCAAAAAGGTCTGTTGTGATGGCCCGGGAGGAAAGGAAGCGCCTAAGGCGCGCAGCAAAGGAACGTAGTGCTGCTTTGGCTGCGGGGGCAGGTTCGAGCGCCGTTACTCCCGCTGCTACTCCTTTAGAGGAGTTCCTAGGTGCCTTGTCTACTGCTCATAGACGGGCAGCACGTGCAGCTCGGGAAGCCAACGGTAAATCAAACCCCAGGTAATGTGTTTTGAAGCTTCATTGTCAAAGCTTTAAACTATCAGTTCTTATATATCTTGTCATGTAGGGCCGAGCCTTACTGAAGGAGTGGCGGCGACCATTAAGCCTGAGGGGGCGGTGGAGGATGTAGCTGCTGAACCTGGGGCGACGGTAAGCGATGTAACCGTAATTGCCGGGCCCGAGATAGTGGCTGACAAGACAGTCACAACTGCTATGCCCGAGATAGCTATCACTGCTGAGCCTGAGGTGGCAGCGGGTGAGACGGCTACCACGGCCGAGCCTGAGGCAGCGGTGGACAAAACGGCTACTACGGCCAAGCCTAAGGCAGCGGTGGACGAGACGGCTGCGACCACTGAGCCCAAGGTAGTAGCGGGAGAAACAGATACGATCGCTGGGCCCGAGATGGCCGCTCTTTCTCAAGAGTCGGGCACTGCTCCGATCATCGCTCTCCCCGCCTATGGTTCCTTGTCGTCTCCTGGCGTCGCGAGCGTGACGACGGCACTTGTGGAGTCAGGGGATGAGGCGACGGGAGGTGAGACCACCCCGATGGAGGAGGGAGACGCCACAGTTGTATCAAGTGACGCCCTCGTCGCGGCTCCGGCTGGCGACTCATCCGGTAAATTTTAGTTTACCGCCCTTCTTTTTATTCTGCAATCTCTTTTCAATTTTTCCTGACAGGGTTTATCATGTTTCTAATACAGGTGCGGCTAGTGCCGATGTCGCGCTACTCGAGACAGCGCCGTCAGTTACTGCCCTGACGGTGACCACCTCTCTACCTTCTCTCGCACCGTCGCAAATGTTGAAAGGTATGGATTTGTGACCCATTAGTCTTATCTCTAGGGCGTATAATTCATGTACTGACGTTGTGTTATCGCGTTTTTGCAGGAGTCCTTTTTGTCCACCTGTACTAGGTGCTGCATCCCCACTTCTCCTTCCCGTCGGAGATTGCTTCATCCAGTGGCGTTGGTGAATATAGCTTTCAATTAATGCTCTTTCTTTTATCGATAATGAAATTATTTCTGATTCTCCTTTGCCTTGATTGCAGTGCTACAGATTGAAGGAGGAGATAAGAGATCAGTTGCGCCACCGGTCCTTCCGTCTTTGTCACTTGCTGCAGCTGGTATAGTAGATTCCATTATTCATGAATCTCTTATATTTCTAGATCCGTCATCTGATTGTGACTTGTTTTGCAGCGGTCGCTTCGACTCCGGCCTCTTTCGAATCTCGCATTATGATGCCAGCGGGCCCCTTCTCCAGACGTCCATCCTCAAAGGGTGCTGTGACGAGTCTGCGCATGTTGAGCGAATACGTCGAGGAGCTTGACGCGGAAGCTCCTACATTTGCCGCAGATTTCGCTGCCGAGGTCAATCTGATGCTGATGACGCTTGTAAATTTCCATAATGAAGGCGTCGTCGAGTCTTGGGTTAGTCACTGCAGGAAGATCGAGGTCTGTCTGCATCAGCTTGAACTTATGCGTCTTGCCCCTGAGACTCAGGCCTTGAACTCCCAGCGGGCCGCATAGATCGAGCAAAGTGCGTCTTTCCTCCGCCATTTCGAACAAGAAGCAACCTTGAGACAGAAGGAATGCGAGGAGGCTTCCGCCGAGTCTATCCAGCTGCGTGCCCAGGTCGAAGCGAACGTCGCACAGCTGAGAGCCGTCTTTGACACCTTGCATCAATGTATTTCGGACGGGCTTGTATTGAGACGGAAGCTCGACTCTATCGAGCGGGTTACGCAGAGTCGCGAAGCTGCCCAACGGGAAATTGATGAGAAGATTTCATCATGCTTGCAGCAAAGGACTCGGATCGAAGCGGAGCTAGCCGCGGTGGCTGATCATGAGAAGGCACTGAAAGAAGTGCGAGAGCAGCTCGCGGACTTGTTGAAAACGCTTCCTTCTCAGTAGCCGCCCTTTGTATCAATCATACACTTGTAATCTCTGAATAATATGTATCTATATTTTTTTTATTCCTTTATATGATGTATCTTGTATTCAATTGAGTTCATGAATAAAGACATTCTTTTTTTTATACCGTTGCTTTCTTCCCCTTGCTGTGTTGTTGCCATGTGATTTTAACAAGTGCGATCTGTAGATAGCATATAGCTGTCAATCTTGAATTCTTTGTAGAGTGGTGATGGCTTAGAAAACAGGATTAGGATCTGTCACCTAAGACTTTTCAACTTTATGAGCTGTGAGGGTCTCATAAAGAATTTTCTCCCTACCGGTTGAGAGGATCCCGTAGGTGTAATTTCTCCTTAAGAATCGTGAGGATCCCTAAGTGCGTTTTCTCTTGAAAGTCGTAAGGATCTCACAAGAGAATTTGCTCCCTTACGAGTCGTGAGGACCCGCAAGTGATGGATAAAGTTGCCCTTATCCGCATTTCATAGAGTCAGGGGTTGCTCTGGATGCTTCCCACGGGTTCACTGCTGTGTTTTGCGAGGACCAGGCTCCGCTCTGGACGTTTTTCAGGATACCGTAGTTTAAAGACATCGCGGTCGAGGTTAAGGACATCATAGTCCGTGGATTTAAGGACTCGACAGTTCGCTGTTAGTTTTAAGACATCACGGTCGAGGTTAAGGACGTCATAGTCCGTGGATCTAAGGACTCCACGGTCCGTTGTTAGTTTTAAGACATTACGGTCGAGGTTAAGGACATCATAGTCCATGGGTTTAAGGACCCCACAGTCCGTGAAGCGTGTGGTTATCGAGACTCGTCACCTCTTTGAAGACGTTGAGAAATTACAACGACAAATATCAAAGGAGTGAAGAGATGTACCCTTGAACCAAGGTAAAATTAGTTTAAGGACATTACGGTCCATTGTTAGTTTTAAGACATCACGGTCGAGATTAAGGACATCATAGTCCGTGAGTTTAAGGACCTCACAGTCCAATGTTGTTAGTTTTAAGACATCACGGTCAAGGTTAAGGACATCATAGTCCGTGAGTTTAAGGACCTCACAGTCCAATGTTGTTAGTTTTAAGACATCACGGTCAAGGTTAAGGACATCATAGTCTGTGAGTTTAAGGACCTCACAGTCCAATGTTAGTTTTAAGACATCACAGTTGAGGTTAAGGACATCATAGTCCGTGAGTTTAAGGACCTCACAATCCATGAAATGTGTGGTTGTCGGGACTCGTCGCCTCTTTGAAGTCATTGAGGAATTACAACGACAAATATCAAAGGAGTGAAGAGATGTACCCTTGAACCAAGGTAAAATTAGTTTAAGGACATTACGGTCCATTGTTAGTTTTAAGAAATCACGGTCAAGGTTAAGGATATCATAGTCCGTGAGTTTAAGGACCTCACGGTCCGATGTTAGTTTTAAGACATCACGGTCGAGGTTAAGGACATCATAGTCCGTGGATTTAAGGACTCCACAGTCCGATGTTTGCTCTGGATGCTTCCCACGGGTTCACTGCCGTGTTCGGCGAGGACCAGGCTCCGCTCTGGATGCTTCACACGGGGTCATTGCCGTGCTCTGCGAGGATCAGGATCCGCTCTGGACGTTTTCCATGGGGTCATAAGTGACATAATCCGCATTCCACGTAGCCAGGAATTTTGCTCTAGATGCTTCCTACGGGTTCACTGCCCTGTTCGGCGAGGACTAGGCTCCGCTCTGGATGCTTCACATGGGTTCACTGTCGTGCTCTGGGAGGACCAGGATCCGCTCTGGACGTTTTCCACAGGGTCAAAAGTGACATAATCCGCGTTCCACGTAGCCATGAACTTGCTCTGGATGCTTCCCACGGGTTCACTGCCGTGTTCGGCGAGGACCGGGCTCCGTTCTGGATGCTTCACATAGGTTCGCTGCCGTGCTCTGCGAGGACCAGGATCCGCTCTGGACATTTTCCACAGGGTCAAAAGTGACATAATCCGCGTTCCACGTAGCCAGGAATTTGTTCTGGATGCTTCCCACGGGTTCACTGCCGTGTTCGGAAAGGACCAGGCTCCGCTCTGGATGCATCACACGGGTTCATTGCCGTGCTCTGGGAGGACCAGGATCCGCTGTGGACGTTTTCCACGGGGTCAAAAGTGACATAATCCGCGTTCCACGTAGCCAGGAATTTGCTCTGGATGCTTCCCACGGGTTCACTGCCGTGTTCGGCGAGGACCAGGCTCCGCTCTGGATGCTTCACACGGGTTCACTGCCGTGCTCTGCGAGGACCAGGATCCGCTCTGGACGTTTTCCACGGGGTCAAAAGTGACATAATCCGCGTTCCACGTAGCCAGGAATTTTTGACTTTATCCACATTTCACGGATTCGGGGTTTGACTCTCGGCCATCTGTGCACCGCCGAGTCATGGAACTGGGGGTTGCCGCTGCTCCGCTTTGCTTGATGTTGCGTCTGTTGTGATGAGACGAATATCGAGATGATCTCTAGGCTGTCTGTGAACCATTGAGATTTGGCTTCTTCTTCTGATGAAACCTGGGGAAGAAGGGTGTGGTTCCTTCTTTGTTTGCGACCCTGGATTGTATACAGGGATTGCTGTGATATCACCTGTATGGCATAAATTTCATTCATTTTATTTTTATTTATTTATTTCCGCGATGCTCTATCATTTCAGCTTTTTGTATCGCAAAAGTCGGGATTGCCTAATCATTTCGGCTATTTTTCGCGGTGCCTAATCATTTCGGCTATTTTAATTTTTTTTTTATTTTTACTCGCTGCTTTTTATTGCGAGTTGCCCAATCATTTCGGCTATTTTGGCATGCATACATTTTTACTTTCTGATTTTGTTTGCAAGTTGCCCCATCATTTCGGCTATTTCGTATGCATGTGTGGCTTGCTGGCTTTTCGCTTGCAAGCTTGGAATTAGACACTGATTTCGGCATCAGCACCGCTACAACTGGGATATTGCCAGGAGCGAATCATTATTTGCCTCTGTCGATATCGAACAAAGGTGGCTTAGTAGACAGGATTAGGATCCTGTCGACTAAGTCTTTTGACTTCATGAGCCATAAGGGTCTCATTAAGGTATTTCTCCCTACAAGTCGTGAGGATCTCGTAGGTGCGTTTTCTCCTTAGGAGTCGTGAGAACTCCTAAGTGTATGTTCTCCTATAAGTCGTAAGGATCTTACAAGAGGGTTTTCTCCTTATAAGTCGAGAGGACTCACGAGGGTTGTTCACCGTGCGAACATATCCCTAGTCACGGATGGGACTTTGATAGGGAAGTGTTTATTCGCGCCCGTGGATTGTATACAAGGGTCAGCATTGAGCCTCTTGTAGGGCAGTATTGGAGGTTGTGGGGGCTGCTTAAGAACAGGTTCAGATCCCTGTAGCTTAAGACTTCCAAATCTTATGAGCCGTGAGGGTCCCATAAGAGGATTCTCCTTACGAGTCGTGAGGATCTCACAAGTGTAATTTCTCCTTAGCAATCGTGGGGATCCCTAAGTGTATTGCTCCCTTGTGAGTCGTAAGAATCTCACGCAGGTGGTTTCTCCTTACAAAGTCGAGAGGACTTTGAAAGTGTCTTTTAACGAGATTGCGCCCTTTCGGGTTTTCACAAAACTCGTCGGGAGCCCTGCTGTTTTTACTCACGGAGCCTTTTCGGGTTTTCATCCGTGTCCGTTTTGCTTGTGGACATACCGTTTTTTTTAACGAGGTTGCGCCCTTTCGGGTTTTCACAAGACTCGCCGGTAACCCTATTGTTTTTACTCACGGAGCCCTTTCGGGTTTTCATCCGTGCCCTTTTTGCTTATGGACGTACCGTTTTCTTTTTTTTCTTTTTTTTCTCTTTTTTTTATCTTTGGGATGCTGCAATCTACCGTAGTTTATCGACATCTCGGTCAACGGCTAGTTTTAGGACATAGTGGTTCGTTGTTAGTTTAAGGACGTTTCGGTCCGTTGTTAGTTTAAGGACGTTTCGGTCCGATAAGCCGGCTACTACTTATAAAGTTTGGGCTTAGGAAGATAGCGAGCGGACATAGGCGTCGTCATCTATCGTTGACCTAGGCCGTGACTCGTCAAGCGTAGTATTTCTTCAGGAAGCGACCGTTTATTGGCCTGAAGGGTCTTTCACCATGCATGTCTATGAGTAGATAGGCTCCATCCTGGTAGACCTTGTCTATGATATATGGGCCTTCATAGTTCGGCTCGAATTTTCCCCGTTTAGCGCGATTAGGGATCATAGGTTTTTTAACCACTAGCACGAGTTCGCCTTGGCGGAATGCTCTCGGCCTAATCAATTTCGCGTATGAGCGCGTCATCTTCGCTTTATAAGCCTCTAGATTTTGTTGCGCTATGAGCCGGGTTTCGTCAAGGGCGTCGAGCTCCTCGAGCCGAAGGTGAGCATTCTCTTCGTCCGTTATCTTGTAATGAACTGCCACTCGTAGAGAGGGTCACTCTATATCGAGGGGGAGTACCGCCTCTGTACCGAATACTAATGCATACGGCGTTGTATTCATGGCCGTTTTGAACGTAGTCTGATATGCCCAGAGAGCTTCATGCAGTCTCTCATGCCAGTCCTTTTTATTTCGAGACACCGTCTTCTTTACAATCTTCGTCAATGTCTTGTTAAAAGCCTCAGCCAGACCGTTAGCTCGAGGATTATAGACTGAGGAGTATCTCCAGTCTATGTTATGTTGTTGTGCGAAGCGACTGATCTTGTGGTTTCTGTAGGCTGGCCCGTTATTGGAGATGATCCGTCTCGGAGTCCCAAACCGATAAATGACGTGCGTCTTGAAGAAATGGAGGATATTCTCCCTCTTCACTTCCCTTAGCGGTACTGCTTCTGCCCACTTAGAGAAGTAATCGGTTGTCGCCAAAATGAACCGATGTCCTCTGGACGATGCTGGTTCGATGGGTCCGATTATGTCAGTTCCCCATATTTCGAACAGCCAGCTAGCCACTGTCGGATGTAGTGGATTCGGATGCTGATGGATGAAGTCCCCGTGAATCTGGCACGAGTGGCATTGCTTTGCATACTCGAGGCAGTCTTGAATCATCGTGAGCCAATAGTAGCCCATCCTTTTGATTTTCAGCTTCATCTTCGGCCCGGCTTGGTGAGAACCGCAGAGTCCATCGTGAGTTTCTTGGATGACTCTTTTTGTTTCTTCAGGTCTCAGGCATCTTAACCATAAAGAATCAAATGACCTCTTGTACAGAGTATCATTGACGAAAGCGAAAGATAGGGCTCGCTTCATGAGCTGATGTTTTGAGAACGCATCTTCAAGTGTTCGACGGGATTTGAAGTAGTCTATAAAGACTTCCCTCCAATCCTCAGCCTTTTCCTGGTCTTTTGTTTGTAGGGTCATTTGCTTGGTTGCTCCCTTTTCCTTGGACGGCTCCGGAAATATTTCTGCCGGTGCAAGAACCCGACGACTTTGAACAACGATCCTCACGTCATCGAGGTTTTCGTCAGCCAGTTCTTTAGCGAGCTTGGCTAATGCATCCGCCTTGCTATTTTCTGCACGTGGTATGCTTTTCAAGGTTTAGGAAGGTATTTGGGTCAGCAGTTGCTGTACCCTCTCGCCGTACTTCATCAGTTCTGGTTTGCACGTTTGATAGTCGTCGTTTACCTGACTAACGACCAGTTGGGAATCTCCGTATATGAGAAGGTTTTCAATTCCCATGTCGATGGCAATCTCGAGCCCTGCTATCAAAGCTTCATACTCGGCTTCATTGTTTGTCTTCGGCTCTGTTAAGGAGAAGGCAAAGCGCATTATCCCTCCTTGTGGAGTTACGAAGATGAGGCCTACCCCTGATTTGATTATGGAGGTGCTTTGCTTGCGCTTCTTCATGGAAGACGCTCCATCGAAGTAAAGTTCCCATCGGGTATCACTTCCATCGATCGTGTCAAACGCATGTTCGTCTGGCAATTCACAGTTCAAGGGAGAATCGGCAGATATCGGATGCTCAGCGAGGAAGTCGGCGATGGCCTGGCCCTTCACTGCCTTAAGAGGCTGATAAGTTATTGAGAACTCCATCAAGAGCAAAGCCCATTTAGCGAGCCGTCCTGTCAATATGGCCTTTGACATCAAATATTTGAGAGGATCCACCTTCGATATGAGACGAACTTCATGCGCCAACGCATAGTGCCTGAGTTTCGTTATAGCGAAGATCAATGCCAGGCAGTGTATTTCGATGGGAGAATAATTGCTTTCTGCCCCCGGCAGAACTCGAATCAAATAGTAGAGCGCTCTCTCCTTTCCTTGGTCGTTCTCTTGCGCCCATAATGCACCTAAGGAACCTTCAAGGGCCGTTGTATAAAGAATGAGAGGTTTTCCCTTGGCCGGAGCAGCCAGTACTGGCGGATTCTGTAGGTACTGCTTGATTTCGTCCAGCGCGCTTTGGCATTTGCGATCCCAGACGAAAGAGGTTCCCTTCTTCATCAGGTGGCTGTAAGGACGACACTTGCCCGAAAGATTGGCAATAAATCGCCGGATATACGCGAGCTTCCCTTGGAGAGACCGCAATTGCTTGAGGGTCCTTGGCAGAGGCATTTCCATAATCGCCTTGATCTTTGACGGATCTATCTCGATGCCTCGGTGTCTGACGATGAATCCCAGGAATTTGCCCGAGGAAACTTCGAACGCGCACTTGAGAGGGTTCATCTTCAAGTTGTATTGCCGGAGGCGTTGAAACACGATCTTCAGATGCTCTAGATATTCCTCGTATGATTTGCTTTTCACCACGAGATCATCGATATAGCATTCGACGATTTCATGTATGAGGTCATCGAAGATCTTCGTCATGGCCCTCTGATAAGTGGCACCGGCGTTGTTTAGACCGAAGGGCATCACCTTGTAGCAGAATATACCCAAAGGGGTCCGGAAAGCGGTATGCTTCTGGTCTTCGGGATGCATTTTTATCTGATTGTATCCTGATGAACCATCCATGAAGGAGAAAACCTCGTGGGTGGACGTATTGTCAATCATTAGCTCGGTGACTGGTACTGGGAAGTCATCTTTCAAGCATGCTTTATTGAGATCCCGAAAGTCTACACATATGCGCACTGTCCCATTTTTCTTCATCACCGGGACGATGTTGGCGATCCAGTCAGAATACTGAACTTCTTGGATGAAGCCGGAGTCGATTAGCTTCTTGACCTCGGCGTTGATGCTCATCTCGAGCTCGAGCCGCATTCTTCTCGGCGCTTGTTTGACCGGCTTTACGTCTGGAGATATCGCCAATTTGTGCACAGCGATCTCTGGGTCTAATCCTGGCATCTCGGAATAGTTCCACGCGAAGCAATCCTTATGCTGCATAAGCACGTCTTTCAGTGTAGTTACTCTTTCTTCAGATAGCAACTCACTGACGAATGTCGGTCGCGGGTCACTTGTCGTCCCCAAATCAATTTTCCTGAGATCATCTGCAGTGGTATGTATTCCATCTTCCAGCTTTTTGGTGCCGGTGGAAATTCTGAGATCACCTCGTCACCGTTGTTTTCGAAGCACCAGGGAAGGTCATCCATATCCTCGGGCTCTTCTTCTGATAGCGTTATCACATGACAGGTACGAGCTCGCTTCCAAGATCGATGTGGATCTGGTTCTACTCTCGTGGATTTGGGTTCACGCTTCTGCGGCGGGGTTACCCTCCAGCTGCTGGATAGAGCGAATCTGCCTTGTCGATATTGATCTTCGACCCAGTTCTTGAAGGTGAAGCAGTCTTCAATAGGATGTCCTATTGCCCTGTGATAGGAGCAATAATCCGGATGAGAGACTTCGCCTGCTTGCTCGGGGTGCTTGGACTCCGGGAGTGTAATCAGTTGATGTCTTATGGCGAGATAGAGTATCTTCCGTGTTTTGTTCTGAGGAAAAGAGTATGCTCGACTCATCTTCTTTATAAGAGACGAATCTGGATTACTTGGCTCCTGATCGCATGGCTTCTTGGTCTCACTTTGTCGCTCTCGAACACTTTTCCCGCTCTTTGATTTATTTTTGCCTCTGCGTCGGGCCTTTTGTATGACGTGTTGACAGGGAGGAGTATTTTCATCTTTCGCAGCCTGTTGAAGAAGGCGTTGCGTCCTGGCTTTCTCGTGGATGGCCATTTCGCGATTGTGTTCGTCTCAAACCTTTTGACTCGCTTCACTTATAAGCTTGTCTATTTGTTCTTCAAACGACGGACTGGGCATTTTTACATCGGGAGCACTTTCTGATTCAGGGTTAGTATTTTCCCAAAAAGCATCTCCCTCTTCATCAAAGGCATGTATGACGTAGCAGTCGCGGAGCAACTCCCGTTTCTTGGATTGAACATATCCAAGCCCGATCGTTTCCATTTTCCCGTTGGGCAACTTTCGCTGAGTTCCAGGGACGTTCCAGATCCTGTTATAGAACCGTGCTTGTCGAGCAGTTTGTTTAAGGGGTACACCTTGGCGTCTCAAGAGTCTCCTTAGTCCGTCTGTGTAATATCTGGGCAAACGGATGGGCTGGAGCCTGTCGAGTGTGGAATCCGCGCCGTGCCAGATTTCCCTCTCCACTTTAGTTTCCCCGGATCGGTAGAATAGGATCGCCTTTTCACCTTCTCGCCTGGGAGGGACATAGAACGTCTGCAGCTCTTCCACATTGTAAGTATTAAGCGCGTCTAGCTCTTTATGATGCTTGGGCGGAACCACGGCAACTTGCAAACTTTGTTCTTCATCAGCTAATGTTTGTATTGAAGGCCGAGCGGAGAATATAGCATGGACCTCATCTTCCGAGTCGCTGCCAAAGATCAACATAGGAGCAGACGGTCCTGGTTTGTTGTGATGGGGCGGCCCTGAATAAACTATCTCTTCTTCCTCCTCGGTATCACTCCCGAAGACTGGAATAGTGGTGATAGCTTTGTTCTCCGGTTTATGACATCTCTCTGTGTCTTCAAAGTCTGGTAAGAAGTATTTTGCATCTTCGTACTTTCGGACTTTGTTTACGGAGAATGGGTTCAACTCCCCCGTCACAGTGTACTCGAGACCATCCTTGAAATATTTCATACACTGACGTTGTGTAGAAGGGACGATGTTGTATTTGTGTATCCAAGGCCAACCAAGCAAAGCATTGTAGCATGTCTTGGCATCGATGACGTGAAATTTAATATCTGTGACGAGTAGTCCGAAGCGCAGCGTCAGTATCACAGACCCGAGGGTCCGTGATGACTGGGAATCGAAGCCGGAGATGGTGATTTTATCACGAGCGAGGTGTTGAACGCTCATGCAGATTTCCTTCAACACTCGTACGTTGAGGAGATTGACGGAAGACCCATTGTCGACCAGGATTTTGCCTATCTTGATATCATGACAATATCCGGAGACATATAGGGGACGGTTGTGCTCGCACGTCCCAAGGAGAAGATCTCCATCGCCGAAGGTAATATCGGCTGTGTGTACTTCTTCCAGTTCGTCCTTCATCTTTTCTTCGGCGAGAAAAGCTTGGAATTGCTCTGGCTCTTGTAGCGCCTTAATCAATGAATCTCTCGCTTCTTTTGATAGTAAAATGGCGTCGGGAATGCTGAGCTGCGAGGGTAACTTCCTCAAGTGCGCCAGAACGTTGTAGTCCACCTTACTTTTCTTTGGCGGGTCCTTGGCGGTCAGCTCTTTCATGACTTGGTCATCTATGGCGATATCTTCAGAGGCCTTCTCTTTTCCCTTATCTTTTTTGTTCGCGGGTCTAAGATTCTTTTCGGGCAGCGTACGATTGCGCAGCTGGATATTTTCACAGGCCTTCGATTCTCCCTCCTTTCCCGAGGTGGATTCCTTGAATAGAGGTCCAAGAGTCATCTCTTCATCGGAGTCACTCCCGAACGTGAGGACTTGCGATCCCCCAGCGTTGACCGTGCAACAGTCGTCGGTAGTTCTTTTATGCTCCTCGGTCGTACTTCTTCGCTCCCGACGAGTTTTGCGTTTCATCCGCTTAAAATGTTGCCGGTGAGCAACATACCCTTGCTACCACCTTTTAAAAGCGTTGCATTCCTCAGTGGGGTGCGCAATTTTTCGATGATATAGGCAGTAGCTAGGATGTGTTTCTCCTTCACCAAGAGCGTTCGCTTCGGAGGATGGCAACTTCATCCCCATTGATATGGCTTTAGCAAACTTTTTCTTCATCTTGGACTTGTTTTTGTTCGTGACAGATGTACTTTGATCTGGCGGGAGTGTTTCAACTCTTTCGTCCAGCCGCCGGCGTTTGGCTTTCTCAAATATGGCCATCTCACGCTCTCGATCAGTTTTGCTTTTCGAAAGAGCTTCGTTTAGGAATGCGTCGATCATTTCGTCTGACGGCCCTGGAAGCTCCGGTTCAGGACCTGCTCCCAGTCTTTCGGTGCAAGGAGCTTCTTCATCGTCTGTCGATGAATGAGAGATCATATGGCAACTTGCTACGTAATCCTCAGATCCATCCGACGAGTCTTCTCCATCATCTCCATCTTCAAGGACGTGGCCGAGGAACTCTTGGAGTGTGATTGGAGTCCGCGCCTTCTGGTTATACTCTTCCAGCGCGTCGATCTGTTTCTGCAGGACCGTGCGCTTGTCGCCAGGCTTCACAGGCTTTTTGGATTTCTTCTTCTTTTTTGAAGATTTCGACGGCTGGTTGTGAGCACTTTGGCTATCACCACCAATCTTTGGAGTTGGGCGCGGCTTCAGCATCCCTTCGATGATCTGGGGTTCCAGCGGATTCTTCCACCTGATCGTCGGGCATGTCTGGAGATCATTCAGCCTCCTTTTGGTTTTGGCCGAAAGAGCCACCTCCCATGGAGCTTCTTCAACAAAAGAGCACGTTGCCCCCGGTGTGTCCGTCTTCTTAGGAGCGTGCGGTTGTGGTGGGTTTACTTTCCACTTCTCAGACAGCGCAAACTTGCCTTGTAGGTACTGATCCTCGATCCATCCCTTAAAGACGAAGCAATCTTCGATTGGATGGCTCACCGTTTGGTGGTAAGGACAATAATTGGGGTTATTCGCTTCGCTGGGTTGCAATGGTCGCCTTGGATTCGGCAAATTGATAAGCCTGTTGCGCATCGCCGGCTCGAATAGCCTTTTCGTTTTATCCCGCAGGAATGAGTAAGGGCGCTTCATTTTCTCATTATAATAGCGTCGTCTCTCTTCCAATTGATCCGCTAGTCTTGGAGCACTGGGCTGCTATTGGGTGTTCGCAACGAAGGTTGCCTTCCCTTTACCCTTTTCGATTCGCGGTTCCGACTTCGGGGGAGATGGTCTATGACCCATCTGGTCCATCTGGGCCAGCTTGTCGATTAGAGCCTAGAATGTGGTCGGTTTGAAGAACATCATAAACTGTGAAATAGTCGCATGAGGGTCTAGGGTACCCACGAACATGCCCACCGCTGGTGCTTCTTCGATGCGCTGTTCGCACTTCGACCACAGGTTCCGCCATCGGATTGCGTACTGAACCCACGTCTCGCCTGGCTTCACCCTGGCATTGATCAATGCCGTTATTGGGGTGCGTTCACTAGCACTTGCGAATCGCTGGGTGAACAACAACTCCATTTCCGTGAAAGTTTTGACGGAGTCATTTGGAAGTTCGGAGTACCACTCAAATGCTGTCTCCGATAAGCTGCCAACGAATTGGCGGAGCAAGAGCTTATCATCGCCACCAGTATTTCCACAGAGGGCCCTGAACTGAGCAACATGTTGATGTGGATTGTCTGTCCCCTTGTACATATGGAATTTCGGGATCGTGTAGCCCGGCGGGTACTTTATCTGATCATACCAGCCTCGATACGGTCGCCCGGTTCTAACAACTTGGTCGGCCGCTTCATTTGCCTGGTGAACCCTTATTTGCTGAGCGAAATAATCGTCCAGGGCGGCCTTGGAAATTGTCTCCTCCTTGGTTGTTGAAAGAGCCAGCAGAGGATTCGATATTTCTCCTCTATCATCTTCAATTATTACTGGAGGATCTTCGGCTGGAGGGTCCGGCTGGATCATCATGCCCACCATATCCTGGAATAGAATGGCTATTTTCTTTATATTGGCCGCTTGTTCCGCGGCCTCCTTGTCCTTCTTCTCGAGCATTCTCCGAAGGAATTCAGCATCAGTCTCGTGTTCGTGACGTTGCTCCGAGGATGCCTCTGGGCTTTCTTTTGGCCCGGTGAGTGCGTCCATTGCAGTCAGCATCTCCTAGAGCTTCTGCTGTTGCTGTTCCTGAGCCCTTGTGATGGATCGGGTGAGTGGTCAGTAGCCCGTAGAAGCGCGGCTATCCTCTTTCCCGGATGCTATGTAAATAGTATGGACCGTTATGCCCCCAGACTTAGGGCGTTTGGGCTCAGTGCCTTTGACATTTGTCGCAGGCATGGGGATCTTCTCCGGCCTTCTCTTCTTATGAGCGGTCGAAGTTGAGGGGGCCGTCGTAGTGGGCACCCAGATAGCTTTTCGTGGCTTGGCAGGATGGCTTTCTTCTTGTTGAACCTTCGCCCTTTTCTGTCGGCGAGGGTAATCTTGATCAACTACTGAGTTCCGAGCCTGCCGCCAAACTTTGTAGATTTTGGAGGACAGCCGTTGAGGGGATTGTTCTGGCTTTGTTTCCACAACATTCTGCACCGGAGGAGGAGATCTTTTTAGTACGGCGGTAGGAGAATTTCTGCGCACCCTATTCAGCAGCTCAAAACTGTTCCCGGCTGGAACAGCAGTATTAATTTCCACCGTTGGAGCTGGTGGAGTTAGCCCAGAAGGGAAGTTGCCCCCGGCCTTCCTTACTCGGCGCCAGTGGCGACGTCGAGCGTGTCGAGCTGTTGGAGTTGGCTCGGTGATGGGGACGGCTCCTTCTTGCCCCCTGTTCAGGTGAGGGGCTTTGCTGGTGTCAGCCTGTTAAAGACTGATGTCCTTTGAGTAGCAGGTGCGGGAGTGGGAGTTGGGACAGTCAGTCTTGTAAAGACTGACCTCTTGGCCGGAGAAGTCGCCTTGACGACTTCAGGAGCAGGGTTGGTTACTCTCTTCGGAATAACCTTCTCTGGGATTGCAGGCTTCATCGTGGGCCCACAGGAATTTTGGCCCATTCTGGCGAAAACCGAGGAGCTGGAGCTGAACGACCCGTTGAGAGGGGCCGTAGTAGCTGTAAGCTAATCAAAGACCGACTTCTTGGGAGCTTCTGGTACGGGCACGGGGGTGCTGAAGCTCATCGGCGGAATCATGGTTCCGAAAAACAACCCTGTGGTGGCTTGAGCGACCTGTTCCATGGGCATCGTGAACAGGGAAGCCGCTTGGGTATGCCTCCTGTTGAGGCAGGACGTGGGTTGCAGTTGCATGTGGAACACTTTGAGCAGATGAACGCCATTGATCCTTTACTTTCTGCACCAAGCAAAACACCAAATCTTAGTACCTCGAAACCCAAGGGCAACCATTAGCAAACCGCGATTGGTTCGCGAACACGACACACGAAGTGTGGAGTGGAAAGAGGAAAAGGTCCCACCGGGCGTGCCAGAATCTGTTTACCGCCAGAAACCGGGAAGACTAAATGTCTTGCCTGAATCTGGGGGCAGATGCTAATTGGTGCTATCCGTCCACCTCTCTGAAAATGCCAAATTGATTTATGGCACCATGTGTCAAAGGTTTAAACGGATGCGGCCGATGTAGCAGATTTCGTCAGATTCCCCCTCGTTTGAGAGGTTTTTGATTATGGGGACGCTCTTCCCTGAAGGCGCAAGCCCCTGCAGTTAATTACGCTACCGCATCGCGGTAACAACTTTCTCCTTCTCCAGATGGTCACTTCGTGTCATGGGTTTTTGTTTTGTGTTTGGTTGCCCGTGGATTGTATACGGAGACTAAGTTATGTTGTCGCCCATAGGGCGTGGACTAGTCCAAATCCGTATCTTTCTTAGATTTGGGTTTAGGGTTAAGGATACGTTAGCCTTATTTGAGACTAAGATCAACTTAAACGTTTGTTAAGGATACGTTAGTCTAATTTTAGACTAAGATCAACTTAACGGGATTGTTTAGATCCGACAAGAGAGAAATTGGGCTTTGTTGTTTAGTTTTAGTGACATTGCGGTCGGTAATTAGTTTATGGACATTACGGTCCATTGTTAGTTTTAAGACATCACGGTCGAGGTTAAGGACATCATAGTCCGTGAGTTTAGGGACCTCACAGTCCGGTGTTAGTTTTAAAACATCACGGTCAAAGTTAAGGACATCATAGTCCATGGATTTAAGGACCCCACAGTCCGATGTTAGTTTTAAGACATCACAGTCAAGGTTAAAGACATCATATTCCATGGATTTAAGGACCTCACAGTCCAATGTTAGTTTAAAGACATCACGGTCGAGGTTAGGGACATCATAGTCCATGGATTTAAGGACTCCACAGTCCGATGTTAATTTAAAGACATCACGGTCGAGATTAGGGACATCATAGTCCATGAGTTTAAGGACCCCACATTCCGTAGTAATGTGTGGTTGTCGGGACCCGTCACCTCTCTGACGACGTTGAAGGATTACAACGACAGATATCAGAAGAGTAAAGAGATGTACCCTCGAACCAGGTGTAAATTGATTGAGAGAGCAGATGGGCTCAGTTCAATTTAAATTGAGGACTTATGGCCAGAATTGAGCTAAGTCCGGTTAAAAATGTTTAACATTTTATTTTTGTCCTGGCCATTAGGCCTTTACTTGGGCTCTGCCCTTTTAATAATGCTAAGCATTGGGCTCTGGTATTTTTTTTGTTTTATAGTGAATGCATAGCATTCATCAGAAACAAAGTTTGTTCTGACAGCGCGCCATGTGGCGCGTCAGACACTTTGCGCCAGTCAAAAAGCGCATTGCGCTTCTATTGGGTAGCGCACACGAAGAGGACACGTGGCGCGCTTAGCGCTAAGCGCTAGTTTGTTGGCGCATTGCGCTTTTAATTTATGAGCGTGCTGCGCTAGTTTGTGGGTGCACCAGTGAGCGACACGTGGCGCGCTTGGCGCTGAGCGCCAGCCCATATGCACAGTGCGCTATTTCAGAAGCGCAAAGTGCAGATTGTGTCTCTGATTGACACGCGGCAAGTTTCGGCGGTGAGCGCCGATCCAATGAGCGCAAGGGCACAATTTATGAGTGCAAAGCACTTTTTAGTAGCGCAAAGCGCATCTAATCAGATTTTAAGATCAAAGAACAAGTTTATGTTCTTCAAAGGAGGCTTTGCCTCAAGATCAAAGAACAAAAGTTCTTATTTTTATAAAAGACTCTGCCTTTATAGATCAAAAGATATGTGAGTGAAGTATTTTACTTCTTTTTATTATTTTATGATTAGATCTTTTCTTTTAAATCAAAAGACCTTGGTCTTTTTTATAGATCTAAGATCTTTTTAGAAGAGGTTTCTTCTTTTTACGAGAAGATTTCATCTCTGTTGTTCAAGAATTAATTCTTTACCTTTAAAGATGAAGAAATGATCTTCTTTCTTCTAAAGGCTTGCCTTTCTTTCTCTTTGGATTTTTCTCAAAGTTTGCAGAGGGTTTTCTCTATATGAGACTTGAAGTCTTTGGGCCTTTATATAGGGCCAATTGATTTGTTAAATCAGTTTAAGAGATCTTTCTCTGATTGATCTGGGAATATTTCCCACCGTTGGATCTTTGATCCTAAGGCTTCTATTTTACAGAAGATAATCTTCTTGTTTTAATAAGATTGAAAAATCTTTCCATAACAGAATTTTAATTCTGATTAATTAATAATTTATTATTATTAGATCTTTTGATCTGACGGTGGGGAATTTTTAATTCCAGCGCTGGCGCACTTTGCGCTAGCGCACCTTCGTTCGCTACGTGGCGCGCAGCGCAGAGCGCAGCGCAACTGCGTTAGCGCACCTTATTTGACACGTGGCGCGCAGCGCAGAGCGCAACATCTGGAGCGTTGCTTCAATTTTATTTTGAATTTTAAAGCAGAGCTTTGCTCTGATTGGGGGTGCTCTGCCTAGGGCGCAGCGCTCCTGGCGCTGGCGTGTCTGCTTTTGACACGTGGCGCACAGCGCACGGGATCTAAAGCGTTGCTTCGATTTTTGAATTTTGAAATTCAAAACAGAGATTTGCTCTGATTGGGGGAAACAGCAACGAACCATCCTCATGAATCAACAAGTCCGTTCGAAGTCCCACTTCAACCTGTTCTCGAAACTTCTGCAATCTTGGATCCTGTGACCGCGCAGCTTTAATAGTATCGATTAATGACGACTATACTTGCACCTGCATCAACTGTCCTGAAGAATGCGGTAACACGATCTCGAACTCGAATCTCTGAAAATTTTCGATAAGCTCCTTTTGTGCAATCAACATCCGAATTGCTGGCAACCGACTAAGCGCATCCGGCACTACATTTACTTTTCCCGGATGGTACTTGAGATCGAGATCATAGTCATCCATTAGCTCTAACCATCTACGCTGCCTCATGTTAAGCTCTTTCTACGTGAACACGTACTTTAGGCTTTTGTGATCGGTGAATACTTCGACCCTCCGCCCAATAAGTGGTGTCTCCAAATCTTCAAAGCGAAAATCACTACCGCAAGCTCCAAATCATAAGTTGGGTAATTCTTCTCATGGGTCTTCAACTGTCTCGATGCGTAGGCTATAACCTTCCCATGCTGCATCAAAACACATCCCAAACCTTTCCCAGACGCGTCGCTGTGAATCACCAATCCTCTGGAACCGTCTGGTACGGTCAAAATAGGAGCAGTTGTCAATCTTTCCTTCAACGCCTCAAAAGCTGACGCACAACTATCCGTCCAAACGAACGGTACTTCCTTCCTCGTAAGCTTGGTCAAAGGCTCATCCAATCGAGCAAAATTCTCCATGAACCTTCTATAATATCCTGCTAGTCAAAGAAACATCTGATCTCCGCTACGTTCTTCGGAATCGGCCAATCTTGAACTGTTGTAATCTTCTCAGGATCAACGGTGATTCCATCTCCGAATACGACGTGCCCCAAAAACTTTACTTCTTCAAGCCAAAACTTGCACTTGCTCATCTTTGCATATAATCTTTTTTGTCTCAACGTTTGCAGAGCGATCTTCAAGTGTTCTGCATGCTCTTCTAGGCTCTACGAATAGACCAGAATGTCATCGATAAACACCACAATAAACCGGTCCAAGAACGGTGAAAAGATTCGGTTCATCAAATCCATAAATATCGCTGATGCGTTCGTGACTCCGAATGGCATCACTAAATACTCGTAATTGCAGGGTTGCCTAGCACGGCAGCAAGGATTCGGGAGGCATCGTCCATGCCAAATTAAAATTTTGTCATTCTAGCTAATCATAACCCTAGAATCGTATACTAGAAATCGACGGAATAACACATGTAAACACTTTACACCCTAAGTGAGGAAGGAATACAACTTTTGTAGACAGGTCATTCACTTCATTAGATCCGTGTAGTAGTAGTCCCTTCGCTGCGATCAAGAAGTCCTGGACTCTAGAGAGGCTCCGATGAAGAAACGAACATGCTTGCTTAGAAGTCTTCGAGGCCGAAGATGATCTACGTCGAGGAGACACTAACCCAAGCTATCTCTTCACTAATTATGGAATTAGTGAAGCAAACACCCTATACTAAATGGCAAGTAGTAGAGGATGATGAAATAGGAAGTGGGCTCACTTTAGATTTGATTTACTCACACTTTTTCTCATGCCTCCATTGAAGCTAGAATGCTTTTAGGGAAGAAGAAGAAAAAGAATGAACTCGTCATATGAATTTTTTTTTGAGGTTAGAAATGCAACCGAGGGTTAAGCATGTCATGCTTAACCCTTGTAGAGAGCTAACCATGAGCTAGGGTTAAAGGTTAGGTCAAAAAATATCTTAAGCTGGACAAAGAGAGTGGACAAAGTCAAAGATGCCTTGAAGCTTCTACAAGCTTTCAACAAATATCATCCATGAGAAATATCCACAATATTTGAATTACTTAATGATAAATTATAAACCCTAATCTTAACCCTAGCATGGTTTAACCCTCATTAACCCTAGTTGCATCTGTAACCTAGCTTGATACATTTAACATATATCACATATACATCAATGTATCCAAAGTGAGAAAAGAAATCATAAGTGAGCTAATACTAGTTAATATAATGTAATATATCAAATATATAATTATACATTAGATTATCAAATCAACTCTTGATTTAATAATCCAGATATATCACCTATAACCGACTAATATCATATGAATTAACTTATCGAATCAACACTTGATCCGATAACTCGGCTATATCATATATAACCGACCAATATCTCATATCACGAGAATAGAATACGGTATCTCATATCGTATCAATCTCAGTCCCGTACATATCATATATGTGCTCCTACTCCGTTTCACTTGAGCCAGGAAACCCCTGTATAGGACTCTAAATACTCGTCAATACACCGACAGTAGGTGATGATCATATCAAACAATCACAAGCCGCAAGCGGTCTGCTAAACGTAACGGCCACCCGGGTATTGAGCGATCAGAAGATCAACAAGCAAGCCTACTCACACTCCTGCGAATCCAATCGATAACACTACCGTATAGTCCAGTCTCTTCGTCTGATATGTCGCATATCCCGTGTAGGGGTAGTAAATGTCAGACCCCAGTAACTCGATAAGTCGTGTCGATATGAGGCTCATAACGGGTCGAGAAACTACTGATAACACTTATCAGTATATCTCTGAAGCAGCCTTGGCCAAGTACTTCCTGTTATAGCCAATCGAGCACAGCGCAACATCAACTCCCAAAACCGGGAGAGACGAAACCCCTCCTATCGCTCATTGCCTCCATATGACTCGGGACTGTACCAAAAAGCCACCGTTTTGCACGTTCTCTTGAACGTGGTAAGGTGGAAATCAAAGCATAGTGGGAATCACACAAGACTCTATGACGATCTCGGGTCTACAGACTAACCTGTACCAGTGTCACCAGAGAACTGCCATCTGATGTGAGGTATAATACCATCTGGGAGTTCTCGGCGAGTCCGTCCAGTGTACCCAGTCTCCACTGAGAACCCGTATACTGTCTCTGATATCAAACACCAATGGATATAGGATCATCCATCGTCCATCTACATGGGTCGAGAAGTTATACGCTAGTCTACTCTGGTATATCGATGCCCTGTCTCGATACACCTACGACTAGGAATATTTGAAGGACGTACTTAGCGAATACTCCGTCCCTACTAGTATGATCTGCATCATAGTCCTGGTAGTCAAGTACTCATCCTAAGGGCTTTATCAACATGTAACATAGAGACAATCAGCGTACATGTTAAGATAAAGAGCAACCAGGTAGCATACTATCATGTCGAGCAAGAAAGTCCTCCATATATATGTCCAAGCATCCACTACAATATACATCGTATGTACAGTAATGGCCTCTAGGGCATACATATAACTAACAATCTCTCACTTACACTAGGGCCATGTGTTGTAGTATCTCATACCCAACAATCAGCAGTGGTTAAAGTATCTCATACTCAACCATCCCATAAAAGTCTCTCCTGGGAATAGGCCTTTGTGAGTGGATCCGTCGTGTTGTCCTCTATAGTCTACTCTCCTAACCTCGATCTTCCTGGAGATCATCCATCTCCATGATCAGGTGATACTGCCTAAGAATATGTCTGGATCATAGATGGGACGGGGGTTCCTAGTCCTAAGCCACAACTCCATTGTCACACAATGGTAGGAACGAAGTTCATCTCATGAACTTATATACATCCAGACTACCTTTTTGGTAGCATCCTTGGTAGCAATGTATTCAGCCTTTATCGTCTAGTTTGACATGGCATCTAGCTTGGAACTCTTCCAACATACCGTCCCTCCACTGAGGGTAAAAACAATGCCTGTGACTGACATTCAGTCGTCCTTACCACCCTAGAATCTATCCAGTGATTCTCTCCAGGATCGATTGATACCGTCTCACTACACCTAGTAAGAATCCTAACATCCACTTAGATCTATCTCATAAATCCAAAACCTAGGATTTAAGAGGTATCACCTTGATGCTATATGGAGAATTCTTGTGATAAGAGGAGATTGACCGAGTGTAGCATAGGAAACTCCTTTCCTATCAAGAGTATGTCATCCATGTACAATACGAGAATCACCACCATACTCCCTACTACCTTTTTGTATATATAAGGTTCATCTACCATTTTGATGAAGTCAAACGCTTTGACTACCACATCAAAACAGATGTTCCAACTCCGCGATACCTGTTTTATCCCATAAAGCAATTTGCACACGTTTCCGCTGTTCCCACTGTTTACGAATCCCTCTGGCTGTGTACTTATAGACGCTCTCTTCTAAATCACTATTTAGAAAAGCAGTCATGACATCCAACCGTCAGATATCGTAGTCATGGTATGTAGCAATGGCAGGTAGGATCTGAATGGACTTAAGAATAGGGACTAGAAAAGGTTTCATCATTATCCACATCTGGTCGATGACGAGAACCTTTTGCCTCAAGTCTTAGCTTTGAAAGTCTCAACTTTTCCATGTACACCAAGTAATCTTCTCAAGATATACTTGCTCCTAATGGGGATTTAACCCTTCAGATATAGCAACTAAAGTCCATACTTTGTTGGTGTATATGGATTCCATCTCAGATCGCTTAGCATCCAGCCATTCTCACAGAGTCCCCACTCCTGATGGCCTGCTCGAAACTAGTTAGGTCATTATCTCATGATGCAATCCTCGCTCCCACTGTCATAGAGAAAACCGAAGTGTCTCTCAGGTGGATGAGGAACCCTACTAGATCGGCGGAGAGGCTGAGATTCGTCGGGAGCTATTGAATCCTCCGGTTTTATCAAATCAGCAGCTGCAGTTTGTATAGCTGGAACTCCTTCCAGTTCTACCACATGACCACTAATTTCTTCACAAGAAAATCCTTTTCTAAAACGGTGTCATGCCGAGAAATAAAACACCTTTTGTTCCTCGGTGTGGTAGAAGATATTCTCTTGCGAATGCTTGGGATATCCAACAAACTTCCACAGAACTAACCTTGCCTCGACCTTGTCCGGATTTTGCTTTTAGACATAGACCGGACAACCCCAAATCTTAACATCCTTAAGAGATGGGCTCTTCCCATACCATATCACATATGGAGTGGTAGGCACCTGATTTGATTGGAACCCTATTCAATAGGTATGCAGCTTCACAAGTGCATAACCCCCAAAAGGAAATAGGCAACTTGGTAGTACTCATCATAGAGCACACCTTATCACATAGGGTGCAATTGCTCTACCCCGATACACCGACGTGCTGTGGTGTATACGGAGGAGTAATGCTGAGAGAGAATCTCATTCTCCTTTAAAATAGTCCAGGAATTCCGTGCTCAAGTATTCTCCTCCCTGATCACATCAAAGGACATAATATTTATACCCATTTTTGGTTCTCTACTTCTGACTTATATTCATTGAATTTCTCAAAAGGTTCAGACTTGTGTTTCAACAGGAACATATGTCCGAATCTTGAGAGATCATCAGTGAATGTAATGAAGTACAAAGAACCAGTCCTGGCATCTGTAGACAGGGGACTTACATACATCATCATGTGTCAATCCCAAGAGTTCACCAACTCTTTCTCTGTTTTCAATAAACGGAGCTATGGTCATCTTATCTTTATGACATGACTGGCAAGTTTCACAAGATGTAAATTTAAACTGATTTAAATATGCATCTTTATGTAACTTAGTTAGTCGGGTCGCTTTGATATGACCTAGTCTACAATGCCTCAAGAAGGATTCATTCATATCTGAACTCTTCCTCTTGTGTGTGTTTTGTACGTTAAGAACTGTAGTTTGATTTAAAATGTATATGCTTTTAGATAACGTGCCTGAACCGATCAACTCTTGATATAGGAAATATTCAAAACATTATCTAACAATACAAAATTATATCCTTCTTTACTTAATAAAGAGACTGATATGATGTTGTATATCAGGTTCAGTATCTAATAACATTCGTTCAGAATCAATGTATTTGATAATACAGGGTGATAACTGCCAACAAACTTGGATGCAACACTTACACTGTTTCCAACTCTTGAAACTTATCACCCTTTTTCAGTTCTTTACCAATCTGTAGCCCATGTAACATATTACATATGTGGGATCCTGATCTGGTATCACATACCCAGGACGTAGAGGATACTAAGAAACAGTTCTCGGTAATGAACACACCCGAAGAAGATGCATCAGCATGCACTTTCTTCGTTTGGGCGGCACGGGAATCCTGGTAATCTCCTATTTCCTGCTCGGTCTTATAACAATTATAAGATTGAGCGGAACCAACGTTCCCCAGCTCAGTATAACAAGCGGGTTCGGTCAATACATCCATATTATTATCTTGATTAAGGCCTGACATGGTCGCTACCTGGAAAGAGAGAGAGAAGAAAACACTCAGCGTATGCTCTTGGAAGATTAGATTGGTTATTAATTTATCTAATCAGGATGGCTCCCACTGTTTTAGTCAAATCTTCCTTCAAACCCTAAAAGGTAAGACTAGCCGGGATTAATTACAACTTACAAGTTCGCCAATCTTTCGGTCAGGCCAGTGCCGGTACGTTGAGGGAGGTTCCCCGTGCTTTCGCACGGACCTAATTAAAATAAACCTCGTTTTCCAAGGGGCGTAACCCCGTTAACATCTTTCTAGACACCTACTTGATCGGCTAATTGTAACGTGTAAAACTCTCCCAGGAGTAACTCTTACTCGCAGCAGGTATCGGGATCCAACTATCTCATAAGAGGTATGCAATCTCATTGCAAATTTCAACACTTGAAATTCCCGATAATGTTTTGCCCCTAGCAACTTATGAAATTGGCTAAGGTCAACAAATCATAAGCGCTAGCCAAGTTCAACCCGTCATTTCCCGATTAAATTAAACCCACCCGCACGACCCTTGGCTAAGGTCAACAAAGTAGCACGACTATCCTAACTCAATCGCATCATATGCTTAGCAGATAAGCACCGATAAGCTACCGCACACTACGCCTTGGCTAAGGTCAACAAACGTAGCACGAATACTAACTAATACTTATCTGAAATGACGGAGGGCTACGACAGGTTTTTAAGAAAACCTTTTGCGTAATGAACTTGATATCGTCGTAGAATCGAGTGGTTTTGAAAATGAGTGTTTTTTAGGCTTTTACTAGTTTTACTAAAGAGGTCACTCCCGAAGAAAGGATCTCGGCTCTTTCCTTATCGAATAAGGTGCAGGATATTTCACAAATACCGCTATGCAAAGCAAAAACTATAAAAACAATCAAAAGACAAACCGAGTTTGTAGCATCTGCTAGTTTCGCTAAAGAGGTCACTCCCGATGAAGAGATCTCGGCTCTTTCCTTATCGAATAAAGTGCTGGATATTCTACAAGGAATACCTCTATGCAAAGCAAGACTAGAGCTACCAGTTTTTAAAATAAATTTCTACAACATCTTTTAGGTTTCTTTTATTCCATTAATCTCATTAATGAAGTCTCATTTATTATGCTTCCCAAGCATCACATATGAAATGAAAGCAGTAATATTAATTATATCTCATATATATAATATATAGGCATTTGTCTCAGAATATAATCAATGATCACATCACAAAATATCGTGGCAGAATAAAAACATATGAAATATTGGATCTACTAGAATTTCCGGATTTTATTTTAAGCATGTATAAAACACGGATTCCACGGTCGTGATGAATAACCAATCCCACACCCCTAGACCCCTACGAGAGCAGCAAGCAACCCTACCAATTCTAGAGTTAGGAGACCCGGTCTCGACTCCTCGAGATGGTCTCCCACTGGACCCTAGAACCCGGTTACTTGTGCTCCCCGTCTTGGGTCTATCCTAATGCGGAAAAGTAAACAATATACAATGGTGACATCATCCTCAACCCGGAAGTGCCCCAATAAAAGAATGTTACATACAATGAATTTTACATGAATGAAATTGAAAAACTCTCATCTCACATAAAACCCCCGGCTATTCAATCACGACGATCCAATATAACACATCACAGCAACACATAACATCACATGTCATCAACGTAAGTAAATATGTGTATCCCAATTGTCGTTGACATATAGCAACGAAAACGGCGATACACCACATATTACACTTACGGTCGCAGAAAAGAAAGTGAAAAACTACAACAGTTGGAATCCGCAACCACCTTAGACATCATAAACCCAACGTATCACATACTTTGGATTTCATGCCTAACCAAATGAATTCCTTAGACATCGCATGCCTAACAATTATAAACCCCGCATTTTAGTCTCGATATTCAAAACACCTTTTAATATCTAGTCGGGAAAATCAACAGGATTCCCGACATCCTGATCGAATGCTCGTCGGAAACTTTAGTAGACGCCGCACCCCCCGATGCCGTCGACAAAGTGCACTAAGGCGGAACACCGCTGCCGCGAGCACCCGAACGGATGCTTTTGGCGACGGGGTTCTCCTACAGTCACTTGGTCGGGGCTATGGGGCGTGCCTATCTATTAAGTTTACCCGGCGAGTATCCGCGTATGCTACGTGATTGCGACGGACTTTTGATCTCATCAAAATCCCGTGGCAACCGATCAAATGAGACTGAACTGCTAGATTTATAAAATTCAAACTAGTTATCTCATAACTACTTGTGGATTCCAAATATTGTATCCCATCACATAATATCCGAACGACGTTAAACTTTTCGATCGATTTATCAAAGTCCCACAATTTCCCGATGGCTCAACACTTAAGCACGGTTCAACAATACCCAGAATATGCCACAGTACCTATACACCAGCCGTAGAAGGGCAAACCCAAGCCTCACTCATGTTGCCACGGATCTGCGGCAAACCCTAGGGTATGACCGCGGTTCCGCGATCCAAAAAGTCGATTTAGGGTTTCATTCTTCTAGAGGGTTCATAAGATTACTTGCATGTTTTTCCGAATACGTTAAACTTGGAAAAATGGGTTTTTAACATTCGATCGAACTTTTTAACTTCGTCTAGACAACATGCGAATAACCCGAAACAATGTTAAAAATACGAATACGAAACACTCCGAATTGTTTATAGTGTAAGATTACATCACATGCAAAATTAGCAAAAGCAAACAACACCTGAAACATCAAAACCAAGTCACTGGAACACACAAAAATTTTCAGGGGATTCTGCTCGGTTTTGGCCGAGATGGGGGTATATGTGGCCGTCCATTTTTTTTTAGAATGACCTGAAATTTTGACTGTGTTCATGATATATCTCATACATCACTCTATACTTGTTTAAAACTTTTTTTGAACAACTTTTAAAATCGACAGAAACTTCAATTTTCTGTTTCAAGTTTCGGAGTATTTCGGTTTTGTAATCTTAACAAAATCCGTATAAATTTCTAGCATGGCTCTGATACCACTGCAGGGTTGCCTAGCACGGCAGTAAGGTTTCGGGAGGCATTGTCCATGCCAAATTAAAATTTTGCCGTTCTAGCTAACCCTAACCCTAGAATCGTATACTAGAAATCGACGGAATAACATATGTAAACACCTTACATCCTAAGTGAGCAAGAATACAACCTTTGTAGACCGGTCCTTCACTTCATTAGCTCCATGTAGTAGTCCCTTCGCTGCGATCAAGAAGTCCCGGACTCTAGAGAGGCTCCGATGAAGAAACGAACATGCTTGCTTCGAAGTCTTCGAGGCCGAAAATGATCTACGTCGAGGAGACACTAACCCAAGTTATCTCTTCACTAATTACGGAATTAATGAAGCAAACACTCTATACTAAATGGCAAGTAGTAGAGAATGATGAAGTAAAAAGTGGGCTCATTTTAGATTTGATTTTCTCACACTTTTTCTCATGCCTCTATTGAAGCTAGAATGCTTTGGGGGAAGAAGAAGAAAAAGAATGAACACATCATATGAATTAATTTTTTTTTGAGGTTAGAAATGCAACCAAGGGTTAAGCATGTCATGCTTAACCCTTATAGAGAGTTAACCATGAGCTAGGGTTAAAGGTTAGGTCAAAAAATATCTTAAGCTGGACAAAGAGAGTGGACAAAGTCAAAGATGCCTTGAAGCTTCTACAAGCTTTCAACATATATCATCCATGACAAATATCCACAATATTTTAATTACTTAATGATAAATTATAAACCCTAATCTTAACCCTAGCATGGTTTAACCCTCATTAACCCTAGTTGCATTTGTAACCTAGCTTGATACATTTAACATATATCACATATACATCAATATATCCAAAGTGAGAAAAGAAATCATAAGTGAGCTAATACTAGTTAATATAATGTAATATATCAAATATATAATTATACATTAGATTATCAAATCAACTCTTGATTTAATAATCCGGCTATATCACCTATAACCGACTAATATCATATGAATCAACTTATCGAATCAACACTTGATCCGATAACCCGGCTATATCATATATAACCGACTGATATCTCATATCGCAAGAATAGAATACGGTATATCATATCGTATCAATCTCGGTCCTGCATATATCATATATGTGCTCCTACTCCGTTTCGCTTGAGCCAGGAAACCCCTGTGTATGACTCTAAAGACTCGTCAATACACCGGCAGTAGGTGATGATCATATCAAACACCCACAAGCCGCAAACGGTCTGCTAAACGTAACGGCCACCCAGGTATTGAGCGATCAGAAGATCAACAAGCAAGCCTGCTCACACTCCTGCGAATCCAATCGATAACACTACCGTACAGTCCAGTCTCTTCGTCTGATATGTCGCATATCCCGTGTAGGGGTAGTAAATGTCAGACCCCAGTAACTCGATAAGTCGTGTCGATATGAGGCTCATAACGGGTCGAGAAACTACTGATAACACATATCAGTATATCTCTGAAGCAGCCTTGGCCAAGTACTTCCTATTATAGCCAATCGAGCACAGCGCAACATCAACTCCCAATACCGGGAGAGACGAAACCCCTCCTATCGCTCATTGCCTCCATGTGACTCGGGACTGTACCCAAAAACCACCGTTTTGCACATTCTTTTGAACGTGGTAAGGTGGAAATCAAAGCACGGTGGGAATCATACAAGACTCTATGACGATCTCGGGTCTACAGACTAACATGTACCAGTGTCACCAGAGAATTGCCATCTGAGGTGAGATATAATACCATCTGGGAGTTCTCGGCGAGTCCGTCCAGTGTACCCAGTCTCTACTGAGCACCCGTATACTGTCTCTGACATCAAACACCAATGGATATGGGATCATCCATCGCCCATCTACATGGGCCGAGAAGCTATACGCTAGTCTACTCTGGTATATCGATGCCCTGTCTCGATACACCTACGACTAGGAACATTTGAAGGATGTACTTAACGACTACTCTGTCCCCACTAGTATGATCTGCATTTCAAGTACTCATCCTAAGGGCTTTATCAACATGTAACATAGAGACAATCAGCGTACATGTTAAGATAAAGAGCAACCAGATAGCATACTATCATGTCGAGCAAGAAAGTCCTCCATATATATGTCCAAGCATCCACTACAATATACATAGTATGTACAGTAATGGCCTCTAGGGCATACATATAACTAACAATAATGTACATATCGATTTTAGAACGCAGTCTTGTAAATATCCTCTGATTTAACTCGGACCTGATGATATCCGGATCGCAAATCTAGTTTCGAGAATATTCTCGCGCCACTGAGTTGTTCGAATAATTCACCAATGCGAGGGATCGGGTACTTATTCTTAATAGTCACCCGGTTAATTCTCGATAATCGATGCACATCCTCCGTGTGCCATCTTTCTTCTTGACTAGAAGAACTGGAGCTCCCAGGGTGAATTGCTGCTGCGAATCCAACCCTTCTCTAGCAATTCGGTAACCTACTTCTTTACTTCTTCCAACTCCACTGGTGCCATCGGATAATATGCCTTTGAGATTGGCACTGCACCAGGAACAAGATCGATCGCAAACTCCACATCTTGTTTTGGCGGTAAACCCGAGATGTCTTCGAACACGTCCATGAACTCTCGAACTACTGCCGGTGCTTCCTCTTTATCAACTTCCATCGATGAAAGAACGGTACTTGTAACACCCGAGCCCAATGCTACTGTTTTTCAGTTACTGTTTGAGCATTAATGTGGTACTCATTTCATTTAGCCTGCTTGATTGTCACTTACTGTAAAATTTTACCTGGCAAAGTCATTTCTGCATATAACAATTTTTGGCATTTAAAATAAAACTAAAAATATTCATCTTGGTCTACTCGACACCCCTAACCCTGTGGTAGCGTCCGTGCAACGTGTTCTCGTTCCGTTCGGTGAAACGGGCGAGTTTGGACGGCTACGCGCGCGCACATGTGTCCGTTTTGGGGGTATGCTTTTTAATCATAAGACACTTAATTTTAAAATTTGGAACCAGCTTAAAATCCTATTATTTAAATTTCAAATTTTGGACCCGACCCGGGCGCGTTTTGGAAATGTTTTATTTGGCGCCAAAATCCCAAATTTTAATATTTCAAAACCTTCGAAAATATATTCCATTAAACCTTACTGTTAATTAAATCTCTAAAATCTTTTATATTTTCTTAACCAAAAACTTTTCCCCATTCAGCCAATCACGAACCATATATTCCGTGGGCCCCACCTCCTCAATCTCTCTCTATCTCTCATATCTCTTTCTCTCTCTCCCTCACCGTCTCTCTTTCTCTCTCTCCCTCAAATCTCTCTCTCTCTAACCTTATTCTCTCTCTCTCTTATATAAAATTTCCCCCTCCTTTATTTTTTCAAAAGCAAAACAACAGAAACCCATCCGCCTCGAACCCTAGCCACCGCCTCGTCCCCCGTCGCCGCCGCAACCCCGTCGCCGGCACCGCCGCCGCCTGCGCCCGCACCTCCTCGTCTCAACCACAGCCCTCGTCCTCCTTCCCGTGCGCCTGCATCCTCACAGCGGCCTCGCCCTCGCCGCTGCAGCCGCCGCTCACCACCCGCGACCACCTGCGCCGCCCCTGGTCGTCGCCGACGATCACCAGACCCCCTGTGATCGCCTCTGTAAGTCTTCCTCTTCTCTCCTCCTCTCCTTCTTCCCTTCTTCTCCCTTTTTTGTTCTGTCCCGATTCTTGATGGCCGTAGTTCATCGCAGGCAAAGCACCAGAGCTCCATCGACGTGGTCGGCAGTCACCATCCCTCCACAGATCCTCGTGAGCCCCCTCGTCTCTATCCTTCTTCTCTTCCCTCTTCTTGAGTCTCCATTTGGTCGTTCAGGAATTCTTGAAATTGTAGTTCGCTGTTCGCCGGAATCCGGCCGTGCCGGTGACGTGTCCCGACGATCCAGCGAGGTACCCCGATCCGCGTGGTTCCATTGTTCGTTGTTTGGGTTCAATCCGTGAACCGTGCGTCCGTCGCGAGTTTTTCCGCCGACTTTTACGTCCCGTTTTCCCGGTTTGCGACCCGTCGAGGCAAGTACCCCTTGCTATATGCTATACAATATATTTATATATGTATTGACACCCTAAACCTGTAAAAATGTAACTTGGTACAATCGTTTCCCATTTTCGGTTACAATACTGCATTATATCATTTTACTGTTAACCATGGAACTTACAGTTTGCAAATTGAACCTAATAATTAAATCTACCTCTTCAATCACATTTTATTGTTAAAATAGCCGGTAGCATTTATCCCTGTAGTTCTGTTACATTCGGACACTCATATGCATTTAACCTGAAATAACTGTAGTGAACCGTTACATAAATTATTGTGCCGCTAAGGGTGCTTAAACCTGTTAACATGACTAAACGGCTATATCGTTTCACTGCACTCTTGTAATTTGAATGAAACCGCTTATTATGTAATTCATTGCTTATCTCATGTTGTTAATACCCATGTTTGATTATATATCTGATTGTGAGCTCACCCACGATATTGTTTGCATCTTGACCTGACATTGCTACACATGTATATATTGATATACCTGACATGGTACCATATACTGTTGACTTGACCTGATATACCATGACCCGACCCGTTACCTGATCTTGTGTTTAATGCCAACAAACCTGACATGAAGTCCTCATGGACCGTTCCTGTTGTCTATCCAGACAAACCTGCTTTTACTTGATCCTGTGTTGGCATTAGTTCTTGATTACTGAATACCTGACTCGACATACATAACTTGGGGGTATGGGGAAATCAAAGGTGAAACCTGACTTGTAACTCAACAGTTCGATACCTGTTCTGATCAGTCTTACGGGCTAGGCCAGCCCCGGAGTGATGATGCTGACATCACTCGCCCATCCTGCTACCTGTTACTGCCTAGCGGCACGTCTCGGATTCAGCCCCGAGGATCTTGACCGTGGTCCCGGGCATGCACGGGATACTATTGAGTTATATCGACGATTCATCAATTGATTTCAAAGACTTTAGAATAGAAAACCTGATAGAACAGTTTAGCTACCCACTGCACACTACCCTGCACTGCTTGATTCACATTTTTTGCTACTCTCGTTTTATTCATGTTTATTTTGCATTGCCTGTTACATTGTTCATATTATATTACTTGTTGACATGACGCGCTGACGTCTGGGTTTTGCATGGCCCAGATTCCGTACCGCTGTCGCAGTCCGAGCAGGAATACTTCAGCCAGCAGGCTGAGCTGTGAGTTCAGTAGTAGTTAGTTTTATTTCCTGTATTTATTTCCTGATGTGAGCCCGCATTATGGGACATACTTTTCAGTTATTTGTATTGGATCATTTGCTTCCGCATTTATTTATTATTGACTCCTGTTATTCTGGATTATGGACATGTTTCTAGATAGTTTTATCTTGTTCTTGATATCTCTACAGCCGTAATATGACTGTGGATGGATACTTCCTACCCACAGGTAGCATGGTTGGCTATGTCACGTGCCCAATTTAGCGTACTCTGGGAAGCGGGGCGTGACATGGTTCTTTTGGTATCAGAGCTATAGGTTAGTTGGGTTGATTCTTTTGTAGTTGGGTATTGTACCCAATACACAAATCAGGATGCCCGTGTTTAGGAAACATGTCCTGCGACTTTGCCGTTTACCATTCTTGAATCACATTCTTCCTGATTATATCTTTTACGATGTGCAAACTTCCTTTGCATATCGACTCGAAAAACACGATTTCTTGTTATCTCTAGGACTTAGGCGACTTGGGTGGAGTTAAGTAATTGTGGCTATGATACCGCGGCATAGTTACAATGCGGTACTCTATTTAAGTATCTTGGAGTTCTAGCCTTGATCTATATATTAAATCTATCATCATGCTAATGTTGGGTGTTTTTTATTTCAAGAATATGGCAGATAAGAATTTCAAGACGTACCAGAGGCGTGTGGACGAAGCCGCCATGCTTGGAGTAATAAGAGGAATGCTGGAGAATCAAAAGAGACAGACCGAGCTGATCCAGCAGCAAGCAGACTCGTTCCAGGAAGGTTTGCAGATCGTTCAGCAGTCTGTAAACAACGTTGGAGCTAAACCAGTTGACCGAGTTGGGACCGTGGCAGATTTCAGACGTTTGGGTCCGTCAACATTCATTGGTTTGGAGGAGCCGTTGCCAGCCGAGCAGTGGCTAGTTGACACGGAGAATTTGCTGATTGCGGCACAGATTCCAGATGACAAAAGAGTTGATGTGGTACGCATTCAGTTAGTGGACTACGCCCGAGAATGGTGGCTTGTGGAGGAGACCCGCTTGCCCAAGCCGATCAAGTGGGCGGATTTTTCTAAGAGTTTCCTGGAGAAGTTCTTTCCGCGGACTGCACGGGAGGAAATGGAAGAGAAGTTTATTGGGCTAAGGCAGAATGGAGCACCCGTGGATGTGCATGCAGCAGAGTGGACGAGACTCAGCAGATTCGCTGGACCTTTAGTTGCCAACGATGCAGACAGGGCACGAAGGTTCATGCGCAGTTTGGATGTGGACATCCAAAGGCAGATTGTCTCCCTGGGTTTGACCACTTTCTCACAGGTTCTTACGGCAGCTCGGGAACAGCAGAGTTTATCTGGGATGAAAGGGAGCTTGCAGCAGACAGCAGTTGCGGCAAGGAAGCCCGCATTTGTACCTAACAGAGCTCATGGTCGCAGAGGTATTCCAGTGGACCGTCGAGGTGTAGCACCCATGAAGAAGCCTATGATCGTTGATCGAAGAAAGAGCGTGATTTGTGACTACTGCCGTTTACCTGGGCACGTGCAGAAGGATTGTCGAAGAAGGCTGGGACTTTGTTTGGTTTGTGGAGCGGCTGATCACGCAGTTGGTGCCTGTCCGTCGAAGCTTCGTACGAGGGATGATATTCAGAAGCCTCCGCAGAAACCGTTCCAAGGGCAGAAACAGCTGACTCAAGGACCTAATCAGGCTCGAGCTTTTGCCTTGACAGCTGTGGAAGCTAAGACATCAGGAGAAGTGGTTTCAGGTATTCTACTCGTTCATGGTTTTCCCGCAGCGGCATTATTTGATTCTGGTGCATCCCATTGTTTTATGTCATCCAAGTTTATAACTACACACTCGATTGCCTGCACGACCCTGTCTAGTTTCTGGGACATACACACTGGGAATGCGAAAATTATATCTAGTAGGGAATGTAAAGATTGTACAGTTGTTGTGTGCGGACGGGAGCTTTTTGCAGATTTCTTGGTGATTGATACGGGCGGCTATGAAGTCGTTTTGGGAATGGATTTTCTTGGCACTTTCCACGCTCACATTGACTGTAGGGCAAAGAAAGTAATTTTCCAGATTCCCGGACATCCCGAGTTTACCTTCACTGGAGGAAGCAGTTCTGTCGGGCCAGTCGAGTTTAGGGCTAGGCCGACAAACAGTATTCTTGCAGCAATGGAAGTTGATAGTGGTGAAAAGCCGGCGGTTGTTCGCGATTTTATGGACGTATTTGAAGATATATCGGGTTTACCGCCGAAGCGAGACGTGGAGTTCGCAATTGATCTTATTCCTGGTGCAGCGCCAGTATCTAAAGCGTATTATCCAATGGCACCAGTAGAGTTGGAAGAAATTAAGAAACAGGTTGCCGAATTGCTTAAGAAGGGTTGGATTCGAAGCAGTAACTCGCCTTGGGGAGCTCCAGTTCTTCTAGTAAAGAAGAAGGATGGCACGAGAAGGATGTGCATCGACTATCGAGAATTAAACCGGGTGACTATTAAGAACAAGTACCCGATCCCTCGCATTGGAGAACTTTTTGAGCAGCTTAGTGGCGTGAGGGTATTCTCGAAGCTGGATTTGCGATCCGGATATCATCAGGTCCGAGTGAAAACAGAAGATATTTGCAAGACGGCGTTTCGAACTCAGTACGGACATTACGAATACTTAGTGATGCCCTTCGGAGTAACGAATGCGCCGGCAGTATTCATGGACTTGATGAACCGAATCTTTTCACCGTTCTTGGACCAGTTCATTGTGGTATTCATTGACGATATTCTGGTTTACTCGAAGAGTTTTGAGGAACATGCTGAGCATTTAAAGATCGCACTGCAAACGTTGAAACAGGAGAAATTGTATGCGAAGATGAGTAAGTGTGAGTTTTGGCTGGAGGAAGTGAAGTTTTTGGGGCATGTTGTGTCGGGCGATGGAATCGCCGTCGATCCAGAAAATATTGCAGCAGTTCGAGATTGGCCTATTCCAAAGAATGTTGCTGAGATAAGAAGTTTTCTTGGATTAGCCGGATACTACAGGAGATTTGTGGAGAACTTTGCTCGTCTGGCAGAGCCGTTGACCAAGCTTACGCGCAAGGAGGTACCTTTTGTATGGACGGATAAATATGTGTTAGCTTTTGAGACGTTGAAGCAGAAGTTGATAACCGCCCCTATTCTGACCGTGCTAGACAATTCCGGAGGATTGGTGATTCACAGCGACGCATCTGGAAAAGGATTGGGATGTGTTTTGATGCAGCATGGAAAGGTTGCAGCGTACGCATCGAGACAACTGAAGACCCATGAGAAGAATTATCCAACTCATGACTTGGAGCTTGCGGCTGTGATTTTCGCCTTGAAGATTTGGAGACACTACCTTTTGGACGAAAGGGTCGAAGTTTTTACAGATCATAAGAGCTTGAAGTATGTGTTCACACAGAAGGAGCTTAACATGAGGCAGCGTAGATGGTTGGAGCTGATGGCTGACTACGATCTTGATCTTAAGTACCATCCGGGGAAGGTTAATGTTGTGCCGGATGCGCTTAGTCGGTTACCAGCAATTCAGGTGTTAACTACGCAGAAGGAGATCGTTGCAGATTTTCGAAGATTTGACTTGGAGGTTGTGCTACCGCGTTCTACGGGACAGTTGATGCAGCTGCAAGTACATTCGTCATTGATCGAGAATATTAAAGCAGCACAATCGCAGGATCCTAGACTGCAAAAGTTTCGAGAGCAGGTTGAAACCGGGCTATGAACAGATTTACTGATCTACGAAGATGGTTCGTTGAGGTACGGTAGCCGTTTGTGTGTGCCAAAGGGAGATATTCGTGAAGAGCTTATGAAGGAGGCACACAGTTCATCTTATTCTGTACATCCAGGAGGCACAAAGATGTACCGAGATATTCGACAGCATTTCTGGTGGGAAGGCATGAAACGAGAGATTGCTCGCTTTGTGGCTAAGTGCCTGGTGTGTCAGCAAGTTAAGGCTGAACATCAAAGGGTTGCTGGTTTATTGCAACCACTTCCGATTCCTCAGTGGAAGTGGGAACATATAACCATGTATTTCGTGACGGCTTTACCGCGGAGTCCAAAAGGCAACAATGCAGTATGGGTGATTATTGATCGGTTGACCAAGGCTGCTCACTTTATTCCTTTCCGGGTTGGTCAATCAACAGAGACTTTGGCAGAGCGGTACATGCAGGAGATTGTAAGATTGCATGGAGTACCGGTAAGCATCGTGTCCGATCGGGACACTCGGTTCTTATCACACTTCTGGAGGAGTTTACAGGAAAGTTTGGGGACTCGATTGAAGTTTAGCACAGCTTATCATCCTCAAACTGATGGCCAGTCAGAGAGAACGATCCAAACTCTTGAAGATATGTTGAGAGCATGCATGTTGGACTTCAAGGGTTCGTGGGAGGATCACCTACACTTGGTGGAGTTTTCTTACAACAACAGTTTTCAAGCAATTATCCAGATGGCTCCGTTTGAAACTTTGTATGGTCGTAAATGCCGTTCACCTGTTTGTTGGGATGATGTCGGTGAACGAAGATTGTTGGGACCAGATTTGGTTGTGCAGACAGTTGAGAAGGTTAACACTATCAGAAATCATATGAAGGCAGCACAAGACTGACAGAAGAGTTGGGCAGACACGTCAAGAAGACCTCTAGAGTTCGCCGTGGGTGATTTGGTATTCTTGAAAATATCACCGACTAGAGGGGTGATTCGTTTTGGGAGTCGAGGAAAGCTTAGTCCTCGATTCGTTGGACCCTTTGAGATATTGGAGCGTGTTGGAGAGGTAGCGTACCATTTGGCGTTACCGCAGTCCTTGGCAGGTGTGCACGATGTGTTTCACGTATCTCAACTACGAAGGTATGTTCGAGATGAAACGCACGTTTTGGATCATTCGGAGCTAACAGTACGAGAAGACTTGACTTTTGAGGAGCGACCGGTTGAAATCGTGGATCGAAGGGAAAAGGTTCTCAAGAACAAGGTTATTCCCCTTGTGCTTGTTTCTTGGGGTAATCGATCGCATGGAGAGTCCACTTGGGAATGAGAAGATGAAATCCGACAGAAGTTTCCTCACCTCTTCTTGTAGTTTTTCTTGTATTCTTGGAATTTCGAGGACGAAATTCTTTTGTAGTTGGGTATAATGTAACACCCGAGCCCAATGCTACTGTTTTTCAGTTACTGTTTGAGCATTAATGTGGTACTCATTTCATTTAGCCTGCTTGATTGTCACTTACTGTAAAATTTTACCTGGCAAAGTCATTTCTGCATATAACAATTTTTGGCATTTAAAATAACATTAAAAATATTCATCTTTTTCTACTCGACACCCCTAACCCTGTGGTAGCGTCCGTGCAACGTGTTCTCGTTCCGTTCGGTGAAACGGGCGAGTTTGGACGGCTACGCGCGCGCACATGTGTCCGTTTTGGAGGTATGCTTTTTAATCATAAGACACTTAATTTTAAAATTTGGAACCGCTTAAAATCCTATTATTTAAATTTCAAATTTTGGACCCGACCCGGACGCGTTTTGGAAATGTTTTATTTGGCGCCAAAATCCCAAATTTTAATATTTTAAAACCTTCGAAAATATATTACATTAAACCTTACTGTTAATTAAATCTCTAAAATCTTTTATATTTTCTTAACCAAAAACTTTTCCCCATTCAGCCAATCACGAACCATATATTCCGTGGGCCCCACCTCCTCAATCTCTCTCTATCTCTCATATCTCTTTCTCTCTCTCCCTCACCGTCTCTCTTTCTCTCTCTCCCTCAAATCTCTCTCTCTCTCTAACCTTATTCTCTCTCTCTTATAAAATTTCCCCCTCCTTTATTTTTTCAAAAGCAAAACAACAGAAACCCATCCGCCTCGAACCCTAGCCACCGCCTCGTCCCCCGTCGCCGCCGCAACCCCGTCGCCGGCGCCCGCATTTCCTCGTCTCAACCACAGCCCTCGTCCTCCTTCCCGTGCGCCTGCATCCTCACAGCGGCCTCGCCCTCGCCGCTGCAGCCGCCGCTCACCACCCGCGACCACCTGTGCCGCCCCTGGTCGTCGCCGACGATCACCAAACCCCCTGTGATCGCCTCTGTAAGTCTTCCTCTTCTCTCCTCCTCTCCTTCTTCCCTTCTTCTCCCTTTTCTATTCTGTCCCGATTCTTGATGGTCGTAGTTCATCGCAGGCAAAGCACCGAAGCTCCGTCGACATGGTCGGCAGTCACCATCCCTCCACAGATCCTCGTGAGCCCCCTCGTCTCTATCCTTCTTCTCTTCCCTCTTCTTGAGTCTCCATTTGGTCGTTTAGGAATTCTTGAAATTGTAGTTCGCTGTTCGCCGGAATCCGGCCGTGCCGGTGACGTGTCCCGACGATCCAGCGAGGTACCCCGATCCGCGTGGTTCCATTGTTCGTTGTTTGGGTTCAATCCGTGAACCGTGCGTCCGTCGCGAGTTTTTCCGCCGACTTTTACGTCCCGTTTTCCCGGTTCGCGACCCGTCGAGGCAAGTACCCCTTGCTACATGCTATACAATATATTTATATATGTATTGACACCCTAAACCTGTAAAAATGTAACTTGGTACAATCATTTCCCATTTTCGGTTACAATACTGCATTATATCATTTTACTGTTAACCATGGAACTTACAGTTTGCAAATTGAACCTAATAATTAAATCTACCTCTTCAATCACATTTTACTGTTAAAATAGCCGGTAGCATTTATCCCTGTAGTTCTGTTACATTCGGACACTCATATGCATTTAACCTGAAATAACTGTAGTGAACCGTTACATAAATTATTGCACCGCTAAGGGTGCTTAAACCTGTTAACATGACTAAACGGCTATATCGTTTCACTGCACTCTTGTAATTTGAATGAAACCTCTTATTATGTAATTAATTGCTTATCTCATGTTGTTAATACCCATGTTTGATTATATATCTGATTGTGAGCACACCCACGATATTGTTTGCATCTTGACCTGACATTGCTACACATGTATATATTGATATACCTGACATGGTACCGTATACTGTTGACTTGACCTGATATACCATGACCCGACCCGTTACCTGATCTTGTGTCTAATGCCAACAAACCTGACATGTAGTCCTCATAGACCGTTCCTGTTGTCTATCCAGACAAACCTGCTTTTACTTGATCCTGTGTTGGCATTAGTTCTTGATTACTGAATACCTGACTCGACATACATAACTTGGGGGTATGGGGAAATCAAAGGTGAAACCTGACTTGTAACTCAACAGTTCGATACCTGTTCTGATCAGTCTTACGGGCTAGGCCAGCCCCGGAGTGATGATGCTGACATCACTCGCCCATCCTGCTACCTGTTACTGCCTAGCGGCACGTCTCGGATTCAGCCCCGAGGATCTTGACCGTGGTCCCGGGCATGCAAGGGATACTATTGAGTTACATCGACGATTCATCAATTGATTTCAAAGACTTTAGAATAGAAAACCTGATAGAACAGTTTAGCTACCCACTGCACACTACCCTGCACTGCTTGATTCACATTTTTTGCTACTCTTGTTTTATTCATGTTTATTTTGCATTGCATGTTACATTGTTCATATTATATTACTTGTTGACATGACGCGCTGACGTCTGGGTTTTGCATGGCCCAGATTCCGTACCGCTGTCGCGGTCCGAGCAGGAATACTTCAGCCAGCAGGCTGAGTCGTGAGTTCAGTAGTAGTTAGTTTTATTTCCTGCATTTATTTCCTGATGTGAGCCCGCATTATGGGACATACTTTTCAGTTCTTTGTATTGGATCATTTGCTTCCGCATTTATTTATTATTGACTCCTGTTATTCTGGATTATGGATATGTTTCTAGATAGTTTTATCTTGTTCTTGATATCTCTACAGTCGTAATGTGACTGTGGATGGATACTTCCTACCCACAGGTAGCATGGTTGGCTATATCACGTGCCCAATCTAGCGTACTCTGGGAAGCGGGGCGTGACAGTACTTGTTGGCCTAGCCCTAAACTCGACTGGCTCGACAGAACTGATACCTCCAGCAAAAACAAACTCCGGATGTCCGAGAATCTGGAAAATCACTTTCTTTGCCCTACAATCAATGTGAGTGTGGAAAGTGCCGAGAAAGTCCATTCCCAAGACAACATCAAAGCTGCCGGTATCGATCACCAAGAAATCCGCGAATAACTCCCGTCCGCAGATAACAATTGAACAATCCTTGCACTCACTACTAGATATGATCTTTCCGTTCCCAGTGTATATGTCCCAACAACAAGACAGGGTGTGCAAGAAGTTGAGTGTGCAGCAATAAACTTGGACGACATACAATAATGGGATGCACCAGAATTGAATAATGCCAAAGCGGGAAAATCATGAACAAGTAGGATACCTGAAACAACTTCATCTGAAGCTAAGATACTGAAGAAGATAAGCACGGTAAACAGGATTCAAGTTTGCGATAAAACATGAACCGGTAAGCAATGAAACCGAGAGAAGCAAGGTAATATAACGACCATAAATCAAGGAAATGAATCAAGAATAGGACTCCAAGTTACTTAAATAGAGTACCGCATTGTAACCATACTGCAGTTCATAGTTACAATCACATAACTCCATTCAATTCGCCCAAATCCTAGTATCAGAATCAAAGGAAAATGGTGGGAGAAACAATAAAGAACCAAAGGGATTTCAAGTCAAGATGCAAAGTCATTCCATCTCGTCAAGGTAAATGGTCAAAATGAAGATAAGATTCAAGAATCACGACAACAATGTGGCAGGACACGTTCCTAATTACGGGTATCCTGATTCATGTATTGGGTCCAATACCCAACTACAAAAGAATCAAACCCGATTAATCTAAATCCTATGGCTCTAATACCAAACAAACCCTGTCACGCCCCGCTTCCCAGAGTGCGCTAAGATCGGCACGTGACAGAGCCAACCATGCTACCTGTGGTTAGGAAACATCCCTCCACAGTCACATTACGGCTGTCTATAAGATATCAAGAACAGTAAAATAAAATAAACTATCTAGTACATGTCCATATGCCAGAATAAACGAGTCAAGAAATAATATGCGGAAGCAATAAATCTAATAAACAATAACATCAGGAAAGTACGTCCCAAATACGGGCTCACATCAGGAAATGAAAGTGATGAAAGAAAACTAAACTAAACTAAACACTAACATGATCCTCACTGCTCGGCCTGTCGACTGAAATACTCCTGATTGGCCTGCGAAAGAGATAATGGAACTGGGCCATGCAAAACCCAAACGTCAATGCGTCATAATATCAAACGACAAAATAAAGCCAAGATACAACAAGATATGCAGGCGTGAAATATAAATGATAACATGAATATAACAAGTAAACATGGAAAAGGAACAGTAAGGTGTATACGTGCAAGTGAAGTGCAGTGAGTAATCTAACTATATTACTGGGTTATCTACTTTCAAGTCTTTGAAATCAATTTGATGGAACTATCGATGTAACTCAATAGTATCCCGTGCATGCCCGGGACCACGGTCAAGACTCTCGGGTTGAATCCGAGACGTACCGCTAGGCAGTAAACAGGTAACATGTACAGACGAATGATGTCAGCAGCAGCATCCCAGGACTGACCTAGCCCGTAAAACTGATCAGTATAAGCGTCGAACTGTTGAGTTACAAGTCAGGTTTCATCATTGATTTCCCCTTACCCCCAAGTTATGTGTTCAAGTCAGGTATTGATAAATCTGAAGCTAATGCCGACACAGGATCAAGCAGGTACAGGTTTTGTCTAAATAGATAACAGGATACGTCCATCGGGACGACAAGTCAGGAATGTCGGCATTAGGAACAGAATCAGGTAACAGGTCAAGTAGTGGTGTATCAGGTCATGTAAGGTGGTGTAAAGTGTATCAAATGAATGACCAACAGTAAAATGGAGCATGTATCGAATCATGATAAAAGCACGGATGCATAGTGAAACACGGATGCACAGTATCTATCAGGGATTACACCTACAACTCCATGATTACATAAGATGCACAGTATCAAGCATGGGGTGCTAATATAACAGTAATATGAAATAATATGATCTAGCATGCAACTAGATGTATAATAAATGATACGGATACGAACGGGTATCGTAAAAATAGTAAAACGGTAACATGGGGTGCATAATGAAATAAACATACAATATTTTTATTAATTTAAATGAAAATATATAGACACAGCATATAGCAAGATAAACTTGCATGCGACTAGATATGTAATAAACTATACGGATGCGAATGGATATTGTAAAATTGTAAAACGGTAATATAGGATGCACAATGCAATGAACATGTAATATTATTATTAATATGGATGCAATTGTAATAACATAGCATGTAACAAAGATAAACTTGCCTGATCAGATCTCAATACGGGGTGCGTACGCCGCGTGCGACGTTGGTAAATGCCATGATGCACACACGCACATACAGAACAAAACCAGGCAAAGCAAGAATGTGACCACGCTGGCTGAGAATGTCCACTGGGTCGTCCGGATCGTCGGCAACGGGCACGGCTCCGGCAATGACCGGAAAATACAGGATCAAGAAAAGAAAGAAAAGAAGAAAGAAGAAGAAGGAGGAGGAGAAGAAGAAAGGAAGGGCTGGTGCTCTGGGGTTTGTGCTCTGGGGTTTGGGACAGAGGCGAGGACAGAGAGGGTGACGACGAGTTGCGGGTCACCGGCGATGGGGGTTTTCCGGCGAGGCAGTGGAGTTTGCTGGTTTCTTGATGTCGGGGTGAGGGTGTGCAGGGTTCTTACCCGATTAGAAGAGGTGGTGATGGTTTGCAGAGAAGGGAAGAGGGAGGAGAAGGTGGTCATGAGGATGAGGGCCGACGAGGTCGGGGTTCCGGCGAGGTAGGTAGTGCGGGCGGGGTCTTACAGGGGTCGGGTTGATGGGTTTCGGTCGGGGAAAGAGAGAGAGGGATGCGAGGTCGTCGAGGATCGAAGGAGGAGAGGGCAAGAGTGAGATTAGCGGGGTCGAGGTTGGAGGAGGGGTCGACGACGAGGGACACGTCGGCAAGGCGAGCGTGGGTTAGGTCTCGTCGCGGTAGGTGTGCAGGGGGAGGAGTGAAGGTGACGGCAAGGAGGTGGTCGAGGAGAGGGGAGGAGAAGGCCGAGGGTGGAGGCGAGAGGTCGGCGGCGAGCGGCGAGGCAGTGGGCGTGGGTTCTTCGTGACGAAGCGAGAAAAAAGAAAACGAAGAAGAGAAGAAACTATGAGGAAAGAGGTAAAATAATATTAGATTTTAATATTATTAATATGTATATATAGGTGTGCACAGAGAGAGAGAGAGAGAGAGAGAGAGAGCAGGAGATCTGAGTGTTTAGATTAGATTAGGATTTAGGAAATATTTAAAAAATATATTTAGTTATAAAATTTTATGTAAACGGTATATATATATTAGAATATAATATTAAGAAAATTTGAGTTTTCTGGTTAATACAAAAATACTCCAAAATATGTCCGGATTGGATCTAAAATTATGGTTTGAAAATACGGATAATATGTGTATCAACTGTCACGCCCCGCTTCCCAGAGTACGCTAAATTGGGCACGTGACATAGCCAACCATGCTACCTGTGGGTAGGAAGTATCCATCCACAGTCACATTACGGTTGTAGAGATATCAAGAACAAAATATAACAATCTAATACATGTCCATAAGCCAAGATAACATGAGTCAAGAATAATAAAAGTGCGGAAGCAAAAGATCCAATATAAAATAACTGGAATGTATGTCCCATAATGCGGGCTCACATCAGGAATAAACTGCAGGAAAATAAAGGAACTAGCTACTACTGAAACCTCACAGCTCAGCTTGCTGGCTGAAGTACTCCTGCTCAGACTGCAGCAAAGGTACGGAATCTGGGCCATGAAAAACCCAGACATCAGCGCGTCATGTTATCAAGTAATAAAGTATGAACAGGTTAACATGCAATGCCAATATAAACATGAATGAAAAGCAGAGGTATCAGTAATATAAATCAGGCAGTGCAGGGTAGTGTGCAGTGAGTAAACTAAACCGTTCTATTGGGTTTCCTACTCTAAAGTTTTCGAAATCAATCTGATGAATCATCGATGTAACTCAATAGTATCCCGTGCATGCCCGGGACCACGGTCCAGATTCTCGGGCTGAATCCGAGACATGCCGCTAGGCACTAAAACAGGAAATATATACAGATGAATGATGTCAGCAGCATCATCCCAAGGCTGGCCTAGCCTCTAAAACTGATCAGAACAAGTATCGAACTGTTGAGTTACAAGTCAGGTTTCACCATTGATTTCCCCATACCCCCAAGTTATATGTGTATGTCAAGTCAGGTATTCAGTAATCAAGAACTAATGCCAACACAGGATCAGGTAAGAGCAGGTTTGTCTGGATAGACAACAGGAACGGTCCGTGAGGACTACACGTCAGGTTTGTTGGCATTAGGCACGAGATCAGGTAACGGGTCAATCCATGGTACAACAGGTCAAGTCAGGTAGTGTACGGTACCATGTCGGTCAATCGATATATGTGTAGCAAGTCAGGCCAGGGTGTAAAAGATAACATGTGGGTACTCATAAACAGCTAGCATGATCATGGCTACAAGTAATCAAGCATGGTTATCAACAATATAATCTAAGCAATGAATTAAACAATAAAGCAGATTCAATTAATTAGCAGTACAGTTATCAGTTGTGTTTAACAGACAGAGTCAGCATTATGTGAATACAGTATGATAGATGTGAATGCTAAAACCAGGTTAATAAGTATTGAGTGATCCATGGATGCGACGACATGTATAATCTGTTTAATGGATGCAGTTGTAATCAGACCGGTCAAAGTTGCACATGGATGTCTGATAGGCTAAACTGGATAAAAGGGGTACCATAGCAGTAAACAAATATGATCTATCATGTACAGGTGATTGTTAGATATAAATAATTCGATGCAAGATTAAGTCTCAAGTTTGGAATCATAAAATGTGTAACGGAACCTTATATGGTTAATTTGAAATCCATTTCTATCAATTCTAATTAGGGATTTAACAGGAAATAATTAATTTAGCACATGAATAGTTTAAAATAGCATGTAGCAAGTTTCACTTGCCTCGACGGGTTGCGGAACGGAAAACGGAACGTTACGTGTCGGCGGGAAAAATCGCGACGCGCGCACGGTTCACGGAACGAACCCAAACGACGAACAGTAGAGTCACACGGGTCGAAGGTACCTGCTGGGTCGTCGGGAAACGTCGCCGGCACGGTCGGATTCCGGCCAAACACCAAAAACAGTGAACGTCTTTTCACATAAAAAGGAAATTCTAAAAAGAAGAAGGAAAAGTCTTACAGTGGATAGGTGCCTTGGGATCCCAGGGGAGTCGGCAAGGGGTGATGACGACGAGGGGTTGCCGGCGTGGGGTCTGCCGGCGAAGGGTGGTGGCTGAGGTTCTTGGCGGCTAGGGTTAGATGTTGGTTTTGTTGCTGGTGCACAGGGTTTGATGAGGCGAGTGGAGAATAGAGAAGAGGGTGAGGAGATGTGGAAAGAGGTGGTGACGTCGACGAGAGATGGTCGACGGCGATAGGAAGGTGGGTTCTAGGGTCGAGCTGGGGGTGTGCAGGGGCTGTGCAGGGAAGAGAGACTCGGGGAAGAAGAAAGAAGAAGACGAAGGTGGAGAGGAGGAGGAGAGGAAGGCCCTGTGTGGGAGTTGGTGCGACGTAGAGAAGGTGATGAGGTGCGGCGACGAGGGTTAAGGTCTGGGGTTTTCCTTTCCTCATGCTCCTGGGTTTTTAGAAGAAGAAGAGAATGAAGGAGGGAGGTTATTGTAAGGAAGAGGGAGGTGAGCGGATCGTGCACAGTAGTTGCGATAGGAGAGAAAAGGAGCGCGAGATGAGAGAGATAGGGAGAGAACGAGAGGAGAGAGAAAGGGGAGGAGAAAGAAATTCGTCGCGTAGTTGGGGAGAGAGAAAGAGAGAAGAGAGAGGAAGATTATGAGGGGAGAGAGAAATATGATCTGCGGCTGAGATTGCGAGGGAGAAGAGAAAAAGAAGGAAAGAGAGAGAGGATGGTGGGGTCCACGCAACCTAAAGAAAAATCCTGATTGGTTGAAAGGAGAGAGAGAGCAGCCAGGGTTGGTGTTAGCTTGGATTTTAATTTAGCAAAATATTATGTTAGTTATCTTAATTTTAATCTGTAGATTTTTCTTTTAAAATAAAGATATTAATTTGAATAAAGTTCGAATTTTGGTGGGATACAAAATATTTCAGAATTGCGCCCGGGTCGGTTCCAAAAATTTGGATTTGAAATATGAAAATTATTGGCAGGTTCCAAAAATTAAAATGAAATATTATGTAATGAAAAAGCATACCCCCAAGAACGGACATACGCACGTGCACGTAGCCATCCAAACACGTCTGTTCCACTGAACGGGACGAGAACACGATGCAAGGACGCTACCACAGGGTTAGGGATGTCAAGCAGGCCATGTCGAATATTTTTAATTTATTTTAAGAGACTTACATTGTTATATGCAAGCTATGTAATGTTAGGGTAATTCTATAACTAGGGAACAACAAGCATAAGTAAACGGGTCGAATAAGGTGAAATACTATTAGCAACCAAACAGGATAAATGAAATAAATACCATAAACAACACATACGATAACTGAAATTGGTATAACTGGACTCGGTTGTTACATCAACCAAAACCAAAATGCGATATCCGGATAACGAAAATGCATACCCCCAAGAACGGATACGCGTAGCGTGCACGTAGCGATCTAAACGAGTATGTTTCACTAAACGGAACGAGAACAAGATGTACGGATCCTACGACAGGGTTAGGGGTATGATGCAGGCCATGCTAGATATTTTTAAAATATATTATTTGAATATAATTGTATTATTAAAATGCAGATGCCAGATGTAATGCAGGTATACAGGATATAGAACTTGAAAGTGCATGGATCCTCATAATTAGCTGGGATAAATCATAAACAGGAATTGTAACAACCTAGTTCATTTATACCATTTCCAATTCCCGTATTTACTCATCTGTGGTATTTTTTTCTTGATTTACTGTGTTTTGGGTGCGAATGGTATTTTGCATTTTACATTGCATTCGACCCGACCCGCTTGCTTGAACCGGTTTGATTCATATTTATGAATTAGCTTAAGTTGTTATATAGACACATGCATTTCATGTATACTGCATACTGCCATTTTATCTGGCATGGCATCTTTTACCGTATAACATTTTAAGTCACGTAAAATAATTTAAAATTGCATTTCATAGCCTGCATGATACCCCTAACCCCGTGGTAGCATCCGCGCATCTTGTTCTCGTCCCGTTCAGTGAAACAGACGTATTTGGATGGCCGCGCGCACGTACGTGCATCTGTTCTTGGGGGTATGCATTTTCGTTACCTGAGCATTCATTTTGAATTTTAAAAGTCGTATATATTTTTCGTATTTTAAATCTGAATTTTTAGACCCGACCCGGGCGAATTTTGGAATATTTTATATCCCGCCAAAATTCAAAATTTTAATTAATTTAATATCTTTATATTCTATCCAGATTTTAAATTTCGATAACGAATTAAAATCTTTTTTATAAAATATTTAAAATCTTTTCCTAACTAATACACACCCCATCCCCGGCTTTATCTCACTGGCCGTGACCCCCACACTCCTTCTCTCTTTCTTTTTCTCTCTCTCTTTCTCTCCCCCCCCCCCCCCGCTATCTCTTTCTCTCCCTCCCACAAAACAACAACTCTCTCTCTCCTCTCGATCTTCTCTCTCTCTCCTCTCGATCTTCTCTCTCTCTCCTCTCTCTCTTCCAGATTATCTCTTTCTCTCTCCCTATATTATATATTCTTTCTTTCTTCCTCTCCTCATTTTTTTAACCCACAAGACCTGCGAACCCTAGCCGTCGCCTCCCTCGCCTGCCTTGTCGTCGACGCCGTACCCCATCACCTTCCCGACCTCGTCTTCATCCTCCCCTCATCCTCACCTTCCTCTGCTCATCTCCCCGAGACTGCTCACACCCAGAAGCTGAACCCGAGCACCCCATGCACACGTTACACCGCCGGAGTAGATCGCCGCCGTCGATCTCGTCGTCGCTCCCTCGTTCCCTGAATCCAGCACAACCCAGTAAGCCACTCCATTCATTCTCTCTCCCCTTCTTTCTTCCTTCTTTCTTTTCTTTCCTTTCATTCTGTTTTTAAAAATAATAGTTCTCTGTCTCTGTAGATCGCCTCGCCGGAGCTCCGTCGACCTCGTCGACACCCTCACGACTCCTCTCTACACCACAGTGAGCCACTCCTTCCTTCTCTTTTCCCTTTTCTTTCTTTCTTTCTTCTTTTCTTTCCTTTCTTTCTTTCTTTATAAATCGTTCCATGTCTACAGTAGTTCGCCGGAGCCGGACGTGACGTCGACGATCCCAACGATCCAGACATCGTACCTAACTTGTGTGGTCACCTTTGTGCGTTGTTTGGAACCGTACCATGTACCGTGCGCGCGTCGCGACATTTCGCCGACGTGAGACGTTTCGTACACACCCGTTTCTTGATCCGTCTAGGCAATTTAATCTTGCTACATGCTATATAATTCATTTTATACCTATTTAAATATATATCATACCTGTAATTTAAATCTAGTACCCCATGTTTCATTTTATAACGTTTCGATGTTCCGTTTACATCATTTTAGGTCTGGATCATGAAAACTAATCTTGTTACATAGTAGATTACATTACAATACATCCAAAGTACTTGTTTCACAGTTTTATAATGACCGTATGCATCCATTCTTATCATTTCATATCTAGCATATGCAAACCTATCTTGTTGCATATCATACTATAGTATACCGCATCAAATTGAATATAACCATTCACATTGTTTAATTGAACATCGTGCATTAACTATTTTATCATCTAAAGGTTATATGATATCCATTCGCATCCATATCGAGTAGAACACATATAGCTGCATTTACCGATCTCATTTATAACCTAATATTGTTGTTGTAACACCCCATATTTAATAAAGTGCATTCTAATTAGTATTGGAACTATAAATGTAACCCTAATCGATAATTGTGCATCCATATCTTGAATTTATACCTATTTGCATACCACATCACATTATTCCATTTTATTGTTACATTGGTACCCCATACTTGTTTTTATGTACCCATGCTTATTATAGTTTGATTATGAGCACCCACGTGATACTTGTGCACCCCCTGACATGACTTGATACACTACTACTTGACACGACTTGATACATGTGTACTACTTGACATGATTTGATCCTTGTACACTACTTGATATGACCTGATATACCACATTTTGACATGTTGCCTGATCTTGTTACTAATGCCGACAATCTTGACATGTTGTCCCTACGGACATTTCCTGTTGTCTATTCAGACAAACCTGTACTTGCTTGATATTGTGTTGGCATTAGCTCCAGATTTATCAATACCTGACTTGAACACATAACCTGGGGGTATGGGGAAATCAATGATGAAACCTGACTTGTAACTCGACAGTTTGATGCCTTTACTGATCAGTTTTACGGGCTAGGCCAGCCCCGGGATGATGCGGCTGACATCATTCATCGTTACATACTACCTTTTACTGCCTAGCGGCACGTCTCGGATTCAGCCCGAGAATCTTGACCGTAGTCCCGGGAACGCATGGGATACTATTGAGTTACATCGACGATTCATCAAATTGATTTCAAGACTTGAGAGTAGTTAACCCAATAGACCAGTCTAGATTACTCACTGCACATCACCTATGCCTTACCCTTCATTGTCCTTATTTATGTTACTGTTATACCTATTTTACCGTTCATACTCATACCTGCATGTCTTACTACCCCCTGTTTATATTATTGCTTGATATTATGACACACTGACGTCTGGGTTTTGCATGGCCCAGATTCTTTACCTTTGCTGCAGGCCGAGCAGGAGTATTTCAGTCAGCAGGCCGAGCAGTGAGGACATGTTAGTGTTTTGGTTTTATTTATGCATTTTCATTCCTGATGTGAGCCCGCATTATGGGACGTACATTCCAGTTTATTCTTGTATTGGATCTTTTTGCTTCCGCGTTATTTTATTCTTGACTAGTTATTCTGGCTCATGGACATGTTCTAGATAGTTATTATTATTGTTCTTGATATCTCTACAGTCGTAATGTGACTGTGGAAGGATATTTCCTATCCACAGGTAGTATGGTTGGCTCTGTCACGTGCCTATCTTAGCATACTCTGGGAAGCGAGGCGTGACAGGAATCAAGATGGATTTCCAGCAAGCAGGTCGGGTCGGATGTAAACACAGATACCAATTACTCTATTCGCACCCAAAACACAATAAATCAAGAAATAACCATAAATAGAGAAATGCTCAAAATAGAACTGGTATAAATAGACTAGGGTGTTACAAGCGGCGACAACAACAGCAACAAGGCAGCAGCACCAGTACGACACGGGCAACGACACATCCATAGCGACAACAGGGCAGCAACGCGAGATTTGTTTGGCTCGGCTAGTAAGGGGAGCCCAAGCGATAGAAGCTTAGACGACGACGAAGGAGGTTCAGGCGACGGTTGAACGTGGAGGAGGTGACAGCGGGGGGGTTCGGTAAGTCGCTGGAGACGATGACGAGGAGAAAGTGGGTGCAGTGGGCTCGGGCTCGGGTTCGGGATTGGAGGAAGTCTGGGCTCTTCGTCGATGGAGGAGTTGGCAGGGTTCAAGTTCGTCGCTGGAGGTGGAGGGGGATGTAAGAGGCGAGCGAAGTAAGGCTTACGTTCGTGGTGGTGGTGAGCTCGAGGAGTTTGGTGGGATTGTCGGTGATGATGAGTGAGAGAGAGAGAACAAGAGGGGTCGGGAAGAGAGTGGAGTAGAGAGAGAGAGAGACGAGTGATCGTCGAGAATAACGGGGAGATAGGTGAGTGGATCACGGTGACCGTTAGCGAGGGGCCTCGGTCGTCGTGGCCGTTGGGGAAACGGGCCTGTTTCCCCCAATCCGAGCAAAGCTCTGCTGGAAATTCAAAATTCAAATTTTGAAGCAACGCTTCAAATCCCGGACGCAGCGCGCCACGTGTCAGGCGCAGACACATCAGCGCAGCGCCCAAAGCAGCGCATCCAATCAGACCAAAGCTCTATTTTAAGTAAAATTAAAGGAAGCAACGCTTCAGTTGCACAAGCGCTGCGATGCGCGACACGTGTTAGCGCAGATGTGTCAGCGCAGATGCGCTGCGCTTTGCGCCGCACGACGCGTGTCAGCGCAGATGCGCTACGCTTTGCGCCGCACGACACGTGTCAGCGCAGATGCGCTGCGCTGTGCGCTGCTTGACACGTGTCACGCGCTGGGGCGTTTGCGCCAAACAGAATTAAGATTTCAAAGAAATCTTTCTGTTCTTGCTAAAACAAGAAGATTTTCTTCTGTAAAGCAGAAGCCCTTGGATCAAAGATCCAATGGTGGGGAAAATTCCCCAAATCACTCAGAGAAAGATCTCTTTAACAAATTTATGGGCACTATATAAAGGCCCCTAGACCTCAATTCAAAGGCATCAATATTCTTGAAAAAAATCAAGAGCTTCAAACAGAGAGAACTCTGAAAAAGTTTCAAGAAAAAGGTAAAAACCTTCACAAAATAGAAGAAATTTTTCTAATAGATCATTGATCTAAAAACAAGATCAATGATCTTCAGATAAAAAAAACAGTGCTTTGCACTTCTTATGAACCACTGGTTCTTTAAAACAAGAAGAACAAAATAAAGAATAGTGCTTTGCACTTTTTATGAACCTTTGGTTCTTGAAATAAAAAGAAAAACTTGTTTTTTTCTTTGATCTAAATTAGATCAAGGAAACGAATAGTGCTTTGCACTTTTATGAACTATTGGTTCCTGAATCTAAAAAGATTCTTAAATCATAGTGCTTTGCACTTACAAACTGCGCTGTTGCGCTCTTGGATTGGCGCAAGCCACCAGAGCGCGCCACGTGTCAGCAGCGCAGGCGCAGCGCATTAGCGCAGCACACTGCGCTTGCGCGACACGTGTCAGCACCACAAGCACTTGCGCTCTCTGATTGGCGCAAAGCGCCTGATAAATGCAATGCATTTCCTAAAAAGGCCAGGCCCAAATCAAAAAGACCAAGCAAGCCTAATTAAATTGATGCTCTGCATCATTTATAAATGGGCAGAGCCCAAACAAAATAATAAAAAAATGCTATGCATTTTAAAAGGGGCAGAGCCCAAATAAAGTAGATGCCTTGCATCATTCATAAATGAGCAAAGCCCAGAATAAATTGATGCTCTGCATCTTTTATGGGCAGAGCCCAAACAAAAAAATAGAAAATAATGCAATGCATTATTTAAAAAGGGGCAAAGCCCTAGCACAGGCCTAATAGGCCAAAAATTAAAAAACGTTGAACATTTTCAACTGGACTTAGCCCAATTTTGGCCGTAAGTCCTCAAATTAAATTGATTGAGCAATATTGCTCTCTTAAATCAATTTACATCCGGTTCGAGGGTACATCTCCGAACTCCTCTGACGGCTCTCGTTGTAATCCTTCAACGACGTCAGGGAGGTGACGGGTCCCAACGACCACACATGAATATGGACTGCGGGGTCCTTATACTCGTGGACCGAAATGTCCTTAAACTAATGTTGGACCGAAACGTCCTTAAACTAATATTAGACCGAAACGTCCTTAAACTAATAATGGACCACCACGTCCTTAAACTAATAATGGACCACCACGTCTCTAAACTGGAACATGGACTACCACGTCCCTAAACTGGAACATGGACCACTACGTCCCTAAACTAGAACAATAGAGCCTCCAAATGCTCTTTTGCCGGATCTAAACGGTCCCGTTTAAGTTGATCTTAGTCCCAAATACGGCTAACGCATCCTTAAACATTTAAATGGACTATAAAACTCTAAATCGACTTTAGTTCAAGGGTACATCTCTGAACTCCTCTGACACCTACCGTTATAATCCTTCAACGACGTCAGAGAGGTGATGAGTCCTGACGGCCATATATTAAACGGATCACTACGTTAAGTTGATCTTAGTCTCAAACAGGACTAACGTATCCTTAACGAACGTTTAAGTTGATCTTAGCCTCAATACGGCTAACGCATCCTTAAACTAAAAACACCAAACCCAAATCTAAGTAAATACGGATTTGGACTAATCCACGTCCTACGGACGACGGCATTACTCAGTCTCCGTATACAATCCACGGGCAACCACAAACAAAACAAACACCCACGACACGAAGTGAAAGTCTGGAGAAGGAGAAAGTTGTTACCGCGATGCGGTAGCGTAATTAACTGCAGGGGCTTGCGCCCGCAGGGAAGAGCGTCCCCACAATCAAAAACCCCTCAAGCGAGGGGGAATCAGACGAAGTCTGCTACATCGGCCGCATCCGTCTAAACCTCCGATACACGGTGCCATAAATCAACTTGGCATCTTCGGAGAGGTAGGCGGATAAAACCAAATAGCATCTGCCCCGAATCTCAGGCCTAGACGTCCTAACGCGTCGGCCGCCGTTCGGAGGGGAACAGATTCTGGTATGCCCGGTGGGACCTTTTCCTCTTTCCACTCCACACTTCGTGTGTCGTCTTCGCGAACGAATCGTGGTTTGTTAATGGTTGCCTTTGGGTTGCAAGTTACTAAGATTTGGTTTTTTGTCTGGCGCAGAACTCAAGCATCAATGGCCTCTAACTGCACCAACTGCTCGAAGTGCCACTGCAACGGACGCTCCACCTCCCCTGGAGGTGTAGCATATGGGCCCCAAGCGGCTTCCTTCCTCGCTCTACCAGTAGACCAGGTGACCCAGGCCACCACCGGCCTGTTTTTCGGGACCATGATCCCGCCTACAAGCTTCTCTATGCCAATACCTGCACCGGAAGCGAACAAGAAGTCGGTCTTCGACCGGCTCACTGCTACGACGGCCCCTGTCAACGGGTCGCCCACTACCAAACCAACAGCCTCTGTTTTCTCCAGGCTGGATCAGAACTCTAAATTGGCTGTCCCGAGGAAGGCAATAACTGCTGCTCCAGAAGTCGTCAAGGCGGCTTCCCCTGTTAAAGAGTCAGTCTTTTCAAGACTGACGATTCCTGCTCCTGCCCCTGCTCGAGGATCTGTCTTCGACAGGTTGAATATCATCCCTCAAAAGACAACTTCAGTCTTTAAGAGGTTAACACCGGCGGCGCCTCATTCAGACAAGGGGCAAAAAGAAGCTATCTCTATCTCCGAGCCAGTCCCAACGGCTCGTCGTGCTCGACGTCGCCATTGGCAATGAGTGAGGAAGGCAGGGGCAACTCCCCCTCAGGGCTAACTCCACCGGCTCCAGTGGTGGAAGTCAACGCTGCTGTTCCAACTAGGAACAGCTTTGAACGGCTGAGGAGGGTACGTAAGAACTCTCCAACCGCTACATTGAAAAGATCTCCTCCGCTCGCGGAGAGAGTTCCGGAAACAAAGCAAGAACAGCCCCCTCAACGGTTGTCCTCAAAAATATACAAGGTTTGGCGAAGGGTTCAAGACTCCGTGATCGACCCAGATAACTCTCGTCAACAAAAGAAGACGAAAGTGCAAAAAGAAAAAGACCGCCCTATTAAACAGCAGGGGACAACAATCTCTAGGGTGCCAACTGCAACGACCCCTTCAACTTCAACGGCCCACAAAAGAAGAAGGCCGGAGAAAACCCCCGTGCCAGCGACAAACATCAAAGGTGGTGAACCCAAATGCCCTAAGTCAGAGGGCATTGTAGTTCATACCGTCTATGTGGCGTCCGGTAAAGAGGACAGTCGCATATCCACGGGTCATCGACCGCTTACGCAATCAGTGACCAAGGCGCAGGAGCAGCAGCAGAAGCTCCAAGAGATGATGAACGCTATGGCCGCATTTACAGGGCCAAAAGAAAACCCTGAAATGTCCTCGGATGAACGCCAGGAGGAAGAAACCGACGCCGAATTCCTTCGTCGAATATTGGAGAAGAAGGACAAAGAAGCTGCTGAACAAGTAGCCAATATACAGCGTATGGGCCTCCTCTTCCAAGACATGATAGGGATGATGATACAACAAGATCCTCCGGCCGAAGAGCCCCCGATCGTCCTTGGAGACGATAGGGGAGAGACATCGAATCCCCCGCCAGCTCTGTCGACGGCTAAGGAGGATACAATCTCCAAAGCTGATTTGGATGAGTACATAGCCCAACAAATACGGGTTCATCATGCGACCGAAGCAGCCGGCCAGGTCGTAAAAACGGGGCGGCCATATCCAAGTTGGTACGACCAGATCAAGTACCCGCCGGGTTACACAATTCCCAAGTTCCATGTCTACAAGGGGACGGGCAATCCTCATCAACATGTTGCCCAGTTCAGGGCACTCTGCGGCAACACTGGCGGTGATGACAAGCTTTTGCTTCGCCAGTTTGTTGGAAGTTTATCAGATACGGCGTTCGAGTGGTACTCTGAGCTCCCGAATGACTCTATCAAGACCTTCGCAGAGATGGAGCTGCTGTTTACTCAGCATTTTGCAAGCGCCAGTGAACGCACCCCGATGACGGCACTGATTAACGCCAGGGTAAAACCAGGCGAGACATGGGACCAATATGCTATAAGATGGCGGAACTTATGGTCGAAGTGCGAGCAGCGCATTGAAGAAGCTCCCGCAGTGGGTATGTTTGTGGGAACCCTTGATCCGCAAGCAACCATCTCGCAATTTATGATGTTTTTCAAGCCGAGTACCTTCCATGCCTTGATTGACAAGCTAGCGCAGATGGATCAGATGGGCCATAAACCTCCTCTTCCAAAGCCGGACTCCCGAAATGACAAAGGGAAGGGAAAAGCGATCGTCGTCGCTAATGCTCAACAATAACAGAGCAACTCGAAGCTAGTTGTGCGTCAAAATAATATGCTCCCGTACGTAGACCTTGAGGAGAGGTTAGGGCGTCCTTACTCGTTTCCCCAAGATAAAACGAAAAGGTTATTCGAGCTGGCGTTGCGCAACCGACTCATAAATCTGCCGGATCCAAAACGCCCGTTACAACCAAGTGACGTCAACGAGCCCAACTACTATCCTTATCATCGAGTACTGGGCCATCCGATCGAAGATTGTTACGTTTTCAAAAATTGGCTTGAAAACCAGTACCGACAGGGCAAATTCGCGTTATCTGACAAATGGAAGGTGAATCCCCCACAGCCCCATACCTCTAAGGGGACGAATACGCCGGGGGCAACATGCTCCGTCGTTGAAGAAGCTCCTTGGGAGGTTGTATTATCAGCCAAGACAAAGAGGATGCTAAACGATCTTCAGACATGTCCAGCGATTAGGTGGAAGAACCCGCTGGAACCGCAGGTCATTGAAAGGATGTTGAAGCCACGTCCAACTCCAAAGACCGATGGTGGTGGCTCAAGCACTCGCAACCAGCCATCAAGATCTTTGAAAAAGAAGAAGAAGAAATCTAAGAAGCCCGTGAAGCCTGGCGACAAGCGCACGGACTTGCAAAAACAAATTGACGCGCTGGAGGAATACAACCAGAAAGCACGGGCTCCCATTACACTCCAAGAGTTCCTCAATCATGTCTTTCAAAAGGAAGATGAGGGAGAAGGTTCATCTGATGAATCTGAAGAATGCGTGGCGAGCTGTCATGTGATTTCCCATTCGTTCATGGACGATGAGGAAACTCCTTGTACTGAAACGCTGGGGGCAGATCCTGAACCAAAAATCCTGGGGCCATCAGATGACGTAATTGACGCGTTCCTTAATGAAGCTCGGTTGAAAAGTAAAGCTGATCGAGAATGCGAGGCGTTAATATTTGAAAGGGCCAAGCGCCAGCGACTTGATGAAAGAGCTGAGACGATCCCGCTGGAGAAAAATGCCTCCACTACCGACAAAAGCCAATTCAAGATGAGGAAAAGGTTTGTTAAGGCCATATCAATGAGCATGAAGCTACCATCCTCCGAAAGAAACATCACCGGTGAAGTGGAAATGCACCCCTCCTATTGCTTATATCATCAGAAGGTTTCGCACCCCACTCAAGAGTGCAAAGCTTTCGATAGATGGTGGCAAGGATACGTTGCTCATCGACAACGCTTTAAACGGGAGAAGCGCAAAACTCGTCGGGAGTGGAAAAATACGACCGAAGAGCTTAAAAGAACTACCGGTGATTGTCGCATGGTTAACGCCGGGGGATCACAGGTGCCTACATTCGGGAACGATTCTGATGAGGAGCTGGAGCTTGCCCCTCTCTTTAAAGAATCCACTTCGGGAAAAGAAGAAGAGCCGAAGGTCTGCGAAAATATCCGGCTACGTAATCGCACGCTGCCCGAAAAGAATCTCGGACCCTCAAATAAAAAAGATAAGGGAAAAGAGAAGGTCCCTGAAGATATCGTCTTAGATGACCAAGTTGTGGAGGAGCTAAGTGCCAAAGACCCTCCGAAGAGAAATAAGGTGGATTACAATGTCTTAGCGCATCTGAGGAAGCTACACTCACAGCTCAGCATTCTGTAAGTCTACGGTAGCGCCCCGGCCATCTACAGACGCCAAATGCGGAACAAAAACTTTTAACTGGCGCTATCGTATACTTTAACCCGAATCTGCCATTATTGCTAAACTAACAAACTGTAAAGAGTGTAGAAAGGTTATACCGAACGATCTGAGTCCTTCGTTCTTTAACCATCATCCCACGCTCCGTTGCGGCTGCTCCGATCTCGTCGATCTCCGATCTCCTCGTCCAGGTGGCACCACGTCGACGATTCTTTAAACGGGCTCCCGCCTCTGACTCGAGGCAACTCGGTCGTCAAGTTTGCTAAAAGAGACGACCAAGAATGATGTAGAGAATGAATAGATTACTTTGTCTCATTTCGTCCAAAGCCGTGGACGATCGGTAAATGAAGTTGCCATTTTATCGGGTGATGGAATGAAAGAGGCTATGAAATTTCCATGCACCCTAAACCATAGTCTTTTCTCTCAAGAATGAAAATTAATCTCTCACTTTCAACTCAAGGGGGCCGGCCACTTTTATGCAAAGAGGGAGGTGATGGTAGGAGCAAAGAGGGTGACCTTAAGAATAAATATCATGAACAAATATCCTAAGGTTAAACAAGAATCATTAATGTTAAAGCATGAGTCATTAAAACCTAGTGTGAACATAATGAATGAAACAAATGAGTCATGAAGCCTAGTCACCATCCTAGTCACCTCTTCTAGAAACTTCTAGAAACTTCTAGAACCTCCCACACTCATCTCAAGAAAAGATAAACCCGTCTTTAACCGAATGTTAAAAGACGGCTGATAGAAAACTGGAAACTGGCAACTTCCAAAAGCGATCCTGAAACGACTTGCAGGATAACCCCGTAACTGTATAAATATAACCGCATTTGTATTACGATCGAATACAAATGCAACTGAGACAAAGATATTATTTCTACTCAATATAATACTCGGATCCGGCTTAAACCAAAGCCGACCAGTATTATCTGTCCGAAAAATAACACGTGCGTAAACGCACGTGCATTTTCCGAACCCTGCCATAAAACCATACGGCCTCTACAACGTTTCGCCCGAACTTGGGAAACTGTCTGTGGGGGACTCTAATGACTCGTCAGTACCCTGGCAGTGGGTTTAACCACAAACCGTCAGCGGCACTAGCTATGCATAACGGCTGCCCATGGACTGACCTCAAGGGAGGCCGATGAGCGAACTCATCCGGAAACCCTACTGAGCCTAACAGTGACAATGTATATACAGTCCGGTCCGTTCGTCTATGAGTATCGCATATCTGCCTAGGGGGCTAGTAATGTCAGACCCCCAATAGCAGTATAAGTTGTGTCGGAGTGTAGCCCAATAACACCCTGAGATACTACTGGAGTACCTACCAGTAAATCTCCTGCCACGGCCGTGGGCTTTGTGTAATGGCTCTCCTAGACACAGCACGATCTCGCCCCCAATACCGGGAGAGACGAATCCCCTGCCGATCCGCTCACGTGCCTCCATGTGGCTCGGGACTGTACCCAAAAACTACCTGTTTGCACGACTCCTTTGAGCCGTGGTAGGGTAGAAATCAAAGCACAGTGGGAACTCACACGAGACAAATGACGACCTCAGGTCGATGAACTAACCTGTACACATGTCACCAGGGAACTGCTATCTGACGATATGTATAATACCAACTAGCAGGTTCCCGGCGAGTCCTGTCCGGTGTACTCATAACCCAATGAGCACCTGTATACATCTTAGGTGATCCAACTGACACCAGTGGCTTGTGAGACCGGCCACCGCCCCTCGTCGGGGTCTCGACTGTATACACTAGTCTACTCCGGAGTATCGATGCCCTGTCTCGAAACTCCCACGACTAGGGACCACAATTAAGGATATGCATATAAACTACCCAACTCTCACGTATATGATCGCCATCATACTGTTGGTAGTAAAGCAAGATCCTAAGGGCTCTATCAAAGTGTAACATGTAATCAGTCACCTGAACATGTACACGACTGATAAAGGCAAACCAGATAGCATACTATCATCTCGAGTAAGACTGTCCTACCGGTATAGGTCCTCCGCAATCATTGCAATCACGTACCTGCGATCCAATAATTGACTCTGAGGGCACTATCTCCAACAATCTCCCACTTGCACTCAAGGCTAATTATTGCGATGTCGACTGCTCACAGCCCGTGTGAAACCGAACATCCAACTCCTCTACTAATCAGTTTCACAAAGCCCGTTTGTAAAACTATTATGTTCGAGAAATAGCCTCAGTGAGTGGATCCGCCCAGATGTTTCTTTCTATATCTCTCTTAATCTCAAGTTCGCGGAGAAAGCCATCTCCCGAATCGAGTAATACCTGTCTTAGAATATGTCTGGATATCTGATGGGACCTAGTTCATAAATGAACTCCAAATCCAAACTTCTTAGACTGTATCGATCACTGAACCTAATCAGTATCCTGCACCAAGCCTCCCACAGTATCCTCTTGGACCACCTGTCCATAATACTGTCCCTCGTCAGAGGGAAAACTGTAACTCTGACAATCACTCTGTCATCCATGTCACCTTTGAAGCCTGGAATGATAATCGTCTCCCGAAGGAGGCTGCCATCATCAAATCCTTAGAACATGTTCTTATGTTCTAAAACTGCTTCCTTATGTTTCTCCAGGATTGGATTAATACAAACTTATTGCATCTAGTGCAAAAACAACATCTGGTGTGGTACTTGACATATCACGATTGACTCAATTGCCTAAGCAAGTGATCTGCCAATCATGCCCATCCCTCTCCCCTTTAGTCTGTAAGACACCTTTAGAGAAGGTGACTCCATTCCCTGCAGGTACACCACCATGCCAGGAGTCATCTATTCTAAAAACCATTAGAATACTGTCAAAGTACCCACATTAGGAAACTACCCAAATCCATATCTAAAACCATAGATCTAGAAACCAGAATGTCAAATATTATATCCATATCCTGTCTGGAGAAACAACTGTGTGACGACCACAGTACAACCGATCGTAGTATAGGAATTTTACTTCCTATTCTGTGTATGTCATCCAAATGACATGACATCACACCCTACTACCTTCTTAACAGATCCATCCCCTATTCTGATTGAAGTCAAACCCATGACTGTCACATCAAAAATAGATGATCTATCTCCGCTATAACTGCTCAAGTCTATAAATAGATATAAGCATCTTGCCCACTATGTTTCCGATGCTCCCACTGACTACGACAACCCTCCTGCCGGGTCTCATAGCCTGGAACAACAGTAGTGTCAAGTCTGGATAGATAAGAACCTCCCTGTCACCGTCCTTGAGGCTACCGGAGTACCTCTCGGGTGTCTGAGGTTACCCACCATATCTGCGGAGTGGCTAATGGAATGTCAGACCTGATTGAATATATAGGTCCTATTAAATTTTCCGTAATCGTTTGCGGTTCTGGAATTACTTCCAGTTCTACCATACTCCCACTACTGTTTTCTGAAAAAGATCCATTTTACTAAAACTGTGGCGAGTCAAGAACAATATCACTATTGATCTTCCAGATGGTAAAATATCAACCCTCGTCATAGCCAGGGTCAACCCACAAACAGCCATTACAGAAACGTGCCCTGAGTCATCCAGAGTCTGGTTTTAAGCATAAGCTGGACAACTCCCCGTACCTTAACATCTTTTAAGGTATGAACCATTCTATATCCAATATAGAAACTTTGGCACTTTAGTTAATTGGAACCAGATTCAAATCATGCAGTTGTCTCCAGTGCATATCAACTTAATGGAAAGAGGCTAATCAGCATTACTCAACTTAGGAATCCATCCAATTATGAGTAACCTAAAAGAGAAACATATTTCTCAAAACCATCACTATCATCTGAATACCAATCACAAGAATCTACATCTTCGATCTCTTTGAAGAATCCCGATACTTGTGACACCTGGTTCTCTACTTTATTCTTATACCCACAACTTCTCAAAACTTAGACCTTGTATTTCTACGAAACACTTGTCTAAATACTAGAGAAGTTATAAGTAAACAGAACATAGTACGAGGACCTACCCCTTTGTCCTGATGGACATTTGGACAACATACAATACTCTGTATAAGTCCGCTGAGTTAAACAACTCAAAACCTGTGTGTCGTAGGTTGAAAACTGTACCCTGGCGATTTCCTCAAATATCACCAATTACAATAAATTCCGATATAATGAGGATGATCACCTAATTCCCAATAACTTACTCCCACTCATCATCTGTAAAACCATACAGATATGAGAACGAAACCTGGTAAATACATACCCTTGGAATAAGTATCTAATTGGGAAAACAGTTTTCTTTTAACAATGCACTGAAACATGAAAATGTTTCGTAGGGGTACCCTGGTATTCATAGCAATGCCTCTTCCATAATCCAATTCATGACTTTAACCGTATATTTCACTGCCATCTCTCCAAGTCCTTTTATTTGTCTTTAGTCGTTACCTCCTGTACACCATCGTTAGGCTAAATGGTTTTCTTCCTTCCCTACCGTTCGGCACCAGCCTATGGTTTGGAAGAAGAAAATCCAGTAAGCATAATAGGTGTACCCTCCTAAACCAAGGAGTACTCGAATCTTGAGAGAAGGTGATGATAAAAGACAACTGAATAATACCTTATTCTTTTAAAGGTGAAATAGGAGTGGCGATGAAGTACGCGGTTTGGTCGTGAATGATAACAGTCGCAATTTACTTTGCCCTCTTTCTAATCCCTTTATTTTGTCTTTACATATTACCTTCTGCACACCCTACTTAGGCTAATTGGTTTTCTTCATTCCCTACCTTTCGGCACCAGCCTATGGTTTGGAATAAGACTATCCAATAAGCGTAATAGGTGTACTCTCCTAAACCAAGGAGCTCTCGCAACCTGAGAGAATGTGATAATAAAAGACAACTGAATAAACCAATTCTATTTCTCCTGAACCTGGATCCATCCTCGAAGAAGTCCCTTCGAGTTCATATATAACCATACGATGGATCTATCCAATGGAAGTGGATGTCCGTAGTAAAACGGGTGTTCTGAGAAATGCAAAGGGTAAAAGAAGGAGTGGCAATGACTTATGCAACATAGACAATCCAAAAGCCAGTATTTTAAGAAGGTTCGGTCAACTTGGTCACTGAGTCATAGTCTAGGGTCGGTCAAAGGTCGCTGCCAAAGAGAGAGAGAAAAGAAAACACTCTGCGTGCACTCTAACCTAGATCAGAATGGTTATGACTTTATCTAATCCGGAAACCTCCCACTGTCCTGTCAAATTCTCCTCCAAACCTGAAAGAAGAATCAATCGGGATCACCCGAAGAGTAAACCAACTCATCAGTGGGAATCGGGATCCAACTCTCATCGCATGATAACGTGATGGAATGCATCCACGTTACTCATACTCCAGAAGGTATGCGCATACTTGGCAGGTTTCAGTTTCTTTAGAAACTGCCGATATGATTTTTGCCCCATGCTCTTATAACCTTGGCGTTAGGTCAAAATGTCATAAGTCACATGCCAAGTTCTACCCGTCACTATCTTGTTAATTTGAACCCACCCGCACATGCCCTTGGCGTTAGGTCAAAATGGCAGAACGGCTGTCCCAAACCAACTCGTCTATCTATGCAACAAATGAATACCCAGCAGCTACCAAACACTATGCCTTGGCGTTAGGTCAAAATACATAGCTTGAATACTACTGAATACCTAAAAGAAGTGACGGAGGGCTACGACTGGTTTTTGGCGAAAAACCTTTAACGTAGTGAACTTGATATCGCTGAAGGAACCTGATAGCTTTTTTTAAAATATAGTGGCGAAAACCTTTTGCCAAAGAGGTCATTCCTGGTGAAGGGATCTCGGCTCTTTCCTCGTGGAATGAGGTGCAGGATATTCCACTGAATACCGCGATGCAAAGCAACTTGTAATCGACTATAGTGAAGTTATTACCCTGACGCAAACTTCTGCCCAAGGGGTCAGTCTCGGTGAAGGGATATCGGCCCTTGCCCCGTCGAATGAGGTGCAGGATATTCCACTGAATACCGCTATGCAAAACAAAAGGAAACGTCTTTGCAATAACACTTTTTTAAATTTGTTCCAACAACTGCCAAATAGGTTTGCTTTACTTTGCATTGATCAGAATCAACGCAGTCCTATCAATCAATCACACCAGAAAAGAACGAAAATAAAATGTACGTATATGTCATCCGCATTTGTCACTGGGTCCCGTCATCACCCGTTAGGTTACTTAACTAACGACAGAGCGGGGACTGGACTAGCGCGGGTGTAAAACATATACAACATCTAATAGTATATATACCAATATACAATAATCGCTCCAGGCGTGATAATATGCAACATTACAGAAAAGTAATAAGCATCACAGAACAATACAGATAATCTGGGATCCCCGGAATTCACAGAGCCGCTGCTGAAACCCGACGTTCCCCTGGTCGTGTGGATAGCCTGTGCAATGAAACCTAGACCCCTACGGGTGCGGCAAGTTACCCGCCAAAACCTGAAGCGAGGCAGCCCCCTACAGCAAAGTGAATGGACCACCCTGCACTTCACGGAATCCGGTAGCTTGAGCACCCCTCCTTGGGTCAACCTGTACCCCCTGCGAGTGCGGAGAATAGTCTGCCAATTTTAGAGTAAGGCCCATCTGCCTCTCAAAGCCATGAGATGCGGACCCGTTGCCCTTCAGAACCCGGCTATCCGGGCACTCCGTCGCGGGGTAAAACTAGTACAGAAATGAAAAATAGTACAACAGGTACATCGACGGCAACCTGGTCGTGCCCCAAAAGAATATTATACAACAGGCAGTGACTGCAGTCCACATGTTGGACGCTCGCCCCGCAATATCAAATGTACAAATAAATCCAAACTGCACTACCATTGCACACTGCTATCCACCACGACAAATCTGCAACATCACAGCACAACACAGAACATCAACGCGAATGTCACGTTCGCAAACCCGTCTAAAAGAACTATAGCAATCAGACGCGGTTTACCGATCAAATGACATTCCCGGTCGGAGATATAATGTAAGCACTGTAAACTAACATATTTAAATTTCGATCGACTAAATATCACGAAGTGGGCCCCACGAACATCTGTTGAACAGTAACAAAATCTGGGCCCAAAAGATATATACCAAAAACCTCAAATTCCAACATAGAATCTACTGTGCAAATTTGGGGGCATGATCTCACATAATGGCCGCGGATGCGCGGTCAAACCATAGGTTTGACCGCGATTCCGCGGCAGTCTTGTCCAATCATGTGCCCAAATTTGTACGGTGTTCTTATAAAACCCTGCACAACTTTCTGTGATATGTAGAATAATTTTTGGAACCCTTTAAAAATCAACAGAAACTGTGAACTTGAAATTTTGCAGTTTTTGATATTCGGTCCGATCGATATTTTAAACGCGTTAGCATAAGTTAGTATAGTATAATGGTGAGGCTCTGATACCACTGTAAGTCTACGGTAGCGCCCCGGCCGTCTACAGACGCCAAATGCGGAACAAAAACTTTTAACTGGCGCTATCGTATACTTTAACCCGGATCTGCCATTATTGCTAAACTAACAAACTGTAAAGAGTGTAGAAAGGTTATACCGAACGATCCGAGTCCTTCGTTCTTTAACCATCATCCCACGCTCCGTTGCGGCTGCTCCGATCTCGTCGATCTCCGATCTCCTCGTCCAGGTGGCACCACGTCAACGATTCTTTAAACGGGCTCCCGCCTCTGACTCGAGGCAACTCGGTCGTCAAGTTTGCTAAAAGAGACGACCAAGAACGATGTAGAGAATGAATAGATTACTTTGTCTCACTTCGTCCAAAGCCGTGGACGATCGGTAAATGAAGTTACCATTTTATCGGGTGATGGAATGAAAGAGGCTATGAAATTTCCATGCACCCTAAACCATAGTCTTTTCTCTCAAGAATGAAAATTAATCTCTCACTTTCAACTCAAGGGGGCCGTCCACTTTTATGCAAAGAGGGAGGTGATGGTAGGAGCAAAGAGGGTGACCTTAAGAATAAATATCATGAACAAATATCCTAAGGTTAAACAAGAATCATTAATGTTAAAGCATGAGTCATTAAAACCTAGTGTGAACATAATGAATGAAACAAATGAGTCATGAAGCCTAGTCACCATCCTAGTCACCTCTTCTAGAAACTTCTAGAACCTCCCACACTCATCTTAAGAAAAGATAAACCCGTCTTTAACCGAATGTTAAAAGACGGCTAATAGAAAACTGGAAACTGGCAACTTCCAAAAGCGATCCTGAAACGACTTTCAGGATAACCCCGTAACTGTATAAATATACCCGCATTTGTATTACGACCGAATACAAATGCAACTGAGACAAAGATATTATTTCTACTCAATATAATACTCGGATCCAGCTTAAACCAAAGCCGACCAGTATTATCTGTCCGAAAAATAACACGTGCGTAAACGCACGTGCATTTTCCGAACCCTGCCATAAAACCATACGGCCTCTACAACATTTCGCCCGAACTTGGGAAACTGTCTGTGGGGGACTCTAATGACTCGTCAGTACCCTAGCAGTGGGTTTAACCACAAACCGTCAGCGGCACTAGCTATGCGTAACGGCTGCCCATGGACTGACCTCAAGGGAGGCCGATGAGCGAACTCATCCGGAAACCCTACTGATCCTAACAGTGACAATGTATATACAGTCCGGTCCGTTCGTCTATGAGTATCGCATATCTGCCTAGGGGGCTAGTAACGTCAGACCCCCAATAGCAGTATAAGTCGTGTCGGAGTGTAGCCCAATAACACCCTGAGATACTACTGGAGTACCTACCAGTAAATCTCCTGCCACGGCCGTGGGCTTTGTGTAATGGCTCTCCTAGACACAGCACGATCTCGCCCCCAATACCGGGAGAGACGAATCCCATGCCGATCCGCTCACGTGCCTCCATGTGGCTCGGGACTGTACCCAAAAACTACCTGTTTGCACGACTCCTTTAAGCCGTGGTAGGATAGAAATCAAAGCACAGTGGGAACTCACACGAGACAAATGACGACCTTAGGTCGATGAACTAACCTGTACACATGTCACCAGGGAACTGCTATCTAACGATATGTATAATACCAACTAGCAGGTTCCCGGCGAGTCCTGTCTGGTGTACTCATAACCCAATGAGCACCTGTATACATCTTAGGTGATCCAACTGACACCAGTGGCTTGTGAGACCGGCCACCGCCCCTCGTCGGGGTCTCGACTGCATACACTAGTCTACTCCGGAGTATCGATGCCCTGTCTCGAAACTCCCACGACTAGGGACCACAATTAAGGATATGCATATAAACTACCCAACTCTCACGTATATGATCGCCATCATACTGTTGGTAGTAAAGCAAGATCCTAAGGGCTCTATCAAAGTGTAACATGTAATCAGTCACCTGAACATGTACACGACTGATAAAGGCAAACCAGATAGCATACTATCATCTCGAGTAAGACTGTCCTACCGGTATAGGTCCTCCGCAATCATTGCAATCACGTACCTGCGATCCAATAATTGACTCTGAGGGCTCTATCTCCAACACATTCTTGATGCCCTTTTGTTATCAAACGAGGCGAGAGACTCATTGATTAAGGCACTACAGGATCCGGAGCAATTCCAAGCTTTCCTGGCCGAAGAAAAGATGAAGGATGAATTGGAGGAAGTGCATACGGCCGATGTCGCTTTTGGTGATGAAGACCTTCTCCTTGGGACGTGCGAACATAATCACCCCCTCTATGTCTCAGGATACTGCCACGATATAAAGATAGGCAAAATCCTGATCGACAATGGATCCTCCGTTAACCTCCTCAATGTGCGGGTGTTAAAAGAAATCTGCATGAGCGTCCAGCACCTTGCTCGGGACAAGATCACTATCTCCGAGTTCGACTCCCAGTCATCAAGAACTCTTGGATCTGTGATACTGACGCTATGCTTCGGGCTACTCGTCACGGACATTAAGTTCCACGTCATAGACGCCAAGACATGCTACAACGCTCTGCTCGGCCGACCATGGTTACACGAGTACAACATCATCCCTTCTACACAACATCAGTGTATGAAGTATTCTAAGGATGGTCTCGAGTATACCGTGGCGGGAGAACTGAACCCGTTCTCTGTGAACGAAGTCCGCAAATATGAAGATGCCAAATACTTCTTACCGGATTTCGAAGACACAGAGAGGTGTCACAAGCCGGAGAATAAAGCTAATGCCACCATCCCTGTCTTCGGCAGTGATACCGAGGAGGAAGAGGAGATAGTTTATTCAGGTCCGTCCCAACACAACAAGCCAGGGCCATCCGCTCCTGCGTTGATCTTTGGTAGCGACTCGGAAGATGAGATCCATGCTGTATTCTCTGCTCGACCTTCAATGCGAACGTTCACTGATGAAGAACAAAGTCTACAAATCGCCAAGGTGCCGCTTAAGAACCATAAAGAATTGGATGCACTTGATATTTACACCATAGAAAAGCTGCAAACATTCTATATCCCTCCCAGGAGAGAAAGTGAAAAAGCAATTCTATTCTACCGCTCTGAAGAAACCAAAGTGGAGAAAGAAATCTGGCATGGCGCGGATCCTACGCTCGACAGGCTTCAGCCTATCCGTCTTCCCAGATATTATACGGAAGGTTTGAAAAAGCTGCTGAAACGCCAGGGGATATCCTTCAAGCAGACCGTTCGAAAAGCCAAGTTCTATGACAAAGTCTGGAACGTTCCCGGGACTCAACGCAAACTGCCTAATGGGAGAATGGAGACAAAAGGACTTGGATACATCCGGTCAAAGAAACGAGATCTACTAAACAGCTGCTATGTCGTATACGACTTCGATGAAGAAGCGGATGCTCAATGGGAGGACGCTAATCCTGAGCCAGCGGAAGTTCCAGATGCAAAAGAGCCCAGTCCGTCGTTCGAAGAACAAATGGACAGGCTTATAAGGGAAGCTGGTCAAAAAGTCCGAGATGATCACAACAGCGAAATGGCCATCTACGAGAAAGACAAAACGCAATGTCTCCTTCAACAGACCGTGAAAGATGAAAGTGCCGCCCCCTGTCAACCTGTTATAAAAAAGGCTCGACGCAGAGGCAGAAATAAGTCGAAAGGCCAAAAAGGCGCTCAACAGCAACAAAGAAGGGCTAAGAAGCCATGCAAACGGGAGTCGAGCGTTATTGATCTATCCCTTATGAAGAAAATGGGTCGAGCATACTCGTTTCCGTGGGACAAGACGAAGAAGATACTTGACCACGCTCTAAAACATCAGATGCTTACACTGCCGGAGTCTAAACACCCCGAACAAGTAGGCGAAGTCTCTCACCCGGACTATTGCCCTTATCACCGAGTGATAGGGCACCCTCTCGAGGACTGCTTCACCTTCAAGAATTGGGTTGAAGATCAGTATCAGCTTGGCAAGTTCGCTCTGTCCGACAACTGGAGGGTAGCGCCGCCACAGAAGCACGAACCCAAGGCCACGGAAGAAGGACCAGTTCCGCATTGGGATTGGAAGCGAATTCGTACTTGTCACGTGATAACGATATTAAAAGAAGAGCCCGAGAACATGGACAGCCTTCCCCGGTGCTTCGAAAACAGCAATGATGAGGTGATCTTAGAATTCCCACCAGCGCTAAAAGAGCTGGAAGATGGAATCCATACCACTGTAGATAACCTTAAGAAAATTGAGTTGGGAACGGCAAATGACCCGCGACCGACATTCATCAGCGAGCTGCTATCTGAAGAAAGGGTGGTTGCGTTAAAGGACGTGCTTCTACAGCATAGAGATTGCTTCGCGTGGAACTATTCCGAAATGCCAGGACTAGATCCAGAAATTGCTGTGCACAGATTGGCGATATCTCCGGACGTCAAGCCAGTCAAACAAGCGCCGAGAAGAATGCGGCTCGAGCTTGAAATGAGTATCAATGCTGAAGTCAAAAAGCTGATCGACTCTGGCTTCATCCAGGAAGTTCAATACCCTGAATGGATCGCCAACATTGTCCCGGTGATGAAGAAAAATGGGACAGTGCGCATATGCGTAGACTTCCGGGATCTTAATAAAGCTTGCCCGAAGGACGATTTCCCAGTGCCAGTTACCGAACTAATGATAGACAATACGTCCACTCATGAGGTTTTCTCCTTCATGGACGGATCGTCAGGATATAATCAGATAAAAATGCATCCCGAAGACCAGAAGCACACCGCTTTTCGGACCCCTTTGGGAATATTTTGTTATAAGGCGATGCCCTTCGGTCTAAAGAACGCCGGCGCCACCTACCAGAGGGCCATGATGAAGATCTTCGATGACCTTATACATGAAATCGTCGAATGTTATATCGACGATCTCGTGGTTAAAAGCAAATCATATGAGGAACATCTCGAGCATCTGAAGACCGTATTTCAACGTCTTCGACAATACAACTTGAAGATGAACCCTCTCAAGTGTGCATTCGGAGTTTCCTCGGGCAAATTCCTGGGATTCATCGTCCGACACCGGAGTATCGAAATAGATCCGTCAAAGATCAAGGCGATCATGGAAATGCCTCCGCCAAGGACTCTCAAACAACTGCGGTCTCTCCAAGGGAAGCTCGCATATATACGGCGATTTAAACCCAACCTTTCAGGAAAATGCCGTCCCTATAGCCACCTGATGAAGAAGGGAACCCCGTTCGTTTGGGACCAAAAATGCCAAAGCGCGCTAGACGAGATCAAACAATACCTGCAGAACCTGCCAGTGTTGGCTGCTCCGGTCAAGGGAAAACCCCTCATTCTTTATACAACCGCCCTTGAAGGTTCCTTAGGCGCATTATGGGCACAAGAGAACGACCAAGGGAAGGAAAGAGCACTCTACTACTTAAGTCGAGTTCTGCTGGGGGCAGAAAGCAACTACTCCCCCATTGAAAAACACTGCCTGGCGTTGATCTTCGCGATAACAAAGCTCAGGCACTATGCGTTGGCGCATGAGGTCCGTCTCATTTCAAAGGTAGACCCTCTTAAGTATTTAATGTCAAAGGCCATATTGACGGGACGACTCGCTAAATGGGCCCTGTCTTGATGGAGTTTTCGATAATGTATCAACCTCTCAAGACAGTGAAAGGCCAGGCCATCGCCGACTTCCTCGCTGAGCACCCGATACCTGCCGATTCTCCTCTAGATTGCGCCAGACGAACATGCGTTTGACGCGATCGACGGTGGTGATACCCAATGGGAACTTTATTTCGATGGAGCATCTTCCATGAAAAAGCGCAAACAAAGTACTCCTATAATCAAATCGGGGGTAGGCCTCATCTTCGTGACTCCACAAAGAGGGATAATGCGCTTCGCTTTCTCCTTAACAGAGCCGAGGACAAATAACGAAGCCGAATACGAAGCTTTGATAGCAGGCCTCGAGATCGCCATTGACATGGGAATTGAAAACCTCCTCATATACGGAGATTCTCAACTGGTCGTTAGTCAAGTAAACGGCGACTACCAAACGTGTAAACCGGAGTTGGTGAAGTACGGTGAAAAGGTGCAACAACTGTTGACCCAAATTCTCTCATATATTTTGGAAAGCATACCGCGCGCGGAAAACAGCAAAGCGGACGCATTGGCCAAGCTCGCTAAAGAACTGGCTGATGAGAACCTCGATGACATAAGAATCGTGGTACAAAGCCGTCGGGTGCTTGCCCCAGCGGAAATATCTCCGGAATCATCCGAAGAAAAGGGAGCGACTGAGCAAATGGCTCTGCAAATAAAAGACCGGGAAAAGGCCGAGGATTGGAGGGAAGTCTTTATAGACTACTTCAAATACCGTCGAACGCCCGAAGATGCGTCCTCAAAACATCAGCTTATAAAACGAGCTCTATCTTTCGCCTTGGTCAATGATACTTTATACAAGAGGTCATTTGATTCTCTGTGGCTGAGATGTCTCGGGCCTGACGAAGCGGAAAGAGTCGTTCAGGAAATTCATGACGGACTCTGTGGTTCTCATCAAGCGGGCCCGAAGATGAAGTTGAAGATCAAACGGATGGGATACTACTGGCCCACGATGATTCAGGACTGCCTCGAATATGCGAAGCAATGCCACTCATGCCAAATCCATGGGGACTTCATCCATCAGCATCCAAATCCGCTACACCCGACGGTGGCTAGCTGGCCATTCGAAATATGGGGAACTGACATAGTCGGCGCCATCGAACCAGCATCGTCCAGGGGACATCGTTTCATCCTGGCGACGACTGACTACTTCTCCAAATGGGCAGAAGCAGTACCATTGAGGGAAGTGAAGACGGAGAATATCCTCCATTTCTTCAGGACGCACGTCATATATCGGTTTGGAACGCCAAGACGGATCATCTCCGATAATGGGCCAGCCTACAGAAGCCACAAGATCAGTCGCTTCGCACAGCAGCATAATATAGACTGGAGATATTCTTTAGTTTACAATCCGCGAGCTAATGGTCTAGCTGAAGCCTTCAACAAGACCCTGACGAAAATCATGAAAAAGACGGTGTCCCGAAATAAGAGAGACTGGCACGAGAGACTGCAAGAGACTCTTTGGGCGTATCGAACTACGTTCAAGACGGCCACGAACACAACGCCGTATGCGTTGGTATTTGGGACGGAAGCAGTACTCCCCCTCGAGATAGAGTTACCCTCTCTACGAGTGGCGGTCCACTACGAGCTGACGGACGAAGAAAATGCTCACCTTCGGCTTGAGGAGCTTGACGCCCTTGATGAAACCCGGCTCATAGCGCAACAAAATCTAGAAGCTTATAAAGCAAAGATGACGCGCTCATATGAAAGATTAACCCGACCGAGGACATTCCGCCAAGGCGAACTTATGCTAGTAGTCAAAAGGCCTATGATCCCCAACCGCGCCAAGCGGGGAAAATTCGGGCCAAACTATGAAGGCCCGTACATCATAGACAAGGTCTACCAAGGTGGAGCCTATCTACTCATGGATATGCACGGTGAGAGGCCTTTCAGGCCAATAAACGGCCGCTTCCTAAAGAAATACTACGCTTAATGAGCCACAGCCTAGGTCAATGATAGATGACAACGACTATGTCCGCTCGCTATCTTCCTCAGCTCAAGCTTTATAAGCGGTAGCCGGCCTTCTCCATGGCGGACCGAAACGTCCTTAAACTAATAGCGGACCGAGACGTCTTTAAACTATTACCGCAGCATCCTTAGGCTGACGAGATAAATAAAAAAAAAGAAAGAAAATAAAAAAAATGATAATGATAAAAACGGTATGTCCATAAGCAAAAAGGGCACGCATGAAAACTCGAAAGGGCTCCGTGAGTAAAAACAGCAGGGCTACCAGCGAGTGTTCGTGAAAACCCGAAAGGGCGCGACCTAGTAAAAAAAAGAGAAGAAGAAAATATAAAAAAAAATAAAACAAAAACGGTATGTCCATAAGCAAAATGGGCACGGATGAAAACCCGAAAGGGCTCCGTGAGTAAAAACAGCAGGACTACCGGCGAGTGTCTGTGAAAACCCGAAAGGGCGCAACCTCGTTAAAAGACACTTATAGGGTCCTCTCGACCTTGTAAGGAGAAACCACCCGCGTGAGATCCTTACGACTCACAAGGGAACAACACACTTAGGGATCCCCACGATTCCTAAGGAGAAAATACACTTGCGAGATCCTCACGACTCGTAAGGAGAAATCTCTTATGGGACCCTCACGGCTCATAAGGGTTGAAAGTCTTAAGTTACAGAGACCTAAACCTGTGCTTAAGCAACCCCCACAACTTCCAATATTGCCCTGCAAGTGGTTCAATACTGACTCTTGTATACAATCCACGGACGCGAATAAACATTTCCCTAACGAAGTCCCATCCGTGACTATGGATATGTTCATATGATGAACGACCCTTGTAGGTCCTCTCGACTTACAAGGAGAAAACCCTCTTGTAGGATCCTTACGACTTATAAGAGAAAACGCGCTTAGGAACCCTCACGATTCCTAAGGAGAAAATACACCTGCAAGATCCTCACGACTTGTAGGGAGAAATACCTTTGTGAGACCCTTACGGCTCATGAAGTTAAAAGCCTTAGTCGACGGGACCTTAACCATGTTCGATAAGCCACCTTTGTTCAACATCGACGGAGGCAAATGATGATTCGCTCCTGGCAATATCCCAGTTGTAGCGGTGCTGATGCCGAAATCGGTGTCTAAATTCAGATTTACGGTAAAAAAAATCCAGTAGGCCGCACATGCATACGAAATAGCCGAAATGATGGGGCAACTTGCAACAAAAAAACAGCAAGTAAAATGTATGCATGCAAAATAGCCGAAATGATGGGGCAACTTGCAATAAAAAACAGCAAGTAAAATGTATGCATGCAAAATAGCCGAAATGATGGGGCAACTTACAATAAAAAGCAGCAAGTAAAGATGTATGCATGCAAAATAGCCGAAATGATTGGGCAACTCGCAATAAAAAGCAGCGAGTGAAAACAAAATAAACAGCCGAAATAATTGGGCGACTCGCAATAAAAAGCAGCGAGTGAAAACAAAATAAACAGCCGAAATGATTGGGCACCGCGAAAAATAGCCGAAATGATTGGGCAATCGCGACCTTCGCGATATAAAAGCTGAAATGATAGAGCATCGCGGAAATAAAACAAAAAAAATGATGATAAAACTTTGGCCCTACAGTTAAGATCACATTGATCCCTGTATACAATCCAAGGGCGTAAACAAACAAGAGGGAACCATACTTTCCCAACAGGCTCCGCCAGAAAACGAAACCAAATCTCGACGGTTCATTCCAACTCCGAAGAAACCAGTGTCTTCGGCGAATACCTCAACTCAGGGAAACAAATAATCCTTGACGAGAGCCTCCTGATCCGCGTCGACTCGCAGAGCAACCAACGCCTCCGTGGGAAATTCTCGACTCGTTTCAACCCCAAGGAAACAAATAATCCTTGGTGCTAGGGAAACAAATAATGCTTAGCAAATACCTCAACTCAGGGAAACAAACAATCCTTGACGAGAGCCTCCTGATCCGCGTCAACTCGCAGAGCAACCAGCGCCTCCGTGGGAAATTCTCGACTCGTTTCAACCCCAAGGAAACAAATAATCCTTGGCGCTAGGGAAACAAATAATCCTTAGCAAATACCTCAACTCAGGGAAACAAACAATCCTTAACGAGAGCCTCCCGATCCGCGTCGACTCGCAGAGCAACCAGCACCTCCATGGGAAATTCTCGACTCGTTTCAACCCCAAGGAAACAAATAATCCTTGGCGCTAGGGAAACAAATAATCCTTAGCAAATACCTCAACTCAAGGAAACAAACAATCCTTGATAAGAGCCTCCCGATCCGCGTCGACTCGCAGAGCAACCAGTGCCTCCGTGGGAAATTCTCGACTCGTTTCAACCCCAAGGAAACAAATAATCCTTGGCGCTAAGGAAACAAATACCTCGACTCAGGGAAACAAACGATCCTTGACGAGAGCCTCCTGATCCGCGTCGACTCGCAGAGCAACCAGCGCCTCCGTGGGAAATTCTCGACTCGTTTCAACCCCAAGGAAATAAATATTCCTTGGCGCTAGGGAAACAAATAATCCTTAGCAAATACCTCAACTCAGGGAAACAAACAATCCTTGATGAGAGCCTCCCGATCCGCGTCGACTCGCAGAGCAACCAGCGCCTCCGTAGGAAATTCTCGACTCGTTTCAACCCCAAGGAAACAAATAATCCTTGGCGCTGGGGAAACAAATAATCCTTAGCAAATACCTCAACTCAGGGAAACAAACAATCCTTGATGAGAGCCTCCCGATCCGCGTCGACTCGCAGAGCAACCAGTGCCTCCGTGGGAAATTCTCGACTCGTTTCAACCCCAAGGAAACAAATAATCCTTGGCGCTAAGGAAACAAATAATCCTTAGCAAATACCTCGACTCAGGGAAACAAACGATCCTTGATGAGAGCCTCCTGATTCGCGTCGGCTCGCAGGGCATCCAGTGCCTCCGCGGGAAATTCCCGATTCGTCTCAACTTGCAAGATGAAGCCTCAGGCAGCAGGGACTAAAAAACTTGCTTCCTGAACAATGGGACCCTACAAGTCGATCTAAAACGGTCTCTTGCATACTATTCACGGGTCTCACTCTCCAAAGTCGAGTTTCGACAAGGAGGGAAACAACCGTTTACGAGTCCCCTCGACTCGTAAGAAGGAAAAAAATTCTTACAGGATCCTTACGACCTATAAGAGAAAACACACTTAGGAATCCTCACGACTCCTAAGGAAAAAAACCCACCTACGAGATCCTCTTGATCCGTAGGGAGAAAAATCTCTACGAGACCCCCACGGCTCATAGAGTTGAAAAGTCTTAGGCAGCAGATCTGAACCTGCGGTCTAAGCCATCGCTATTTCTTAAGAAAATCAAGATGCGTGCTCTATTATCTGTTGACCATGTTTACTAAGGTGGCATGCTGATAATAAAAGAAAGAAAAGACGGAGAAATGACACAAGACATTACAGAAAATGTGTATCTTTTATTCATAAACTTGATTGAGTACAGGATACATTGTGCTAAAGAATAAAATATATATATATATATATACATTTTTTATTTACAAGTACAAACGATACAAGGAGAGTTACTGAGAAGGAAGCGTCCTGCATAGCTCTAGCAATTGTTCGTGCACTTCCTTCCCCACTTTCTCCTGATCGGCCAGCTCCGCCTCCACTTGGGCCCGTTGCTGCGAGACAGATGCAAGCTGATCCCTGACGGCCTGATGAGCAGCTTCACGGCCTGGAGTGTCATGCTCGGCGACATCAAGTGCCCGCTTCAGTTTCAGCCCATTTGAGATGCGCTCCAGAAGGCCCTCGAAGACGGCCTTTACCTCAGCGGCGTTCGCCTCAACTTCAGCACGCAGGCGAGCAGTTTCGCTTGAAGACTCCTAGTACTCCTTCAGCCTCAAAGCCGCTTCTTGTTCCAAATGACGGAAATGAGAAGTGCTTTGCTCGAGCCATGCTCCCCGTTGAGTACTCACAGCCAAAGTCTCGGGGGATAGACGCATCGACTCCAGCTGATGAAGGCGAGCCTCAATCTCCCGACAGTGGTTAACCCAAGAGGCGACGATGCCCTCGTCATGGAAGGTGGCAAATATCACCAACATCGGGCTAACCGTCGTAGCGAAGTCCTCAGCATACGTAGGAGTCTCGAAGTCGAGTTCTTCGATGTAGTCGCTCAACATGCGCAGACTATTCGCCGCACCTTTTGAAGACGGACGTCTCTGGGAAGGGCCGCCCGGTATTGTAATATGAGACTCAAAAGGACCCGAGACTGGAACGACAGCTGAAAAGACAAAATGCGATTAGATGATGATTCAATAGATATGGAAAAAATCATTGATAAGATAGTTTACTATACCGGTTGAAGCAGGTGGCAAGGCCGGAAGGGCCGGTGGCGCGACCGATTTTTCTTCTCCCCCTTCGATTTGTAACACTGCAGTCAGGACAAGAGAGAGTTAGAAATAATTCTATCACCGAAAAAGAAAGGTATCAGTCGGGGACTATACTCACCAGCACCGCCAGAAGGAGAAGTGGGTTCAGATGGGAAGGAGAAGTGTGGGGGCAACACTTGATATAGATGATCAAAGAGCACTCCTGAAAAGACATGACAATGCGACTTTAGTACACAAATTATACGTCTGGAAGGTAAGATTAATAAATTGCAAACCCATACCTTCCAACATCTTCGACGGTATGAGAGAGGGTTGAGAGGTGACCACCGCCAAAGCAGTCGTTGAAGGCGCTCCCTCGAGCAGTGGGGCATCGGCGCTGGCTGCACCTGCGTTTCGAAAAAGGGTGAACTTGTCAGAAAGGATTGTAAGGTAAAGAAAGACAGCAACTTGGGATTTACCTGATGAGCTGCCGGCTGAAACGGAGGCGACTCCCTCCTCTATTGACATGAGGCCACCACCCGTGGCCTCATCACCCGACTCGATGGGGACCGTCGTCGTGCTCGCGCGGCCAGGAGACGGCGGAAGATCATAGACGGGGAGGGCAATGATCGGAGCATTGCCAGACTCTTGAGAGAGAGCGGCTGACTCTTCCCCAAGAGTCGTGCCCATCTCACCCGCTACTTTCTCGGGCTCCACGATCTCCATCGGCTCATCCGCCGTCACCACAAGGTCGCCGGCCTCAATCGTCTCGTCCGCCACTACCTCGGGCTCAGTTATAACGATCATTTCATTTGCTGCCACTTCAGGTTCGGCATCAATGACCTTCTCGGCTGCAGACCCCTCAACCTCCACCTCAGGCTCCGAAGCCTCAGCGACGTTCCCCACCGTCGGCTCGGGTTCGGCAGGTGTCGTCTCCTCTGTTTCTTTGGGTTCAACGGTCTCCGCCTCCCCATCGGTCGGACTTGGCCCTGCAAGATAAAATATATAAGAACCGATGGCATTAAAATTTTTATAACAAAAACTCTGAGAGGAATATTACCTGAAGTGGATTTACCGTTTGCGCTCCGAACTGCGCACGCCACTTGTCTGCGAGCAGTGGATAGGGCGACAGGGGCCTCTTTGGATGGAGTATCAGCACGAGGGGCAGTGCTGGGGACCGCTCCCATAGCCAAGGCAACCCTGCGTGCCTTTGCTTCGCACCTCGACCGCTTCCGTTCCTCCCGGGCTGTCACAACGGACCTCTTTGACGCTTCCTTCATCGAAGCGTCGTCGTCCTCATTTAAAGATGCCTCCAGAGCCTTTAAGGCGTCTCTCATCGGCTCTTCAAGACGAACCTCCTGCAGTAACCCTGAGGAAGCAGGGACATCGGCAGCTGGCAGAACATCTGCGTCGCTTGGCGGGAACGGCATTGAGGTTCCTGCGATAAAAAGGGAGAGGTTAGATCGACCATAACACAAGGGAAATGAAAACATGATGAATTGAAACTTACTAAGGCCCATGGACGCTCTAAGACGTTCCTCCTCTTGGAAAGTCTTCAGGGAAGCGGCAATGGCTTCTTCATCAGTGGTGCATGTTGGAAGAAAAGAAAGAAAAACGTTAGTCAAAGGCAATGAGGAGGATATGTTGCAATAAAGAAAATACGACTAGTAGTTACCTGATTGCGCAAGCTTAGCTAGCCATGTGTCACGCCTTGCCAACTACGCTAAAGTTTCGAGAGCGGACTCCAAGTCCGTATCATCCGGTGGTGGCATGACTAATCCCTCGTTAGTCCCATATTCTCTCAGGCCCTTGGCATAGGGAGCGTGGGGTTCCTGACCGAACGCGACGTCCGCAGCGAAGAGCGACTTCTTTTTCTTCTGCCCTCCGACTCTAGGTGCACGTGGGATCGACTTCTGTTTAGCAGCCACCTTGGGACGGCAGGTCCCGATATCTGCACCCACGCCAGACTCCGGCGAGGCTATAACCACTGTCTCTACTGGAGCACATGGCGCTGGTGGTGCATCCGCAATATCAGGGAGCGGCAATCCGCGTGGAGGACTTTGCGCACGCGATGGTCCGGCCCCGGCATCTTTTAGAGGGGGGACCACCGGGGTCCTTGGCACTAAGGGAGCGTTACGGTCGGTGCCGGGAGGTGCACCTTTACGGTCGATCAACACTCGCCTCTCTTCCTTTATAACGGCCCCCGTCGCATGATTGTACCACTCTTTATATACATTAAGGAGTCGTGGAGCGCAGGCCGGCGCACTGATAAAAAAACGAGAACCCGTGTTCAGGCGCATGAAGTGATGTAACGCGTTCTCCATCCCTTCTTCATTGGCAGCAGGTTCCAGTAGGAAAGCTTCCAAGGGTACCCCTTGATCGTAGCCCAGTTGTTGGGCGAAACGATGCGGGTTATATCTCATGAAAATTGCCGCACCGTCCTGCCTGAAGACTAGAAAGCCCGGTCTAATAGAATACAAGTGGAGGGTCTCCCGGTCCGTCAAAACTGAAGCTCTATCCTTAAAGGAGTCCTGTAATGGTCGCACCGCAGCGGTGGACGCTTTTCCAATGGTCAATACCTTGTCGATGAAGGATATCCCGACTCCAACGGTGTGAGGGCGAAGCAGTAAACCCCTGGCGTTCCGTGGTGATGGGGTCACGATTGATGCACCAATCAGCTGTATGATGCGAGGGAAACCACACTTGTCGAAGAACGAGGGCCTTTTGTGCATGCCGAAGACACCCGCCGTGTGTAGCTCGAGCCACGATACAAAGTAGTGCATCGGGAAGACCACATGCAGTACCCCAGGCTCATTAGCATCCGCTGCTCGGCTGAGGCCATGATATAAGTGCGCCAAGCCGGCGATCCCAACGGCCACCTTTACCCCGATAGTCATCCGGTGGGCTGGGTAAAAAACAGAGGGCCGCATGCGGTGAGAGTGCATTGGAATTGCAAACCAACTCAACCATAACCCGAGAAATCCTAAGAAAAAGGCCTCCTCATCCATTCCAGGGGCCGCAATTTCTGCAAAAGACATAGTAGGGAAGTCTGGAAGGAAAAAACCCTTTTGATCTATCTCCTTCTCCGGTAGGTTATCCGCACCTAGACCGAAAGGGTCATCCAGAGTAGCGAACTTGGCAGCCTCTGATGAGAGGACGCTTGGACGAAGAAATCGAGCAACGAAATCCTCAAAGTTAACTCCTCGACTCCCATGTTCAACGAAAAGGGACTCATATATGTTCAACACTTTAATCAAGCTTGGGAACTGGTGTTGAACAGCATTCTCCGGCGTGAGCCCCCTTACCATCGGCTTAGCACCAAAGACGTACTCATCTGTCGGGAGCAACTCCTCATAATGTTCCCCCATGACTGGTAAACCGGATACCTCCATGAACTCCTCCAAAGAGATTGACACTTCCCGATCCATGGCAAGGAAAGTGTGGGTAGGAATATTCCACTGCTCCAAGAAAGCCTTGAACCACCAGGTGGGGAGCGTGGGATACTGGAAGAGAGAGACGTAGACCGCGGTGTACAGTCCTAACCTTATCAACTGCGACTTCTTCGTCGACAGGATGTACCGGGCCCATGGCAGATAGCCAATCGGGTGGCGGGGGATCAGACCAATGTTATATGATTGCCCCCAGGGTCTCGCCTCGCCCTGACAGATACGACGTCCTAGGATATCCAAGACCATAGGACGCTGGACCGGAACCGCATCCATAGCGGGATGAAGAAAGCTCTTCGCGGTCCAATCCACCATCTCCACGGCATACTGCACCGAGGGTGGGGTGGCATAGTGAATCGCCGTTATGGGTTCTGACGGCACCGCGCATGTGAAGCTCCGTCGGCCCATGATGATCTGATTATACCACGACCCCCAAAGGTGGAGACTCTTGTATTCCGGGTCGTATTCCTTAATCATGGCCAGGACTTCATGGTCCAAGGGCGCCTCGGGAAATCCCTCCTCTGAACGAACAAACGGGAACGAGGTGTCGAGAGACATGATCGCTGCAAAAGAACAAAATAGCCGTCAGTGCTACAATTCCAACGCTTGGCGTTTAAAAATCCTTAATTAAATGAATTTAAAAATTAATTAGATTAAAATTAATCACACTGCAGTACAGTGGGTAAGGGACCCACAAAATCTGGAAGAAAATGCCTCTTTTAATAAGACAGCCTCATCATTGGGTGAGACTGCCAGTTAAAGAAAAGATCCCCAAGAGAATATTATCATCAGTAGGGAATCCCTAGAGACAAGGAGAAAATCTCCCCTTTCAGAGCAAAGCTCTGTCACAGAATGACACTTGTCAAATTCTGGTCTCAAGGGGATAAAATTCCTTAAAAGAGCACAGCTCTGTGATAATAATGGAAAAACCCATCAGAAAACTTTAACACTTAAAATTTTAAATTTTTTTGGGACTTAGAAAAATCCATGAAAACTTATAATAAGTTCTTCATTTTGCAGATCTAAAAGATCCACTCTTGATCCAAAAGCAAAGCTATGTTCATGGGTTAGAACCCATGAACAAGATCTCTGCAGATCTATAAGTTTCTTGAGAGCAAAGCTCTGTTTATGAAACCCCAATGAGGATCTCTTTAGATCAAAAGATCTGTGAGAGCAAAGCTCTTTGGCTGAGATTAATTTAAATTAATTTGATTTACATTAATTTTTACCTAAAAGTTTCTAACTTTGAAAATGAGCAAAGCTCTGAAGTTCTTAAGTAAAAGCAAAGCTCTGTTGAAATCAAGAATCGTAAAAGATGGCGAAGATTTTTTTAAGGGCCATAGGTCCTATTTATAAGGCGCTTACGCCCCTTGAGCTCACCCCTTGATCCAACGGTCAAGAGCTTGCCACCGCTGCACTCACGTGCGCGCCACGTGAGCGCAACGGTGGGGGGGCATTTGTTTCCCCCAATCAGAGCAAAGCTCTGCTGGAAATTCAAAATTCAAATTTTGAAGCAACGCTTCAAATCCCGGGCACAACGCGCCACGTGTCAGGCGCAGACACATCAGCGCAGCGCCCAAAGCAGCGCACCCAATCAGAGCAAAGCTCTATTTTAAGTAAAATTAAAGGAAGCAACGCTTCAGTTGCGCAAGCGCTGCGCTGCGCGACACGTGTCAGCGCAGATGCGCTGCGCTGTGCGCTGCTTGACACGTGTCACGCGCTGGGGCGTTTATGCCGAACAGAATAAAGATTTCAAAGAAATCTTTCTGTTCTTGCTAAAACAAGAAGATTTTCTTCTGTAAAGCAGAAGCCCTTGGATCAAAGATCCAACGGTGGGGAAAATTCCCCAAATCACTCAGAGAAAGATCTCTTTAACAAATTTATGGACACTATATAAAGGCCCCTAGACCTCAATTCAAAGGCATCAACATTCTTGAAAAAAATCAAGAGCTTCAAACAGAGAGAACTCTGAAAAAGTTTCAAGAAAAAGGTAAAAACCTTCACAAAATAGAAGAAATTTCTTCTAATAGATCATTGATCTAAAAACAAGATCAATGATCTTCAGATTAAAAAAATAGTGCTTTGCACTTCTTATGAACCACTGGTTCTTTAAAACAAGAAGAACAAAATAAAGAATAGTGCTTTGCACTTTTTATGAACCTTTGGTTCTTGAAATAAAAAGAAAAACTTGTTTTTTTCTTTGATCTAAATTAGATCAAGGAAACGAATAGTGCTTTGCACTTTTATGAACCATTGGTTCCTGAATCTAAAAAGATTCTTAAATCATAGTGCCTTGCACTTACAAACTGCGCTGTTGCGCTCTTGGATTGGCGCAAGCCACCAGAGCGCGCCACGTGTCAGCAGCGCAGGCGCAGCGCATTAGCGCAGCTCACTGCGCTAATGCGCTGCACGTGTCAGCACCACAAGCACTTGCGCTCTCTGATTGGCGCAAAGCGCCTGATAAATGCAATGCATTTCCTAAAAGGGCCAGGCCCAAATCAAAAAGACCAAGCAGGCCTAATTAAATTGATGCTCTGCATCATTTATAAATGAGCAGAGCCCAAACAAAATAATAAAAAAATGCTATGCATTTTAAAAGGGTCAGAGCCCAAATAAAGTAGATGTCTTGCATCATTCATAAATGAGCAGAGCCCAGAATAAATTGATGCTCTGCATCTTTTATGGGCAGAGCCCAAACAAAAAAATAGAAAATAATGCAATGCATTATTTAAAAAGGGGCAAAGCCCTAGCACAGACCTAATAGACCAAAAATTAAAAAAACGTTGAACATTTTCAACTGGACTTAGCCCAATTTTGGCCGTAAGTCCTCAAATTAAATTGACTGAGCAAGATTGCTCTCTTAAATCAATTTACATCCGGTTCGAGGGTACATCTCCGAACTCCTCTGACGGCTCTCGTTGTAATCCTTCAACGACGTCAGGGAGGTGACGGGTCCCAACGACCATACATGAATATGGACTGCGGGGTCCTTAAACTCGTGGACCGAAACGTTCTTAAACTAATGTTGGACCGAAGCGTCCTTAAACTAATAATGGACCACCACGTCTCTAAACTGGAACATGGACCACCACGTCCCTAAACTGGAACATGGACCACTACGTCCCTAAACTGGAACAATAGAGCCTCCAAATGCTCTTTTGCCGGATCTAAACGGTCCCATTTAAGTTAATCTCGGTCCCAAATACGGCTAATGTATCCTTAAACATTTAAACGGACTATAAAACTCTAAATCGACTTTGGTTCAAGGGTACATCTCTGAACTCCTCTGACACCTACCGTTGTAATCCTTCAACGACGTCAGAGAGGTAATGAGTCCTGACGGCCATATATTAAACGGATCACTACGTTAAGTTGATCTTAGTCTCAAACAGGACTAACGTATCCTTAACGAACGTTTAAGTTGATCTTAGCCTTAATACGGCTAATGCATCCTTAAACTAAAAACACCAAACCCAAATCTAAGTAAATACGGATTTAGACTAATCCACGTCCTACGGACGACGGCATTACTCAGTCTCCGTATACAATCCACGGGCAACCACAAACAAAACAAACACCCACGACACGAAGTGAAAGTCTAGAGAATGAGAAAGTTGTTACCGCGATGCGGTAGCGTAATTAACTGCAGGGGTTTGCGCCTGCAGGGAAGAGCGTCCCCACAATCAAAAACCCCTCAAGCGAGGGGGAATCTGACGAAGTCTACTACATCGGCCGCATCCGTCTAAACCTCTGATACACGGTGCCATAAATCAACTTGGCATCTTTGGAGAGATAGACGGATAAAATCAAATAGCATCTGTCCTGAATCTCAGGCCTAGACGTCCTAACGCGTCGGCCGCCGTTCGGAGGGGAACAGGGCCTCGCAGAGACGTCAGCGCTAGGGAGAGAAGAAACGAGAGAAGAGAATATTTGGTGGAGGGTATCGCGGGGAGTAGTTGGAAGTGGGCGCAGTCGTCGTGGAAGCGGGCGCGAATCTCGCGGAGGTGAACGTGAGGAAGGAGGGACGAGGGAAAAGAGGCGGGAAAATAAAAAGAGCGAAGAAGAAGAAAGGCGTAGGGAGTCGGGTCGAGTCAGGCATGAGTCGGGTATATATATATATATATATATATATATATATATATAAATGAAAAAATATAGGGAAAATCTTGGGGGAAATACGGAGAAAATATATATACGAACTGGGGATTTACACTTTAGATCGTAAAGATTAACATGGACAATACTGATCCTTAAGAAAAGTTGACGATCATTATTATATCATTGTTATAGGAGAGAAACTCTCCTGTATGTCTTTGATTACCTCTTTTGTGAATATAAATCAAATAATCTTAGCTTTTATGCAGCGATAAATATTTTATTCAGAGCGCGTCTTCCTTCAGATTTTTTTTCCTCTAAGCAATTTATTCAAGGGTAAATTGTCAAAAAGTCCCCGGCCCGCACATGAATTGTCTGAAAACCCGTGTAATTTTTGAAATTGTTGGGAATTGCCTGCTGTTCAAAATCTTTGTTAAAAAATCCGGGTTGTATTTCATTTAGGCCTCGTATTCTCTCAACTGTTTAGATATTGCAGGCAACTGCATCTGTTTAGATATTGCAGGCAACTGCAGCTGCTTAGATATTATAGGCAACTGGTTGTTTGATTGGGCCCAGGGTTTTTTAACATGAGAAAAAAACCGAAGGATTTTATACAGGTTTGAAATGGGCGGAAGGCTTTTTGACAATTTACCCTTTATTCAATTGAGAAGAAACTCCATTTAGGCTTGGTCAAGCATGGTGGGCCATTTAGCACAGCCCAGTCTAGTAATGCAAGTTTAGAGGGGAGAAAGGGCTGGAATGATCTTCCCTATCTGTGCGGATAGTCATATATTCGACACTAATTCGGCACCGAAAATTCGGATACGGAAAAATCGGATGGTATTCGGAAAAGATTCGGCAGATATTCGGAAAGGATTTCGAGAAAGAAATTAATATATGAGGACCTAAATTTTGATGTTGCTAATTATTCGCTGTTTTTATGAATTATTCGTGCATAATTCGGAGCGTTCACCTAAATCGGAGAATTAATCGGTCGATCAAAAATTCACGAATTTGCTATGTGACTATGTCTCCGAGGCCCCGTTTGGGAACACGGTTAGGATAACCGCGTTTAAGTGGAGTTGGGGATTTGCAAAAACTACTCCTCTTTTGTCTGGTCAACCGGAAATAAAAATACTCCTCTTTTGTCTCTGATTCAACCCTGCGAAAAACACAATGCCGTCAATGAGAGATTACAATGAGAGAGAGAGAGAGAGAGAGAGAGGGATTTGGGCTCCAAATTCAATGGGAACTTTGCAGGTGTTATCATCATCAAATATAAACTGGGAAGAGGAATCTTACCCAAACCATCAAAGATTACGTCGCTCTCCCCTTCCTCGTCCTCTTCTTCCCTGCAGTCCGATTCATTCTCGATTGATTCGTGTCCGAGGTAACAAAAAAACCTCATCTTGATTCGCTTTTGTTCGGTTTTGATGGATGCTTTGTCTTCAAGGTTTCATTTTGATTGGTGTAGCTTGTTGGGATTATTGATTTTGAACTTGGGTCTTTCTGTTTTTGAGTAATCGATTTGTTTTTGGTCGTTAAGCTCTTTGTTATGTGGAAAGTTTTGAGTTTTTTGATGTTTTTGGGCTGTTTGACTAAAACCCATTTAATAGAATAAGAGATTCAATTAAGTGTTGATATACAATTAATGGAAAACGATTAATATGATAATAATGGTTGTATTCAAAATAGCGATCCAATAGGTAAAATCAAAGATCTAAGTGATTAAGGGCAGATGAATCTATCTCAATGAATCATGCCGATACGTGAGTTTGCTTTGGATACTGTAGTTACATAATTGGAGATTTCATTTGTCTCCCCAAAAAATTATGTAAATTGAAACAAAAAATGCTTGAAAGTTTGTATGACAATTCGATTTGAAGCTAGAGCTACAAAATATGCACCTTTCATCCACATAAAGATTACATTATCCTACTTCCAGGTTGCAATTTAGTATGTAAAGTGGAAGCACAAGATTGTTTTTATTTCTGTTTTTAAGTCATGATGTCATTTAAGTGGACGAAAAAGCGACAAATTCCATCTCTATCATATTTTTTGGTTTGAATTCAGTGCATGAAATGTTACTTACTCTGCACAAGTTCTTGAATGTTGACTGACTTGTAAATTAGAAACAAATTTCCTTCCCCTTCACCTCGTTATTATGTAGTCTGTTTAGAATTTTAATTTTGAATTATCAGTCTTCTGAAGTATAGAAAATGTCATTACTCATCATATATACAAACGATGTGCGAGCATGTTATTCATTAACGCACTCACCATTTTTTAATTGTAGAAAGTGGCAGGGAGACTTGTTCTTGGAAAGGGACACGAAAAACTCAATTGTGAAGAAAAGAAAGGAGAAATAAGATTAATAAATTCAAGGAATCAGCTTGGAAATGTGTCTATTTTCTCTCCGCAGAGATTTTATCTCAATCAGTTGCATACAACGAGCCATGGTTCGAAAATACGAGATGCTTTTGGGTAGGACCTGATGATCAAGTGTGGCCTGATCAAAAGATAAAGTACACATTTGCTTTAACTCTCACATACTTCACATTAACTTATTCTATGATTTATGAATATCTGCTGATTAAGTTTTCTCTTTTCCTCAGATTGGAACTTAAAGGTGCATACATGTATGCTGCTGGATTTTATACATATTCGATAGGTGCATTGGTGTTTTGGGAAACAAGGAGGTCGGATTTTGGGGTGTCCATGTCTCATCATGTTGCAACTGCTGTTCTTATTAATGCTATCTTATGTATACAGGTTTGTTTCCGACTTACCTTGAAATTAGTTAGAATCATATTCTCACCATATATAGCATATATGTTTTATGGGTTTTTGTGCTTCTACTTTTGAAATATCATTTACTCTATGCTTGTAGGATGTAGCCGACTCCAATACGATCTCTACTTTTTTAACTCAAAAGAGAAGGGGTGTAAAATAGATATCTCTATTTTTTCCTGAGCATGGCTTGAAAACTTCTCATAATTTTGAAAACAAAATCCATATTTGATTCTTTGTATTTCTTACGGCTCAAATCTTCTTAAATCTTTTACCGGTCGAATTATCTCAGCAAAAGAAGAAGAAGGAATAATCGTTTGAATTTTCTCCGCATTCGAGAATAAATTTCTTTTTTGATGCCAATTAATATATTAACTGCATATCCACCTTAAGTAATACAAATAACACATGTCTTTAATTCACGAGCACCTCTAACTGAATCATGACAATGAGACCGTTCTTTATCAGTGCACATGGCCATAAAGGTGCATCATCAAAGATAACACAAATATTGAAAAATGGAACAGATGGAAGATATAACGAAGATAAAAAAATGTGGTTTAGTTAAGAATTCATTACAGCGCTGATCCGTTGCAGTTACTTTCAGGGTGTGTTGGCTACTTGGCTCCAACTAGAGTTTTTTGTAATCTTGTGTTTGGTTTCAAGGTTTCCTTTGATTGCAAGTATCTTTTGTCATAATTGATGTTGCGTTGGAACCGGGCGCAATTCCAATTCCAATTTTTTTATCATCCGAATTTGTGACATTCCAAGACTTTGACTGCATATTATTCTAATACCAACTATTTTGATGACAGTTTTATTCGTGTATGATTGCTGTATCACATTGGTTGTTGCATAACAATAATGGCAATTTTAAATATTATCTGTTCGGTTTCTTTAATCTTTGGGGTGGGCAATTTGCCAATCATAGCAGAAGCTAGTGGGGATTTTAAGCGGTCTCTTGCATTGTAGCTGACTCATTTGTTCAAAACTTGCTTTTTTCCTCCTCTCTTTTTATGAGAAGCTCTTCGACCAAAAGAAGCGCCGCCGCAGCAGTTGTCGGAGACTATCTCCACCGCCGCCTCCCCTCCGCCCTCTCCAACCCACCGCCTCCTGTCCGTCAATTGATTACTATGAGAAGCTCTTCAACCGGCTGATCCGGCACCAGATCAACCTCTCTGCGTCCTCCCGCTGCCCGCTCCCAACACATAATTGCTTTTTTTCTTTTAATTTAGCAGATTAATACAAATCCTAATACTCGTTGACGAGTACTATTCAGATGATCAAACATTTCCACAATACACATTATTTTAGAACACCAACAAGTTATTTGTTGTGATTACCATGGCTAGATAATAGATTATAAAGATGACCCAAATATTTTCATTTCTAGACTAATGGAAGCTTTGTGCAAGCCACTAATTATACGCATTAAAAGTTTGTGTATATGTATAATATGCACTGTAAGAAAGCAAGCAATCTGTTTCTACTCATAAAGGTGAGTAGTAGTTTTTGACCTAGCATAATTTTGGCAAAAATAGTTACAGTCCTTGGACCAGAGCCTTTATCATCTCAGGTCCCTGGTACCTTTGTTATTGTTGTTGTTGTTGTTGTATATAATAGAAAGCTGTACCTCCAGCTTTTTTGTGCTTGAAATCAAGCTTTTGGCCTTGACGATTTTACCCTTGACTTTTGCTCATAATGTCAAATTGCTTCTTTGCTTTATGGATGAATTCATGTGATGCTTTGACTTGGGCCCTTCGTATTATGTTCGGTGTACACATGTAAAATTAGGTGTGGACTCCTAGGAAAATACAGGGTCTCTTCCAAGTTTGGCTCCACAATCATACTCATGGAATTAAGTTTGAACCAATCAAAACTTCCCATATCTCATATTCATAGTAATTTATGATTTATTTGGTTATTCATTAATATTTTGCTGTACTCATGTCTCAAAATCCGTCTTTTTTTTTTGCTTTGCTTTTTATCGCCCCCCTCCCCCACTATTTGTGCTTCTACGCTTTCAAGAAATATGTTTCATTGACCAATACATGTAGAAATATAAAGCTCCTAATCTAACTTTATACTGGAAGAATAAATATCTAAGTTTCAAGAATTTTTTTTATGCATGTTCAAATCTCAAGAAATTAATTAAAGCATTTTTATGTAAAGAAGTATGATAGATATATTGACAAAAGACAATCAACAATAAAGATACAGTTCCAGAGTTTAAATGTGTTGATCTTCCTACCTCTACAGGTTCATGTTTTGTGCCGTTTGATTTGGGTTAAATATTGATGATCATTCAAACAACTCATTCCGCTTTTTGCCAAAAAGAAGTAGAAAAAAGAAACTTTTAGAAATTGCCCGTAACTGAAAATCAAACACAATAGAACCTAAGCAAGATCAGTTTAATTCCTATTTTGGTATAAAATATGGGAAATTCTTTGGTGCTTCCCACCAAAGAATCTTGTGTGTGAGAGAAAGAGAGGTGTGTGTGTGTGTGAGAGAGAGAGAGTGAGAGAGAGAGAGAGAGAGAGTGACTGTGTGAGAGAGAGTGAGAGAAAATGGTGGGAAGCACCAAAGCATTACCCATAAAATATACGTAAATGTCAATAAGTGGACCTGTAAACCCGAATTTGAATTCTAAAATCTTAGATACTTGTATATACCATGTATCATTCTTCATATTTATATATACCTCCAAGTAATAACATATAGAGCAGACTTATAAATGATTGATTATTAATATTCTTTACATTTATATATACGGCCCTATATTGAACAATCCGGCAATGATTTGTACAGTATTAACATTAGTCATTGGAATTTTTTTGCATTCTTTACTGTTGTTCTTCCTTTATTATTATGTAACCCATAATCTTCACTTCTGTTGATCTCAATTTAATTGTGTTTTTCTACTTTATAGTTATTTAAGTGACGTGGACATAAAATTATTTTATTTAGAAAAAAATAGATTACAATGGTCTTTCTGATTTTTTCAATTTAAAAAAAAAAAACTTATGTGTGGTTTCCAATATGCAACATTATTGCTAAAAAGAAATTAAACATGATCTAACAACATCAAGTCTATTATAAGACAATAACCTCGGATTTAACTTATAAAAACACAATATCCATATGGAATGACATTTTGTTTTAAAACATATTTTTCCTTGGACAATCACACCCACAAAATTGGATGTGGCTCTAATTTGGAATTACGTACACGATTTTCTTCAGCCTCTTCTTGGGCTTTATATTTGTATTTGGTCCCTCATTACTAATTTGCCCTTTTTTCTTTTCCATTAATAGAATCTCATAGCTTCCGTTATGAATTTGCCTTGATCTTTCTATGTTTTCCATTAATGAATATGTGACTATACACACACACATATAGTGAAAATGACCTTTAACTCACTTCAAAATATATATGATAAAATCTCATAAGCCATACACCTTATAGGAAATTATGCATGTTATTTAGTTTAGCTTTTTTCTCAAAAAAATAATAATATACGCAACTAGATTTAAATAGATTTAGAAAAATAACTCCAAAAAATGTGTAAAGATGTAAAGTCAAAGAGACTTTTATGGAATTGTTTTTAGAAAATAAGAGAAATTTTCAAAATTGCTTTGAGAGAATTTAAGTCAGGCTTGAAAGATTTACAAGCAATAAAATTTAGTTGGAATGCTGGTCAAATGTGCAAGCATATTGCTTAGATAACTTCCCATGTCCGTGTATATGATTTGAAAAACCAGATGTGCCATATAAGATGCCATTACAATCAATGTTGGTGTCATGATGATCACCGCCATGACCTTCTATGAAAAATGAAACGGTCGTACCTCTGATATTTGTCTATAACGAATAGAAATATGCATGCAATTATTGCAATGGCTGATATCTGGGTCAACAACAATACCAAAAGCATCCACAACTTTGGCAATTTGTTCTTTTATGGCGATGCTCTGGCTTGCTCTTCTGTTCCTATGCCAGACTCATATGAGCACAAGATCGTTTCTTGCACAAATCGCAACAATACCAACGAAATCATCGCGATATAGATACTGAATGCCGCGGTCAAGAAAAACAAGCCGAACTCATGCTTTCCAGCCAAGCAATTGGATGACTGGTCGAATGATTTTCGTGGGATATTGTAAGCGGCAAGCCCCGAAAGAAACATTTTTATAGCATAACCATTCGCTTTTGTGACTGTTTCGACTGATTCCAAATACAATCTCATGGCCATATCAACATATACATGAAACAAAATTGATTAATAATTAGAATCATACTATCTCTCCATTAATCTGACTAGCTTTCTATGGGGGTTTTTAATCTTTGGGCCAAACATGAGAGGAATAATTTTAACCCTCCTTTCATCTTTAGAAAAATCAAATTGGGTTGAAGTACGTGGTGTTCCGGTCAAGTCTGACTTAACTTTCATCTCTAAAGATGAAATGGTGCTATATCAAAAAAAAAAGGTGCTACTCAGTTGCGGACTCATTTTGAAGATTGTCGGGACCAAAAGTGGTACAAATTGAGATATCCACGTCTGTACCCGTGAAGGATCTATGTCCACCGTCGGAGCATCCACAATTCTGGATGCCGAGTTCATGTATGTGGGTGCTGGGATTAGATTTTCTTTTGGGGTATAGACGCTTCACATTATCATAACAAACTTCCCTAATATCGTCATTGCATTCTATGCCTAATCAGAACCGGAATGACAATAAAATAAAGAAACTCTTGTGCGGTCTATATATACTACCAGCCGACGGAATGAGAGCCTCATACCAAGGTTTCAAATGGAAAGTATCGCACAATGCTCCTCAGTCGTGCAACGCTCCAAATCCCATTGGTCCCATAAAACTTATATCAAGGTTTCAAATGGAAAGTATCACACGTTACTCTTCTCAGGCAGGTGTGCAGCGCTCCAAATCCCATTGTTCCTAGAAACCATACCTATAACGCTTTCATTCCGTCAGCTGATAGTATCTATGGACCAGCATAAGAGCTTCTTTATTTTATTGTCATTCCGATTTTAATTACGTATAAAATAATGATATTAGGAAATTTTGCTATGATGATGTGGCGCGCCAATACCCCATAAGAAAATACAATCCGAGCATCAGTAAGCACAGACTCGGCATCCAGAATTGTGGTTGCTCCGGCGGTGGACATGGATCATTCACCAAGTACAGACGTAGATATCTCGATGTTTACCACTTCTAGTCCCGACAATCTTCAAGGTGGGTTCGCAACCGAAATATCACATTTTTCTTATAAAGCACCATTTCATCTTTAAGGATGAAAGGTTAGATTTGACCGGAACCCGATGTAACTCAACCTAATTTGATTTTTCTAGGGTGAAAGAAGGGTTGATAATATTCCTGCCAGGTTTGGCCCAAAGATTAAAAAAAACATAGGAAACTATTCAGATTAATGGAGATATAATATGATTCTAATTGTTAATCAATTTTATTTCATGTAGATATGACGAGAGATTGTATTTGGAATCAATCAAAACAGTCGTAAAATCGAATGGTTATGCTATAAAATTGTTTCTTTTGGGATTTGCCGCTTACATCATCCCACAAAAATCATTCGACCATCATCCAATTGCTTAGCTGAAAAGCAAGAGGTCGGCTTGCTTTTCATGACCGCGGTAGTCGGTATCTGTACCGCGATGATTTTATTGGTTTTGTTGCGATTTGTACAAAAAAACAGCCGTGTTGTCGTATGGGTCTGGCATTGGAACAGAAGAGCAAACCAGAGTATCGCCACAAAACAACAAATTGTCGAAGTTGCGGACACTTTTGGCATTGCTGTTAACCCAGATATCAGCTATTCCAATAATTGGATGCATATTTCTACTCGTTATAGTCAAATATCAGAGGTACAATTGTTTCATCCTTCTAGAGAAGGTCATGGCGAAGATTATCATGACACCAATATCGATTGTAATGGCATCTTATATAACCCATCTAGCTTTTCAAACTATATGCACAGACATGGGAAGATGCCTAAGAAATATGCTTGCACATTTGACCAAATTTTTGAAAGTGTAGTTGCTAAACCCTAGAGGGGGTGAATAGGGTTTTTAACTATTTATTTTTTGACTTAATTACACGAGCAAATAATTTAAGCACTAGTATAACAACTGTAGCACAGATATATAAGTAAAGATTTTAAGAGACGCAAATTGTGACACGGTCGATTTAGAGTGGTTCGGCACCCTTCGTCTAGTCCACTACCTAAGGCCCCATCCTTGAGAGTTTTCCCTTTTACTATAACTCTCCTTTAACCTAGCGAAGAAACTCTTTAGGTTTTCGCTTCTCTCACGAAGCTCACAATCTCGTACAAGCATACTATGTTTTTCTCTATTAAACAAGATGTGAGATATATTGTAGCACAGAACGTTACAATCTTTTTATTGGGATGAACAACTATTGAGCCTGAGATCATATATGTATGAAAGTGTTTTGCATAAAATGAGGTTTTTTTGTAATAAGAAAAGCTAGCGGTATATATAGATAAGTTTTCATTATTTAATTTAAGAAAAATAGATTTTCCAATATTTTTCAATGGCTCCCTGAAAAATAAAAGGCATGCACAAGTTTGAAATGCGCACAGATTAAAGCCAACGGCTAGCTATAATGTGAGTTGTGATGCCAAATAGAACCAAACAGTCAAATTCCTTGATTTTTTCAACGGCTCCTTGAAAAATAAAAGGCATGCACAAGTTTGAAATGCGCAAAGATTAGAGCCAACGGCTATAATGTGAGTTGTGATGCCAAATAGAACCAAACGGCCAAATTCCTTGATTTTTGCCAAAAAATCATTTGAAAAACTTACATATGTGACGTAGTAAAGCTCCTCACTATATTCCTTCATTTGTCAGCTCAAAAATTGCGACGGTTAAATAATTGGGCTAAAAAAGTAATAGGCTTAATAAGTTACACTTTAATCTTGAAACTAATTTAAAAATAATTTTAGGCTTAAAACACAAGATGCGATATGAAAAATAAGTATGTGTGTATATTCTCAAGCTCATTAGGTCCTAATCTTTTTACATTAAGGTCCTTAAAAGAAATGAATAAAAAGTAAAGCCCGATGAGTCAACCACCGACTCTTGTTACTTATTGGTTTCATATTTGATCTTAAAAATTTGGCTTGTGAAGTCGCAACATTTGCCTCCATCCTCCTCTTGGATATGACATTTAAATTTGGTCATCCGTCCTCCGTTGATTGTTCCATGATATATAAGAGTCCTACAAAATGATTAGTTCAAAATATGGAACGAGTTGTTTGGCAATAATCAAAACTGTACTGGGGTGAGTCCAATAATTTTATTGCTTGCAAATCTTTCGAGCTTGACTCAAAGTTTCAAATTCTCTCAAAGCAATTTCGAAAATTTCTCAATTCTCTCTGAAAACAATTCCATAAATGTCTCTTTGGCTTTACATCTTTACACATTTTTTGGAGTTATTTTTCTAAATCTAGTTTTTACAAGTAGTCTCTAGAGAGAGAATTTCTAACATGCCAGGTCCATACTATATGCAATACCAAGATACATAGCTGTATTTTCATTATTACCCAAACTACCCTTTCTTTTAATTATTTTACCTTCTTGATTTCCCCCGTAAATACAGGTTTGCTCGTGTTGGTTCAGTTGTTTTAGTGATTCACGACTCATCTGATGTATTCTTGGAACTGGGAAAGATGTCAAAGTACAGTGGTTGTGAGTGGCTTGCTGCACTTTCATTTCTTCTATTTGTTTTGTCGTGGGTATTACTGCGCCTCATATACTTCCCGTTCTGGATCCTTCGAAGTACAAGGTGAGCACAACACGTGCAAGTATTAGATTTTCGTGTCGCAATTACATCAACAGAGCATCTAATGCAAATCAATTTTCTGCTGTATCTCGATAGTCTATTCTAAGAAATATGACATTTTCCATTACTTCTTTTTAAACTGAATGGTGGAAGTTGTTGATGTCAGCTGATTTTCTAGGCCAAAATGATTGAATACACAAAATACTTGTGAATTATTCAAAGCTGATTTTTCTAATTTATATTATGACTTTGGAAGTGTAGATTTTTCTCGTCACGGCAATCGAGTTCATTTTTTCTTTTAAAAATTTTTTTGCCAGAACGAATTGCAGTTGATTATTCAATTGAGTGATAACACTCCATTTTGCCCAGAGACTTGGAACTAACTTTGATTAGTGATTAGAAAGAATACTTGACAAGGCATATATACATTTTTTTTTAAATAATGAAGTTTGATTTCTTTTTGCTTTCCTTTTCTTGAGGCTTGTAAGTTTATTTTACATCTTCTCTTCCAGTTTGAATGGTTCGCGGAGCAGAAATTCTATGCAATAAAATCATGCACGAAGTGTTGGATGTACTACATACAAACAAATAAAATCATGCACGAAGTGTTAGATGTACTAAATACAAACAAATACCAGAATACGTGTCTCCACCAAACCTTTTTTTCCCTCATTTTGAGCAGCTATGAAGTTGTCTTGGCTTTGGACAAGGAGAAACACAAGTTTGAAGGTCCCATATACTATTACGTGTTCAATACGCTTCAATTCTCCTTGCTTGTGCTTCATATCTATTGGTGGGTCTTAATGTATCGGATGCTCGTAAAACAAATTCAGGCTAAAGGGCAACTTGGTGATGATGTCCGATCTGGTACGTGCTATTCTCTTATAATACAGAATTAGGCTTACATTTACTGAACTATCCGGAACTATCCCATTGTTCACTAAACTACCAAAAACTTTAAGCTACAAGTTACTACCGATATTGTTCACTAAACCACCAAAAACTTGATAAATTACAGGGAACTCCCATAAACTTTCATGTCAACACTACCCGTTTTCACTAAATTACCATAACAATGTTTTATGAATTTTCTAGGTGCCAGTAAGTCAGTTTAGTGAAGAATGGGTTTACTTCATTAGAAAAAAGATAACATTAGTATGACACGTTCGGTACTTTCTTGTAATTTACAAAGTTATTGGTAGTTTCATGAAACTAAGCCAAAAAAAGTTATTTATAACCTTCACAGTGCACACAGAGATGCACAGAACTTTTGTTATAGGATTATATCATCCTTCAATCTTCAATATGCAAATTCTTAAACCTTTTCAGGTTTTGTGATTTTATTTTCATTTCTTTTGCGCTAATGTAGATTCTGAAGACGAAGAGGAACATGAAGATTGATATACGAAAATCATGTTATTTCTGATTTATTGTGTGTTCTGGCCACCGGAACTCAAATTGTATGCTGATAATGGCAAGCACGGTCGACCTCTTCGGATTTCTGTAGCTTGATCTCGCAACTCGGCTTCACTAGCCGGGGCTCTCTATGTACTTTTCCCTTTTGTATTCTTTGAATCTATGAATCTCGTCATTGTATATCAATTTTAGAAGCAGATTTGAACATAAGTAATTAGAGTAGCAGGCCGGTGTTTTGATCAAGAATACAATATGTATGTTATAACATCAGGAATGATTACCAAAAATTTATATCTTTATATGAAGTGTGGAAACCGTTTTATGCTCCAGATCTGTAAAATTTGGCTTTCATACATAGTTTGTTCAATTTTCTTGTTCATATTGGTTATCACTGTTGCTTGGATTTTATAACACAATATAAGTTGCAAATAATCCTACAGAACTTGGTAAATCCGAGACGGTCGTTTATTTAATTTGAAGTCATTCTATAAAGTAAAAAAAATCTATGGTTTATAATCTGGCAAACAAGAACAATTGTCAGTGACATAGATCCATGCCTTGTGATTATGAATTGTAGAACTTATATAATTAATTATTACTAAATTTTAAATTTACATAAACTGGTAAATTACTTTTTATGTAATACCTTCCATTTCGATCTATTTGTGCCTTCCAGTTGAACATAATTCCATGTTGCAAGTGTAATATCTTTTCCTTTTCTTTTAGACTTTTTCACATCCTACGTATTTTGAAGGATATCAATTGGTCATCTATGGCTTTGACAAACCTCGTTTTTCCATTGTTTTCTAAACCAAGAAATTGGCACTTATTTGATAAGGGCAGACGTCATGCCCACAGCTAGTTGTAAGGCTTTGTTAGATATTTACTGGAGTTTTGCTTCATAGCCGATCCTATTTGGAGGGGAAAAGGCTCAAATGATGAAGATGGTGGTGATGAGTAAATTACTCTTCTAGATCCTCTTTTTTGATTTTTTATTTTTCCTTTTTCAGATTGCCAATCTCTCTACAGTTGATTCAGCTCTCATATATTTTAAGCATTTCTCAAGTTCCAGGATGTTTCCTATTTGAAACAGCACTTGGAATTACTTGAGAAACACATTTTTATCATCCTCATGGAATATTTTAAATAAATCATCAAAACTCTACAGCTTTGCCCATGTAAAACTTATATTAGTTTGCTTCTTCAGGATAGGTGAGATTAAACCACCAAATAAAATAAAAACAAACCACACTTTCTTGCTACATTGCAAGAGAGAGACCCCTTCAACATAGTGGGGGAAAAGGAGCTAAATTTTACTAAAATACCACAAACTATCGATATTTTTCAGACAGATACCATGGACTTTATCAACCGCAAAATACTAGGAGTTTTCAATTTAATATTATATGTTTGGTTTTCGTTTTAGCTAGCAACCCCGATTGCAAACCGGCATATGATGTTTAATTTCAAATGTTAAAAGCTTATCGTATTTGTTTACATCCAACTAAGTTTATGGTATTTAATTTTTAATTTGTTAAGTTAATGGTACATAACTCGAACACGCTAATAGTTCATGGAATTTTAGCGAAACGTAGCCCAAAAAATGGACTCATTTTTGCACAACCACAGCTAGCTAGCTCCCAACCAAACCTCACCAAAATTGGTTGATCCCCTCTTGACTCCAATTCACTTCCTTTCCTTGCATCATATCACAACCATATAAAAACTAACCCTGTATCCTTGTTGTATCAATATTATTTGCTCGATATCACAATGGCGACATTTTCTTGCTCTCAGTATCGACCTCATCTCGTTCTCTCAGCGCTGTTGCTTGCATCTCTCAGCATTGTCTCTTTTTCCCAGGATCAGTCACAGCTGAGCCTGAGTTACTACTCTGGGTCTTGCCCGGATGCAGAGAAGACCGTGCGGGTGGAAATGGAGTGTGCGGTACGTGAAGATCCTCGAAATGCTGCAGCCATTCTTCGTCTGCACTTTCACGATTGCTTCGTACAGGTTTAGTTAGAACTGTTTGGTGTAATGCAATTTTCAGAGGCTACATTACACTAAACCACCCTTAGCTATCATTGTTTTTCAGTAAGCTTCCTCAAGTTTTTTTTTGACAAAAAATTTAGTAAGCTCCCTTAAAGTTCTACATTTATGGGTATTTTAGTCAAAGAAAAACTCCCTTAAAACTAAAGTTTAAGGGAGCTTATTTTATTAAAAAAGATTGTAAGGTAGTTAACTGAAATGCCGGTCGTTAACGTGGTCTAGTGTAGTTTAGAATTCCCGAGTTCTACACATTTATTTGTGAAAATTGCAGGGATGTGATGGATCGGTGCTACTTGACGATACGATAACGCTGAAAGGCGAAAAGGCTGCGGCGCAGAATTTGAATTCTTTGATAGGTTTCGAGCTCGTGGATCGGATAAAGAATCAGTTAGAATCTAAGTGCCCTGGAACCGTTTCGTGTGCCGATCTCCTCGCTATAGCAGCTAGAGATGCAGTTATCCTGGTAAAAGAAAAAAATATTGTAAAACAGATTTTAAAAATCCATTTTCACGGTCAACACTTTTTCTTTCCAATTCATTTAAATTGAAAATTATAATAATAACTATATGAACACAAATGCAAGGAGAAATAAAAGGTGCATAGTATTACACTAGTTCTTGAATTTCACTAACCCAGTAATTTTTTTTTATCTTGTGATCTTATTTGTGTAGGTTGGTGGGCCCTACTGGGATGTGCCAGTTGGAAGGAAAGACTCAAAAACAGCAAGCTTGGAATTGGCAAATGCAGACATACCAACTCCTGATCAAGGGATTGTTGCTCACATCACCAAATTCATGCAGAAAGGCCTCTCAATCACTGACTTGGTTGCCCTAATCGGCGCGCACACCATCGGCATGGCTCGATGCGTGAACTTCCGCGACAGGATCTACGGAGATTTCCAGCTAACATCACATCTCAATCCGTCATCAGAATTATACCTGAGCAAACTCAGATCGACTTGCCCGGTAGCAGGAGGAAACGACTACATAACCCCGATGGACTACATTACCCCTGCCCTTTTCGACAATGCCTTCTTCGAGTCGCTGATCAAAGGAGACGGGCTTCTCAACTCTGATCAGAAGTTGTATTCAAGCCTTGTAGGGTTTCAGACGTCCGATCTTGTGAAGAAGTATGCAGCTGATCCTATCGCGTTTTTCAAGCAGTTTCCGGATTCTATGGTGAAAATGGGGAATATCACAAACCCTGAAGGTGGCGAAGTGAGGACCCATTGTAGGTTTGTGAACACATGAGGATTGCGTTTTTGGTTGGGTTGAAGTTTGAGTGATTCTTTGTGAAGTGTTAGAAGTATACCTAAAGAAAAGAAATGCTTGTGATATTAGGCATAAATAGACACCATACATGAAATGAATTCGTTGTTTTCAACGTATTGTGTGTGCATAGAAAATTATAATTCAAATGCTACACGTGCTATACAAATTCAGTGACATTGCATATTTCATAGTATCAAGGTAATGTATGGGCATATTTTTATGAATTAATTCTACTTACCAAACCTTTACAAAATGCCATTTTAATAAGCATTGAACCATCTGTGAGCTATAGCTCGCAAAGAGTCCCGGGTTCGAATCCCAGAAACTTCAGGAGGGAAAGTGATATCAAATTAACGCTTTCGGGACAAATTCATGAATCCATTAAGTGCATACGTGGTTAAAGCTTACAGGCCAGTGATTGGGGATGGGGGCCGCCTCAATATCATGCAACGTGTTTTTCACATAAATGGTTAAACTCTTCATACAATCACAAACACTACTGGTAAAACTTCTTTCAACTAAGCCATTACTATCTTGAGCTCCATACATTGACAAAAACAGATACCCAAATTCACATAAACAGACAAAAAAATTGATATCATATATATTATAAAATAGGCAGAAAGAAAGACAAGACTAAATGGGTTAGATAAGCCAAAAGGCACAGGTTTTGTGAGAATCCAGTAAAAATTGTTCCTTAGAAACATCATAGAGAACTAAAAAACACAGGGGAGCTATCCACCTAATTCAAATAAAAAGCCTGGCATTACCAGTTACAACTTGTTTTCGATACAGCACATGGCTTGAAAAATCGGATTGCATTGCTTACTATAAGTTTTTTTTCCTTCATTTTTTTCAGCATAGTGTAGATGATAGCTCCTTGGCATCTGATACAACTTGATCGTACTCGGTTTGCAGCTTCTCTTGCACCTCCGGTGTCAACTCCCCTTTTGTTGGCTTTGTTGTCACCAGCACGCAGCAGGTTGGCCTCTAGGTGACTCTGGCACTTGCAAGTTCCTGACAAAAGAGAAGACAAATGCACAAAAGAAAAAGTAAGTATCTAGAGACATGATTAAGAGAAGGGAAAGGCACAAAAGAAAGAGTGAGTATCTAGAGATGAGATTAAGTATATACTAAATATAAAAACATGCGATGCCAAGAGAGCCAGTGGCGGATCCTGGACTTATCAGAAAGTTCACACTAAAGTTTTTTCTTGAATTTATGAATAAACATAAAATGCAACAAAAAATAAAGTAACAAAAAAATAATGAACAAAATATATGTAACAAAAAAAATTTAGCATTCAAATAACTTCAATTTCATCCAGGAAATATACCCTTACAAATGATACTTGTCATTTAACAACTTCCTAAAAATAAATCTAATCATAGAGGCTTCATGATCATCTTCCTAAAGAACTGCATAATAACCTTATCAGTTATTCACGATCCTTTGGTTATATCCTTCTCAATACATGTATGTAAATTATCATTTAACTGATGAACATCCGAATTATTTTTGCTCTAACAAAAATATAAATAAGAATTTACTTAAAAAGAATTGGTGTAAAAACTTTCTAATCGCTCATTTGCTCCTCTGTGGTCTATACAAAGGACTAGCTGGATTAAATTCCGTAAAAAGACAGCATCAATAATCATAATTAGACATTTTTTCATAAATATTGGTAATTTAACATGTAAATGTAAATGTAAATGCTTTTACATAGATAGCAATAGATCGTGAGTTTTATATATTAATTACTTTTGTTTCTTGACTCAGTCTCGTGTTTTTAGGATAATTTCACCCCATTCTCAAAATCTCATCAGAGAGGGGAAGGAAAAAAAATAAAACAGTTGACCGCCTCTCTTACAATGATCAAAAACACTAGTTATTTAGAATTAAGATGAGTTTCGAATGCTTGAAACAATACTAAACAAGCAGCCATGTCCTATAACCTCAAATCTTTAAACAATTTTGCATATGAGAAATCAAAGGTTGCATTAATAATTATTTCAAATAAAAGAAAAATTAATGACATTCATTATCCACAAATACATTTCCTAAAAAAATTCATAAATCATAATTCACAAATATATGAGCATAGGCACAATAAAAAAAACTCAACTTGTCCTCTTACATCAACTCAAGGTCCTGAGCATTAAAATTTAAAAACAACCGAGAACAAGAAGGGCTGTGGTAGGTAAGGTGGTATCGGATTGATTGAGAAAGAGGAGGGGAGGATTTGAGAAAGAGGGGGTTGCAGCTGGGGCGAGAAGCCTGAAATTTCAATCGTACAGCAAACTTACTTTAGGATGCTAAAGCAGGTTAAGTAGGCTGCAAAGCGGGTATTACGTGGGAACAAGGTCACTTTAGGCGGGTATAAGATTTTGTTGATTGCAGACCCAAACCGCTTCCAAATGCATTTATCTTGGCCCTAGATGGGGCGGTTTCCTAACTTTGCCCAGATAAGGATCCACCACAGTGAACGATATAACATGGATTAGTTGAAAGAGATTCTTTCTTGTTTTTTTAGGGGGGTGAGGGAGGAGAATGGAGGGAGTAGTTAGTAATTATTTTCCTTGCGTTCTCTTTTTTAGCAATAAAAAAAGAGAAAATTATGTGCGCTTGTCAAATCGTAATTAAATTTTGGACCCTCTTGCTTTTGCATTAAAGTAGTAAACATATCAATCCATAATCATCAACATCATCTATGCCTTCTCCCATCCAAATGGGGTCAGCTATGAAGTAAACATATCAATTGTTTTACATAAATCCATGGGATCCAAGAGTAATATCTGGGTTAAACCGTATAAAAGCAGGCTGGTTTCAGGTATGATTATTAGACGCGGTCGGATTTGGATCAAGTATGATTGTGTCGGGTAATATTTCACCCGATTAGCGAGGCTCCATGAAAGATTTACTATCATAGTTTAACAATTTAACAAGAAGTTGCCGACCTCATAGAAAATATTGACAAGAACTGTGGCATTTTAGTTTGGCTATATAAATAGATAGGGATGAAATGAATCTACGAGGAAAGTCCAATTTCAGGGCCTCCGGAATTTGTGCTAAGCATTTCATATGAAGAGCACAGAAAATACATCTTCACTAGCCGTGTTTAGTATTTGCAGGTGTAGAAGTTGAACCAAAATCTTGATTAATCTGGACCGCATTGAAGAAAGGTCATGTTAAGCTTATGCTGGCTAGTATTGTAATGTGGCATTTCCAATTCATAAATCACATGTTGCAAGCGGACTTTAAGATAGAATAATGGAGACTGGAAAGCTAACAAACCTCCTTTGAAGTAACATAGATATATGGAATATCTGCTTCTTCACATAAGATGGGAACATGAGTTATCACGTCAATCGGAGAAATATTTCCAGCAATCACACACAATCTGCAGGCAACAACAAATTTCAAAAAGGATGTATAAGTTGCGGAACAAAGAATAAAGCATAACAACTTATCTAGGGAGAAAATAAGTGCACATATTTTCAAATAGTCTTAGAAAGATCTCAGTGTATTATACTAATGAAGAACAAGATGAACATCGTCGGTAGTTACCTCTAATCAAAAGTACGCCAGAATGCTATACAATGCAATCTGGTTTAGTCTCAACTCTATAGATCACTCCAAATTTTGCTACAAATCTAAAGTAATTAACAGTAATTCTTTTTCTAAAAGAATTTGCATGTTTAGTTTTCCCCCCTCAAATGAGTATGGGAACGAATAAATAAAGAGAAAGGCAAAAGTTTAATATAACAAATTCCGTCCAGTATATCTTTTGACACGGGTCGTATTTTCCACAGCATATAAATTTTGAGGCCTTTGTGAGGATCTATATGTGAATATCTCACGTATATGATATATTTCTAGATACAAAGCTTAAAGTGCTTGCACTGTCCAAAATCTTTTACGATTCCATGAAAGTTGTCTGATAAAGAAAAATTATGGTGGCATAATAAGTTGGTAGATGTCTATGGATGTTTAGTTAGACATAAATTAAAGCGACGATCCTAAAGAAGTCACAGTGGAAAATGGGCATGGAAATCTTCCAATTTGATGTCTAAAAAGGTAAAGGATGCTTGTTTGAAAATTTTCACATTGTTTGACCATAAGAAGACAATATGTATAAGACGAAGATCAGCCGACGCATACTTTGGTCATGAAAAGTATTAAATTTGTTCATATCTAATTTACTAGCAAAAAGGTCCACGGGGTAACTCAAGGTCTGGTTCTTTAATTTCATTATCAGAAGTATCGATATTTAGCACTCTCTTCCACTGAAATTGCACCCATTTAGGGCCTGCTTGGGTATGGAGTTAGGATAAATGGGGTTTATTTTTAAGTGGAGGTGGAGGGGATGCAAACTTTGCAAGCCCCAAACTCCATTTATAAATAAACTTTGGTTATGCTACAAGAGAAATGTTTGGTTAAATGGAGTTTACAAAACTTAGATCAGAATGGAGTTTAGATAACTATAGTTATTTCAACTCCAAAGTTGAGATTACTGCACTTATATAAACTCCCAAATGAATGCTAGACAAGGCAAGGTTAGCATTTTGGATTTAACTTTTGCAAACTTTATGCAAATCTAGTTTAGAAAACTTAACTCAATTCCCAAAATGGGAATTATTGATGACATTATATTACTATGGTAAACATAAATGGCTAAATGGACTAAGGATAAAAAAAAAGGTTGACGGTGCTCAACGGCCTTAAATAAATAAACCAAATTTTCTGCTCAAATTTTAAAAAATTGTTCAAAATTAACTATAAACTACACAATATAAGTTCTTTATATTTAGATGATGATGCGCTTATTGGAGTAAATGGAGAAAAGGAGCCAACCCTTTGTGACCTCGGCGGATGCTCTTCACAACTTCCTTTACGCCTCGTTTAAGGCATTTTGATTCAGCAGCTGAACATTAAAAGAGATCACGCCATTAATTGTCTCATACCAATATACAAGAAAATGAAGAAAGGTCGCCAATAAAAATCGAAGATTGATTAAAAATAAAGCTCCATGAGAACATCAATACTTAGTGATTTAGAAACAATAAACAATGGTGAAAAGTCAAACAACAGGTAGCACCACATAGCAAAAGTATATCTATATCCAAAATTGAGACTGGAATCAAATCAAGGTGCAAACTTTTAAAGCTCAACTCTCGACCGTTAAAAAAGAAAATTGAAAGGGGGGAAAATCTTTCGCTATAAGATTAAAAAAATTGCTGAGAATGCCAACAATCCTACCATTATAGAAAAAAATTGCAATTTGTAATTTCTCACAATATGGACAAGCTAAAGATATGGTTGGGAAAAAAAAGAGCTCAAATAAACATATTATCAAGTTTACAAACAATGAGGTAAAAGCTGCATAAATTAAACCCATTTTAAGCAAAGTGTTGTCTAAGACATGAATAAACACATAAACCCCTATGATAAAAAAAAATCAAAAAAATGCGGGGAAAAAATCAGCTTTTCAATCAGAAGCACGCATAAAAAGCATCTAATCTAAGGAAAAACCAAAAAGATAAGAACTTGCATGCATCATACCTCTTCGAACGAGCTTCTGGGTCTTTTTAGAGAGTTTCTTTCCAGCGAGGGGCTTGGCGATGGTGACGAGACCCATCAGCTTCTTCTTCTCCTTCGTCGATTTCTCTGTCTCGCTGTCGCTCCCCATTCCTTCTCTCTCTCTCTCTCGCTCGCTCGCTGCGCTGGGGGTTTGGCCGGAAATTGGGGCCTAGGGTTTTCTTGAGTGAAACTAGGGTTTGCCATCTTACTGGACCGTCTTACTTTTGGCCCGGGCCATCTTTTTTCTCGAAAATCTACAATTTATCCCCTCGGACCATACAACAACAAACAACAACAACTGAGCCTTTTATCCCAAGCATATGGGGTAGGCTACATGAACCAACATGAGAATCACGCCGGGTCCAGCACATGAATCCTCTGTCTCCACTCACTTCTATCGAACAATATACTTTCATTGAGTCCTTTGACAACTATATCGTTTCGTATCACCTCCATCCATGTTTTCTTCGGTCTCCCTTTTGCCCTTTTGCCATTGCCCTCGGACCATGAACGAGTAAAAAGTTTCTCAAAATTTTCCAAAATTCCCTTGAGCTCCGATCATTTTTGTCATTGTTTCATGAAGTAGTCCTAAACAATATTCTAACCAAGCTGGAAATAAGTTAAAATAAGGGGGCGAAAGTGCAGGTTTTTCAATGCGAAGTTGGTTTCCATCCGGGAGGTGCGGGAAAAAAATATACGAATTGGGCCGTCAATTCTGGGAAAAGGCCCATACGAATTCGGTTCCCCTGACACGGCCCGATTAGAGATAGCTATCCGCCATCCATCAAGCTTTTCCCCGCCAAAATCAGCTCCAGTTCCCGCCACGAAACCACAAGCCCTAGCTAAAAGAGAAAGGGGATCTTCACTCAACAGTCTCTCTCTCTAGCGATGGAGATCAACGAAGACGTCCTAGCCGCTCACAAGCGATCCTTCATGGATTTCCTCGATCAAGATGTAAGCTTCCCCCTCCCCCCCCCCCCTCCCCCCCCCCCCACTCCTCTCTTTCTCTTTGTTGGTTTCAATCCATCGAGATGTGACTTGAAAATTTTCCGCAGGTGGGCAAGGGTTCCTACATGGAATCGATCAGGGACATGATCCGGAACAAGCGCCGCCGCCTCGTCCTCGGCATCGACGATCTCAGAAACTTCAGCCTCGATCTCGCTCGAAGGTCTCTTTCTCTATTCCCTAAATTTTTCATTTCTTCCCCATTTGTTTTGTTGGTGTTCTTAGATTAGTTACAGTCTAAGTAATTCATTTGAAGGAAGCCCTTTTGATGTAATTTTTTTTTTAGATAAATTAGCCACCCCGCATAAATGGGTCCTGGGTCTCCCCTTTGGCCACTCCAAGCCCTACCAATGGGCTACTCCATGCCCCCTCTTTTGATGTAATTATAGATAAATTCCAGTCAAAATTCATATTTTGAATATGAATCCGATACGAAATTTGCATTCAGTAGCTTTTTGTTTGATATGTGAGGTAAAGTTTCGACATTTCTCCCCCTTCTGCAGTATAAGGGCATTTTGAATCAATTTAAATGGTTTGAGCTAGAAAGATCGAAATCTGTCTTATAAATTGTTTTCTACTATCAAACCATATGAGCATGTGAGCATGCTCTGCCTTATATTAAGAAAGCCAAGGAAATTTGTGTCTGGCTGGGTTTTTTTTTACTTCATAATCTATCCTAATTACTTCATTGGAAACTTCGAGTCATTCGAATTTTTTTTAACAGGAAAAATCCTGTCAATGCCAACAAATCTGAAATTTTATTTGAATATTCTATTTATTAACTTCATTTTTCGGTTTGCTTTATTTCTTGCTGTATTGCCTTGTCGGCTTAAAATCCTTCCTTTCTTACCCAGGGATGTATATTGTATTTGGCATAGGTTTTTCCTTTCCAAATTTTATTTTGACTATCAAAAAATGTAAGGGTTTTTTTTTTTAAAATAATATTAATTTAAAATAATATTATTAAAATATGGGGGATAAATTTTAATTAGCGAAATAGGGTGGTTTCGAACCACCCCGCCTGGCCCACCCCACCCCTCAGTATAGGGGGCGGGTTCTGGGAACCCGCCCCCTATACAAATGTATATGGGGCGGGTTCCCAGAACCCGCCCTCTATACAAAAATAGAAGGCGGGTTCTGGGAACCCGCCCCCTATACATTTGTATAGGGGGCGGGTTCCCAGAACCCGCCCCTTTTATTTATTTTAAAAAATTAATTTAATTATTAATTTAATTATAATTATTATCATAATATTATTATAATTATAATTCTTAATTATATAATTATCATATTATTATTATAATTATAATTCTTAATTATATAATTATAATATTATTATTATTATAATTATAATTATAATTCATATAAATAGACGAAAAAAAACATTTAAATTAAATAATAAAATTTCACTATATCAATGTTTTTTACAGATTGAATCCGTCAAAATTTACAATTCCAAAAAATCCTATCTATTTGTAAAATGTAATTGCTATATCGACGGTCAAATTTATAATAACAAAATGAATCCGTCAAATTTATAATACAAAAAAATCTGAGTGCACTTGTCACGATCCTGAAGGTCCCGCTCCTGATGCATATCCTGGACATCTGGTCCTATAATGGCCTGGTTGTTTGCATAGGCTACATCTGGATTGCCTTTGCTGAGGATCAGCATCCATTGTCATTCGATCTCGACGTACCTTAGGTCTTCCGGGCCTTATATTTTTTTCCGGCGGTAATACAGTCGGTGTTTGTCTGTTGGCAGTATAATAGTGCCAATAGCGATTGTCCGGTATAGGATGAAATTTTGGATCGTATGCACCTTGGTAATTAGAAACTGTATAGTAATTGGAAGCAAAATTGTAATGTGAGGTATGCATACTGCTCGCAGCAGCAATTGCGTGGGCACAAGGTAAATGTTGTTGCTGGAAAAGACCGCATGTACACGAAGAGAGCCCTTCATCTCTAAAGTTCACGGTATATTGATTCCCATTACCGCCTGTCACCTGAAACTCCGCCGTGTCAAACCTTTCGGATCTGTAGTATTGTGCTCTGCGCTCTCTTTTCCGAAAGATATCTTCGTAATACGCGGTGAGCGGAGTGTCCATCGCCAAGGACTTTTCTCTTCTGTGCACAAAATAAGTATTCATCCGGAAAAATGTTCGAACAATCAACCCCTGTATCGGTAAGCCTCTAACCCATTTAAGGACCCCGTTGAAGCTTTCAGACATATTAGTCGTCATTAGGAGATATCTGCACCCATCATCATGTGCTTGTGACCACATGCGTACTGGATACTCATCTAACCACGCTTTCGCGGCTTGACTCATCTTCCTAATTTTCGTCATGTATATGTCGTGAACATTAGGGTCAGGCGTTTCACCGGCTCTGTACATAAGTTTATGTAGATCCGAATTTTTAAATTTTCGATCAAAATTTTGCCTGAAGTGTCGTAGGCAAAACCTATGTGGGGTCGTCGGAAATACATATCTCATTCCAGCCAGTATTCCCAGATGTCTATCAGATATGATGCATAAATCCGTTCTATGAAGAACAGATGGGATATTTTTGAGGTTACGGAAAAACCATGACCAGGATGATGTATTTTCACCCTCGACAATAGCAAATCCCAACGGAAATATACCGTTATTAGCATCAACACCTGTAGCAATTAACATGCAGCCTCTGTACTTACCGTATAGATACGTACCATCAACGCACAATACCGGCCGACAGTGTGTGAAACCAGCCGCACATGGACCAAAGCACCAGAAAATTCTTTGAAACCTGACAGAGCCCTCGACGTCTGTTTCTGTGGTTTTTAACCGGTATACGGTCCCCGGATTTGATGCTTTCATGGCTTCCATAAAAGGGACTAGTGAGTTGTACGAGCTTTCCCAGTCCCCGAATATCTTGCACAAAGCCTTTCTACGAGCATCCCATGCCTTCACATACGAAATCTGAATTTTATGCTCTCTGCTAACCAAGAGCCGTATCTCTCGGGTAGTCACACATCTGTACGGATCAGGGGCATGATTAGCGAGCAAATGTAAGATGAAGTGCAATTCCGGTGATCCTGTGACATAATAGAATTGATGCAAGTGTGTTCTTGGTTGTATTTCGTGACCTTCCAAGCCTTGGCTCTTTTGGAACAACATGCATGCAATCTCCACTGACATTCAGGAGATTTCGTACATACCACAGTATAGTACGTCTTATTTGACTCTTCGGTTTTAAATGTAACGTTTTGCTGAATGGACCATGACTTCAGCTTACAAATAAGATCTCCTTTTTCCTGAAACAAATCCCCGACGCTGATGCAGTCTTCGCTTGCTGCTGTCGCGTCCAAATAGGGTGCCGTATTTACTTCTGCAACGGCAAAGTCTACCCAACCATCATCTTCTAGCGGATCGAGGCCGGGATCTTCTAGCGGATCGAGGCCGGGATCTTCTAGTTCGACAAAATCGTTATTCGCAACCATACCATCAAAGAATGCTACCTCATTCAATCCAGCAGCATATTCCACGCTATCCTCCCCCTGATCACCTTCACCGATTTCATCATCATCACTGCCACACATATCAATATCACCCGTAGCAACATAAGGCTCGGGTGCAATATATGATGGTTGTGGTCGGTGTAATGTGGATGGTTCAGGGTGAGAAGACCGGAAAGATGTGGACGGACATGCTTGGAATGCGCTGCTTGGATCGTGTTGGAATGATGCGGAGGTGTGGGGAAATCTGCGTTTAGTATATAAATTGTTATTATAATATTATTCCCTAATTTTTTCGTAACTAAATCATCACTTGTTTCAAATTTATTTACCTGTGGAAGGCTGTGTATGGTAATTCTTGCTGTTCTTCTGGGGTGCATGTAACTGCAGCAGTCGACTGGAAGAACCTGAATTTATGCATTTTATTAAATGTTTGAATATTAGTATACAGGTATTACTAAAATGCTTAAATATGGGTTTATAAAATGTTTACCCATGTGCTTGAAGATTTGAATAATGTTGTGTATAGTCATATCCATCGGCACTGACGGCATCATCGTTGACCATGTGACCGTACCCTCAGGAACTATCTCCAGCATTACCATCAAAATTATCCATTGGAGGGACATCTGATACTTCCAATTGCTCCTTCTGAACCAAAAGTTCAAAAGAATGCTGGGTGCTTGAGAGACCGAAATCTATCATCGAAGATATTGATGCATCGTCTGTAATTTCAACCAATGCATTTCCACTGAACATAGGCCAGATACAACTTAACTTAACCCTACTTTCACGGGGATCGTATTTCGTAATTTTGTACACTTTAGCCTCTAGTTCATCATATGTCGTTGATGTTTCCAATCGCATGATTCGTGCAGACCCGCCCATATACTCGGGACCTTGTGCACTTGTGATAACCTGGCCATCGTATTTACATACAACAAATATACTTGGGGAGGCCATAATCCTGCACAAAAAACAGTTATATTTTTTATGTTGTGTTGAAATTGCAAAAAAATTTCAAACTCGAAGGTTGCTTACTTCCAATACTTTATGAACTGTTCTACTGCTCGAAGATTGCTTACTCGCAGACTATGATACTGAACTTCACCTTCTTCTAAAACTCCACACTTACATAAAATTGATAGCGGAGAAGAACTGATCGAAGTAAATGGATAGTGAGCGGTGTAGGATGCAAATTTGACAGAGATGAAATGGGTAGTGCGGAGACATATTTATAGCGGCAAGATATTGAAGAGAGCGGGTTCTAACAACCCGCCCTATTATTCACCAGAGTCGTACCCTAGTATTCACCAGAGTCGTACCCTAGTATGATAATTAAGAATTATAATTATAATAATATTAAATTAATAATTAAATTAATTTTTTAAAATAAAAAAAAGGGGCGGGTTCTAGGAACCCGCCCCCTATACAAATGTATAGGGGGCGGGTTCCCAGAACCCGCCCTCTATACAAAAGTATAAAGGGCGGGTTCTGGGAACCCGCCCCCTATACATTTGTATAGGGGGCGGGTTCCCAGAACCCGCCCCCTATACTGAGAGGTGGGGTGGGCCAGGTGGGGTGGTTCGAAACCACCCTATTTCGCTAATTAAAATTTATCCCCCCCTATTTTAATAATATTATTTTAAATTAATATTATTTTAAAAAAAAACCCAAAATGTAACCAGATGTTAGTCAAACTACCTTCTTGACATAAAATGTGAAAGGTTCCTGTGTAGTACTTTGACTAACCTACAGGTATTTCTCTCTCTTAAGGTTGATTCGCAACCCTGCGGAATATATGCAGCCAATTTCTGATGCCCTAACCGATGTTACAAGAAACGTGGACCCAAAGTATTTGAAGGAAGGGGAGAGAGTGCTTGTCGGATTCAGTGGGCCTTTCGGGTTCCATAAGGTCACGCCAAGAGACCTCATGTCCTCTTTCATTGGTTCCATGGTCTGTGTTGAAGGCATCGTCACTAAATGTAACTACTCTCTTCCATCGTTATATCTTCCCGATCATTTCTTCTGGACATGCAATATTTGATGAGTCATGAAAAGTTCGATTCTTTAATTCAATTTTGCATTTGGGTGTCTATGCTGTTTTCTTGCTAGATGATTATGTAGGGAGTTTCTTTGGTTGTGCATGTTTGGTTGCTAAATAATATCAGTAGCTCTCTACAATATTACTGCCATTTCGATGTGGTTCCAGGTTCTAGCAAGAGATGGTAGAGGAGCTGCTTACTGCATGCTTGAACAAACTTTAGATATAGCATTTCTTAATAATATGCCTACCATTTTGATGAGGTATGTAAGCGAAGGCAAGAAATTGCCCGTTTTAAAGAGGTATAAAATTCTTCTTGACAGATATGTAGTCTGCGAACCTGTCAAGCTCGAAACATATGAGAAATCTCTTCTAACTTGTAATAATCATTATGCTGTGTTGTAGACTCATATCTTCGTAATATTTTGTTTCCTGCTTGAATCAAGTTTGCTATTTCTTTTTCCTCTAATGTGTTAATTTTTTGGCAATTTACTGCACATGAGAATTGAATCAGTATTTCAATCATTAAAAACTTTTACCACGGCCATGTTTCTAATATCCAGATTTGATTCTCTTGCCGCAGGCTCCCTTGTAAGACCAAAGGTTGTAAAAAGTGTTCACTTTTGCCCTACAACAGGGCTCTTCACATCCCGTGAATATAGAGACATTACATCCGCCATAGGCTTACCTACAGGATCAGTGTATCCAACACGGGTATATTCAGTTTTTTACTATGATATATTTTACGAGTGTTTTTTTTTCTTTTCTTTTCCTTAATACTTCGTTCGTGTGTCAATCATCCAGGATGACAACGGTAATTTACTGGTCACAGAATACGGATTGTGTGAATACAAGGACCATCAAACATTATCCATGCAAGAAGTGCCTGAGAATTCTGCTCCTGGCCAGCTTCCAAGAACTGTTGATGTTATCATTGAAGACGACTTGGTTGATTCCTGTAAGCCTGGGGATCGGTTAGCAATTATTGGGGTATATAAAGCTCTTCCTGGCAAAAGCAAGGGCAGTATGAATGGGGTATTCAGGTTAGCTAGATTATAGACTGTAATTTGGCACTTACCTCTTTAATTCATCCTTCTGCTAGGTTATACTACAATATATAATTCTGTGTTTGGCTAAAAATGTTTTTTTTTGTGTCAGGACTGTTCTTATAGCCAACAATGTTTCTTTGTTGAACAAAGAGGCAAATGCACCAATATATTCTTTAAAAGACCTGAAGAGAATGAAGGAAATAGCCAAGAGAAATGACACATTGGATCTTCTGGGTTATTCGCTAGCACCTTCAATATATGGCCATTTGTGGATAAAGAAAGCGGTCATCTTACTGATGCTTGGTGGGGTCGAAAAGAACCTGAAGAATGGTACCCATTTGAGGGGGTATATAACTATTCCCTTCACACTCATCTTTGTACTGTAACAAACATAGTCTAATCTTCGTCAATTTTGCCTATACAGGAGAATGCTGCTCTCCCTTTTCCAGAGCTGCACTTCTCAGCCAATTTAACCCATGTTATTTACGTTTTCAAAACCTTTCTTCCCCAAAAATCCCTTGGTAATGGTCCAAAATATGCAATGTGCTGTTGGAAAGTGGTAGATAATTGGCAAAAGAACTGCAATAGTTTCGGAATAAGAATAGTTTTGGATACAGAAAAAAGAAACTTATCATATGTAAAAGTAGTGGCATAATCCAGCTTTAGAAAAAGATAGAAGATTGATATCTTGCTATACAGAATTTAGCGAAAATCCTAATTTTAGGTGTGTCGAATTTATTTCATTTCAATATCAATTTTCCTTCTTCAGTGACATAAACATGATGATGGTCGGCGATCCTTCAGTTGCCAAGTCCCAGCTCCTGCGAGCAGTGATGAATATCGCCCCCTTGGCTATCTCAACCACTGGGCGTGGTTCCTCTGGTGTCGGGTTGACTGCTGCTGTTACTTCTGACCAAGAAACTGGTACATTTTTTTATTTTAATCAAAGTAATATTTTCTTTACTATCTATTTCTCAACAGTCTCATCAATTTGTCTACAGGAGAAAGAAGGCTTGAGGCTGGTGCTATGGTTCTTGCTGATCGAGGGGTTGTTTGCATTGACGAGTTTGATAAGATGAATGATCAAGACCGTGTCGCCATACATGAAGTTATGGAGCAGCAGACAGTAACAATTGCAAAGGCTGGGATTCATGCATCTCTAAATGCTAGATGTAGTGTGGTCGCGGCTGCAAATCCTATATATGGAACTGTAAGCTATGCCATTCTTTTTTCACCTTTAGCTATCTAGTGGAGCAGTATGAACTTCCATAATTTAAACTTGTGTTTCTTAAAGAAACAGGATAGAGTCAATACAACTATAAGCCAAAAAGATAAGAGTGTTACAAAATAGAAGTGTTATATGTACAAGAAGTATCTCCAGAAAGGAAAATTCAACAATGAAAACTACTCATAATAATTAGACATCTGATTCATAAGCTTTTCACTTTAGTTGGGAAGTAAAATTTCAGTTTCTCTTCAATCTGATTGCAAATTGTTGTGAATCGTTACAGTATGATCGTTCGTTGACGCCTACAAAAAATATTGGGCTTCCGGATTCATTGCTTTCTCGCTTTGATTTGCTATTTATTGTTCTCGATCAAATGAATCCTGAAATAGACCGTCAAATTTCAGAGCATGTAGCTCGTATGCATAGATATTGTGCAGATGATGGAGGTAAGTCCATGCTCCAATTGTGTTGGTTCTATATGCTTGGCAATTTTACATCTCTAACTATTGTAGGGCAAAATTGCACAGGGACGGGCACCCTTGACAAAGGTTCAAGGTACACTGAAGAAGATGACGGCGATATTGATGCCCCAATCTTTGTCAAATATGATCGTCTACTGCATGGTCAGGAAAGGAGAAGAGGTAAAAAGCAAAAGCACGAGAGGCTCACTATTAAGTTTCTTAAGAAGTACATCCACTATGCCAAAAATAGGATTCAGCCAAAGCTCACAGATGAGGTTAGTCTTCCGTTTTGGCATATGGTCATTAATTTAGTGTAAAACCTTAGCATTTGAGCAATGAAAGGGAAACATTTTCCTAATATTGTTTTAGGTTCATGAAATTGATATTGATTGGCAACTGCTGCTTCATTAGTGAATTGATATTGTACTCTTGCCAATATTTTTTCTATGGACTCATGAAATTCTGTGGGTGGGCTTCATTTGTTTGTTTAAAGTGAAATGAGCTGCCAAATGCTTGCTCACCAAGTTTTCCTATATTTCCATGTGCCCTAACTAGTTGTATCGATCCAGGCATCTGATCATATCGCAACTTCATATGCTGAGCTGAGAGATGCAAGTGCAAATGCTAAGGTAGATTTACTGATGTTTGAAGAGCATTATTGTACTCTACTTTCCACATATTATATGGTTTCTTATTATAGATTAAACTTCTGTATTTTAGTCTGGAGGAGGCACGCTTCCAATCACTGCAAGAACTTTAGAGACCATGATCCGGCTCTCAACTGCTCATGCCAAAATGACGCTGACAAATGAGGTGACTTCTTCACTAATTTCTTAACTAACCCTCATTATCGTATTTTTCCTCTCTTTTTTCTTGTCCTTGTTAAATTTGAACCATAGCTCACCGCAGAAGTATATGAGCAAAAGTAAAGTCTAAGTACAACAAAACCAATTAACTTGGTAAAATTAAGAAAATTTATAAGTCGTCTCAAGCAGAAATTCCTAAATTGTTCCAGAAGATAAGAGAAGCTGTGCGCATTTCGCGGTTATATATGCAGTAATCACTTAAAAGGTCCTATTTTGAGGCTTCCCATTGTTCTAGACTTGGTGCAGTAGGCACAGAATATTTTTTATTCTCAAAACATGCAATCAGAAATTAAGTGGAGTAGATTCAGTTCTTATTCCTTATCTCCAATTAAAAATTCATATGTTTGATTAATTTCTAGATTAAAGATTCGGTCTCTTGATACAGGTCCGAAAGGCAGATGTTGAAGCCGCACTGAAAGTTCTAAATTTTGCAATATATCACAAAGAGTTGACTGACATGGAAGATCGTGAAAGGGAAAGAGAGGCGGAAATGAAACAAAAAGCTGATCATGATGCAGCAAACAATGGGAATGTGGATGGTGGTGAAAGGTGAATATATATTATCAAATGATTAGTACCTTGCCTTGTTTATAATGCTGTGCGTATTGATTCATGCAATTTTATGAGTTGACAAAACTATTGTGTGACATCCTCTAATTGAATATTCTTACTAGAACCAAGTGAGAGAGTACTCCGATAGGCTAAACAGCATGAGCAGCTTCAATTAACAAAACACAAGCAACTTTACTCTTCAGATTTAAAAGAAATATCCATTAACTTGTAATGTAGAGATGATATAAGAAATACCATTTCATCAGAAAAATAAATAAATAAGAATACGATTTATTGAGCTTTTACTCACCTGAATCGTGAGCAATCAAGAATCTCCGCACTGATAGGAATCAAGATTGAATTTCAATTTGCTACATGAACCATACATGTTCCTCATGTACAGTACCTTTGATTTCTAAAATTACAAAACCTACCACAAACTTTTTGTGTAAAGTATCCTCCAGTTATAAATTCATCAAATTCCAGCCATATGCCTTACATGTGACCTTTTTTGACAATTTCGCCCCTATCTTCTTCCTCATGACTCCATCTTCTCCTTTTTTTCTCCTTCCCTTCCCTCCTCTCTCCCATTAAGGAAAAACCCATTTTTTCAGCTCACTAATTTTGAATGGTGCCAAGGAATTAATCGAAAAGACTTGCAGCTAGAATAAGTAGGATAAGCTGTAAATCACTAATGGATTGACTTTTATATATATATACTTCATAGTGAATAACAACAAAAAAAAGAACAAGAGAACCGTGAATTAAATCTAGAAGGCATCAGAAAAGCTTTGAGCTTGTAGAATTTATTGACAATCGACAATTAGTCAAAGATAAGGGCAAAACAGTCGATTTACGAAAAAATTAATCAGTGAAGGAGCTGACTGGTACTAGAAAAGTTCATGGTAGGTTTTCATAATTTTAGAAATTGAAGGTAGTGTACGTAGAAAACGGGTAGAGTTCATAGTAGCAAGTTGAAATTTAGCCTAAAATCAAGATACACCAATCAATCTCATCCCTTCACTAGATCTAATCCAATTGCACCCTTATTCCATTGTATAGACCATTGAATCGAATCCAAAGGCTTGGCCTTGAAATGGCTCCATTGGCTGTCAACATGTCATTTTAGTATGGAGCTTTAAAATTTTTAATGAGTTATAATATGATGACACTGAGGCAAACCAAATTGCAAGAATTTTTGTCTAGTGTCCAAAATATATCTACCCTCAAGTTTATATCCCGTATACCACATCCTAATGAACCTGACCTCACTTCATACTGTAGCAACTTTTTCCTAATTACAGTTTTGCCACTCACCCGAAGTTAAATTTTCGGTATCATAAGGAAGTCATTTAATTTTTCTTATAAATCATATCTTGTTCAGCACTGCGGACGCCATGGAAGTTGATGATACTCCTGCAGCAGATGAAGCTGAGATTACTCCAGAGAGGTTTCACGTTCATAACCGTTTCCTCTTTCTGCATTAAAATCTAATCTCGGGGATAAATACTGACGCTGCTTTCATTTGAATTTTAGGGTGCAAAATTTTGAGACAATTTTGGGTCAGCATGTAGTGGCAAACCACATCGATCAAATCTCTATTGCAGAAGTTGAACAACTTATTAACAAAGAATCTTCTGTGCCTTACACAATGAACCAGATCACTTCAATCCTGGAGGTAAATAGTTGTTCATTGTTCCCTTTGCTAATATAAATTTGAGAATGATTTGTTTCTTGTTGTTTATGTTTTACAGAGAATGCAAGATTCAAACCGGATAATGATAAGCGATGGAATGGTTCGAATTATTTAAACATGGCTAGTGAATGGTATGGTGAGGAAAATATTTGTCAGATAAATTGGAGTAGCATATTGATGATTTGTGGGCAATGTAAAACTGTTGCTTTCCCATAGTATTTGCATCCAACTAATGTTAGAATTTAAAGAAATCTTCCAGATAATTTTCATTCAGCTAACTGGAATACATTCCTGATATTGGTCATGTTAAATTAATGCTTGGTTAGGCCTATTATTGTCTGTAATTTTCATTGAAGCTTGTAGTTCTCAAGTAATTTTTGACCTTGAAGTTGACTTTCATCACTGTTGATTTGAATGTCGAGTCTGATTCTTGTAAAAGCTATAACTTTTGTTTATGCAAGGCATTAGATGAACAAGGTACCATGAAGAGTTTTCGTAGGCAAATGGTGAATTCTGCAAGTTGTTTCTTTGTTTCCAATTGTGACCTTCAATATGTTCTTCTGAGAACAAGGCCGCATTCATCAAGTCATTTTCTATCATGAAAACATTCATCAAAGAATTTTTCATGGACTAGCTAACCAAGAAAATGCCGTTGATATTCAACAGAAAATCTAAAATCCAGATAATTCAAAACATGTTTACTTATTCTAGAGACCATTTCATTCATATATTTGTCAATGAAATTTCCAAAAATAGCTATTTACTCGCATTATATGACCACAACACTCCTTGTGTATCATCCATCAAATTGATGGAATTTTATGAAAATCTAAAGATTTTTTTTTCTTGAGGCTATACAAAATTGATGATTCTTGCAGGAACAATCAACAAATTGTTGTTCATTCTGTACATACAGTAACAAGCTCATAAAGGCCGACGTCTCTCAAGCTGCTAACTACTTGAGCTGTTTAGGCTTATTACTTGATACCGATTGTGTAGCTGTTCCCTCGTTTCTCTTCTCATACTCTTGATTGAGCTCCTCCAGTCGTTTCGATACCTACAGAAATAAATTTGGAAGTTTTTGTGAGGCCATTGGTGTAGAAATTGTATGCTCGGACTTGGAGAACATGTATAAATGGCTCCGAGAATGACACGCTCTCGTAACTATATAGGAATATCTATGGTACAGATCACATAGAAGGTATAGATTTTGCACGAAACCGATTTATTGAAAGGCATGCGAATGTAACATGGGAACATAAAGCTTGATTGAAAAGGGACGGAAGAAATGTGACAGACACGGAAATGAAATAGCAAAAGGAAAGTAATATGAGAAACAGCTAGAACAGCACTTTCCATCTCGTAGGGTGGGGTTCTGGATTCTAATTGGACTACTTACTAATCCTGTTCAGTTTCAATCTTAGTAGACCTCGTAAGCAAATATTTGAGTACAAGCCTGCTTTACATTTCCGCCTCCAATACTCTTAAAGAGTTTGTATATAGCGAATGCATCTAAAATCTGTATTGGAGCAGCCTTAAAAAATTATTGAGTCAACAAACATGACCGTAACAAAACATCAGCTTATTTTGTAAGATCAATAGAAATACTCCACATAAACCCTGTCCGATAAAGAAGACAGCGTGAATCAACAAACGCACGGAAATGGCCACTAGAATCACTGATATTCCATGAAGATAAAAATGTGTTGAATTTATACTAGAGCATTATGATGAGTTGCCATTACCTTAATTGAGAAGGCAAGCGGTAACAGCGTATTTGGATTCATTGCTTCCTCAGGGAAGTTGCGTATAGCATGTATAAGTTTCTCAAAAGGTAATTTTACCTGATAATCATAGGAAAAGGAAACTCAAAACAAGATAGTATAGAAGTGTATCGAAAGCACAAAGAAGAAATCATGAAGCTCACCAACTCATCTTGGCAGAATGTCAACAGGGCCAAACCCACTTGGAAAACAATTTGAACACCCTGTTAAAAAAAATATAGAAGAGTAACCGTGAGTTCAAAATGTCACATGAAGGCTACATTAAGATGTGGGATTATATTTTTGGTTATAGCATCAAGTTAACATTACTAAAAGGTGAACTTTTCAGGGAAGCAAAGCAAGGCATCTTCAATATAGCATCAAGTATGAACATCCTTGATTAGTAATGGCAATAATTATCGCCAAACAACATAAACAGCAAATCCATAAGAATAACTACAGCTATAAAAAATTGCTACTACCCAAATGTATATAAACCTGCAACGATAAGAAGTAGCTTGAAGGCAGTAAAAACACAAAAGATTTGCTTAATTACAAACATACAAAGAAATAATCACGATAACTTAAATATTTCTTTTTGAAAATATGGGGAAAAAGCACTAGATCACATGACAAACTTATTATCGGATTTATATTTTACCCGGTTGTGCAAATAATGGAGGTATGCTAACAATAATTCCATATTTTTAATCATTTGGCCAACTTGACTTAATTAACTTACAAATTAAATTTTGTGCCAAGCTATAAGCAGTAAACCTGATCAAAATTCGTATATAAAATAGGAAAAAGAGAATTTTATGCGAGTATCAGGCAATCCTAGTGAAACTCTATTACTATGAAACATGGATGTACAAACATAATCAAGGATCATGATATATTATGGAGGTATTTGGCATACAAAATGCAATAACAATAAAATTAAACCACTAACCTCAAAGAGAAAGACATCCCATATGCGAAGTGCCAAAGGAAAAGGGAACGAGTAAGAGAAAACTGTTATAAACCATTGGCTTGCATACATGCTTGGATTGATCATCTCTTGAGCAAAATGTTGTCCCAGTTTTGGCAAATGTTCTTTCACCAACTGCTCAAATTGAGATAGATATTGTTGTACAAGGGGCAAACCAACCTGTTCCAAAAGCAAAGATAGTATTTATAATTTTATATAACCAAAAACTTCTATAGGCTAACAGGTTATGGGATTTCATGTTTAAAAAGATGGCTGTATTGATTAAGATGAGATTAACACCTAAATCAATCAAATTTAAACTAGACTCAAATATGCGGACTAGGTCTATAAAATGAAACAGGTCTCATTGAACACCCAATTAGCTATCATACAGATTAAATTTTTAATAGAATACAGGTTGAAGAGATTAGAAGGCAATTGTTATATACATAGAATAGAACACAAGTTTAAGAGAGCAATTAGAATTAAACTACTTCGACTATTGCAGGCCTACCAAATACAACCCTTCCATAGGTGCATGAACAGCTCCCTTCAACAAAGCGACTAGCAGCCAAAATGCATCTTCCTCGCTCATATAAAGAAGCAAAAGACCAGCTAAGAACCCCATTCCCTGCAATTCAACCACCAAAATGAAATGATGTTCCAAAAAATTGAACAATACAATAGATGAAACATTAAACGATAAGCATCAGGTTGATATTATCCAAACCTGAACATAACCAACATCCCTATCATATACAGAATATGCCTTTAAAACATTGTACAGGGATCTTTGACCAGGCCCATGTCTTTGTTGAAAAAAGACATGCGAAGGAAATGTCCGAGATATGTCTCGTATTATGTCCAGTTCTGATGCTGATGTTTCATATATCACAAGTTGCTGCAGCAAAACAAGTTAATAGGGTAAGAAGCTTATCGCATAGCTTAGTAAAAGAACTTGAACATAAATTTAGGTCTGCCATGAGAAAAACAAAGAACAAATAAAGGTATGTGACTAAATGCATGAGAAAGAAAGAGAACTTCAGCAATAATCAGTTGTTAAACCATCTTCTTCATTTATTTGTAGCTAAATCTTTTGGAATAAAATTTACAATTTTCTGCTTCTTTGGAAAATATAGATACCTTGGGCTGATCCTTTCAAGCAGATCTTACAGTACACATGGTAGGCTTTACATAAGTTTCGGCAAAACCAGTTCAAGAGAAATTGAGACATAAAGAAAACAAATTTAGTCATAGCAGCTATATTAAACCTAGGAACATCTTTAGACAAATCTTTTCATGGCCTAGCATTTTCTTGGACAATAAATTTAGCACCATCTCCCATCATGCAATACACTACCAAAATTACTAATATAGAAATAGTGCTTTTAACAATATAGGCTCTTTTGTTGTTAAAGGATTAAAATTGATGCCTTCTGGAGATTACGTGGGAGGTTCTCCAAACCAAGCATATTGAAGAACAAATGAAACCAGTCCACAAACAAGGGTTCATTCAGTTTTACTGCAGTAGAGAAGCAATTAAGTGATATAAATATGGTCGCAGTTCAAGGATCATGCAGGATATTTGGCATAGCTTCAATAATTTAATATTAAAATATGAAATTTGCTAAAAGCCGGCATTGTAACTGCTTGAGATGCATCTTTACTGAGTGATGTGTTCCATTTATTTGGTCTGAGTGTCCATATATAATGATAATTCAGTTGTATTTTTGGGGTTGGGGTTGGGGGGGGGGGGGTGTTAACAGTGTTGTAAAACAACGTTAAAAGGCTTCAACGTATAAATGTTTTAGGCTAGCAATCGCTTCGAATAATATTGAAAGGTCGAATGATTGCATAAGTTTTCATATGCAAAATATGAGGACAAAAGGCCATTTAATCGGCACATTATAATGTGCATAACCCACGAAATATCGAAACCATGATACACTCGGTGTCCACTTGATAAAGGTTTAGTTTCTCTTTCTCCCCATCGGAATATTCAATTCTCTCCTTTCTCTCATTTGTTCAAATTTTTTACACATACATGTTAAAGACCATCTCTGTAATTCCATGTAATCCAGATATCTTCTTTATAATGCAAATAACCCCATGGTGAGATGGACATCCTCTCCTTTTTCCAAAATTCAAAGAGAAAGGAGAAAAATCCTCTACTCCTAGGGCCTCCATCTCATCGTCCTTTTCTCTTAGGGCCTCCACCTCATCAAGGAAAATGACAAAAAAATTATGCCTTGCAATGTAAATTTACACATAAACTCTCAATATTTACAGATTTACACCTATACAGAAAAATGTTGCCTTCCAATGTAAATTTGCACATTTACACATAAAACCTCATTATTTACAAATTTGCATATATACTCATTTTCACAAATATGAAATATTACATTTTTACACGTGCAACGCACGTGCACAAGTTCTAGTGTATAGCATATAAAGCATCTACACATTATGCGATGATCAAACAAATAGAGAACAAATACATGTTTTACAACATTGTCTAAGCAAGGGAATATGCAGTTCAAGTGACAATGGAAATGACAATACCTCATAAACGTCAGGATTCATGAGCAGGAGGTCACGGCTTCCGGAAATCAACTGCCAAACAAGTCCTCTCAAGCAATCAGGAATTCCTTTTCTGATACGTCGTTTAACTACGTTAGGTTTTCTTCTAACATAATGCTTCCAATCACTACCGCCAACACCTATCATTTTTCTCCATTTCCTAATTCTCCTTTCCTCCCTGTAAAGAATTGGAGTTAGCAGGAGTTAGATTCACAGGCTAAAATGTAAAGAGGGTGAATGCTCAAAGCACGTAAAATAATGGAGAAAACTGTCATGACGATATCAATGGTAGTGCTACAAAAGCATACACAGGAAACAAGTTGTGCGCCTCCAAAAAATTAATGAGGGGGAAAAAGAAGGATACTGAAAGGTTTAATTGTCTTAACTGATTTAAATCCTCCTCTGCCAAGGATTGCACCAGCAACAAGGAAAGAAACCCAAAAAAAAAAATCAAAAGGCAAGACTGCTGGATAACCAAAAAAAATCTTTGCAAGTAGAATATGTGTGCATTAAAAGACAAAGAAACTCTTCTTTTTTAAATTTCAGATATGTGACTTCAAACGGTAATTATAAATTATGAGTCATGAATTGATGTGATCGTATATTTACAGAACATCTCTTCCTGGAAAAGGTGACTAGCCATAATAATCGGCAATATATATAAGAGAAAAATATTTCTTAATTAAATTCGAATGCATTTTCTGTCTAAGATGCATCTTTTGCGAAGCTTCTAAGATCTAGACATGCACCTAAAAAAATATTATATCATTTTCCCTGTCAAATGATTAAGATTGATTTTACATTTAGCAACACTAAAAAAGGGAAAGTACTAATGGTTATATTGACATGCTGGTTAACATTGTTATCAAATATTTCATCCGCCATTTATGCCCATAATAGATATAAAATATCATTAATTTACATACCTCTCATGTTCGTTGACAAGTCTGATTTTCGCTGAGCTCTCTTGAGTGCTAGCCTGGTCTTGCTTTACAAATCCAAACCTGTCAACTGGTCTCAGAGGTGGAACTGGTCCTGGTTCAAGCTCATCGCTCAATTTTCTCTTCTCCATTTCACTATCATAATCTCTTCGTCAACAGTCTACGAGCGATTCCCATTTGTAGTTCCTATATCACAAGCCTATCCATAGAGCAAATCGATTATCAAAAAATGCAGAGCATGAACTATGAAATTTGTGTTTAAATGATGATCGGCATAACGAGTGAACATGATCAGCAAGTACCATTCCAAACTTGGCAAAGCGGCTATTTAATAAACAATCCGAATAGCCCAAGATTCTATAGGGTCTGTACATGCAATTAAATGACAGTAGTGCGATACAAGAATGCAAAAATGCAAAGCATACCTAAATGGCTTCTACTACTAAAAACAAAAGACGACGCCAATAAGGAAGGAAATGGATGCTCCTAATAACGAAAAGAAGCAAAAGTTGTCATGTTATGAAAGTTTCCTCAAAAATATATATCACTGGCATTCCACAAGTAGGTCAATCTACAAGAATCGACGGCCCTTCGATGAAGGCTCGCCTCACCTAAGATATCGTGTAATCGATAAGGGCCAAAAGCTCGCAATCAAAATAGATCTAAACACCGCATCATATGGTAGAGGTTGACGGGATTCGCGACAATAAATGCCCGGCATGGGCTCATAGCAGTTGACAAATCTTAATCTCAAGCATTAGACATAATACAAACAGCACAGGTAGTAGAAAACAAGAACTGATAATGACAAAGGAGATGAGCCCAAGGCACCAAATAACACAGGGTGGCATGAGTATCATGACAGCTGCAAATATATTCTGTATAAAAATGCAAAATTTATGTGCGGAGATTGCTTGGTTGGGGGAATCGTAAAATGGGTTTTGCTTAAATAGATCATAAATCGAGGCTTAGACTGAAAAATCAAGCAATTTTCGAGGGTTATGCTGAATCAAGGAAACCCGTTACTTAAATATAATCAATGAAGTGAACTTGAGATTCAGATCAATGAAAAGACATCAAATTGGTGATCCAAAAAAAATTGAGAGAGAAGAGAACCGACCTGTGGTGAGAAGAGAGAGAGAGAGAGAGATTTTTTCTCTTTTTTCCCCTTTTCTTTTCTTTTCTTTTCACTTCTTTTTTTCTTTTATTTTTTTGGGGATCGAGGGAGGACAGCAGAGAGAGGAGGCGACGTGAGAATTAGGGAGACGATATTTTTCATATGCCTCCCCCTAAGTTCTTTACATTTACATATACCCTTGAGTTTTTTAATACTGGAATCTGTGCACGTGTTAAATATCATATTTCATGCTGGTGAAAATGAATATGCATATGTTTATAAATAATGAGGGGTTATATACGCTTTTTCATTTCAAGGCTTGGCGACGCCTGAGATCAGGACACGTGGCGGATGGCATGTCCCGTAACCCGGAATAAAAGGCCCACCGAGGCCGACCAGGCCTCCCCTGTATTCGACCAGCAATCACGAGCTAGCACCCCTCGGGGCTTCCCGCAGATTGACCTCCTTGGCCCCTCTGCACGTCCCGAACTGCCACAAGACCAAGACTCCTCGGCCTTCTTGCCCGTCCCCGAGCCCCCGGCCGGGGCTATCTTCCTCGGTCCTCCGACCAGCTCCACCGCTCACAGGCATAACCGTCGCTCCGCGAATCTCGCCATGCGCGGATTCTCCGCCAGCAACATCCCACGTTCCACGCCTCCGCGATCCCCATTAATGGGCGATCTGCTCTCTACGCGAGCGTGACGTCGGGAGCTGTTTCCCACCAAAAGACGGGGCGGACGTTTCGCCTGAATTTCGGGGCAGATGCTAATTGGTGCTATCCGTCCACCTCTCCGAAGATGCCAAGTTGATTTATGACACCATGTATCGAAGGTTTAAACGGATGCGTCCGATGTAGCAGACTTCATCAGATCCCCCTCGTCCGAGGGGTTTTTGATTGTAGGGATGCTCTTCCCTGCAGACGCAAGCCCCTGCAGTTAATTACGTTACCGCATCGCGATAACAACTTTCTCCTTATCCAGATGGTCACTTCGTGTCGTGGGTGTTTGTTTTGTTTGTGGTTGCCCGTGGATTGTATACGGAGACTAATTTATGATGTCGCCTGTAGGACGTGGATTAGTCCAAATCCGTATTTTCTTAGATTTGGGTTTGGGGTTTTGGTTTAAGAATACGTTAGTCATATTTGAGGCTAAGATCAACTCAAACGTTTGTTAAGGATACGTTAGTCTAATTTGAGACTAAGATCAACTCAACGGGATCGTTTAGATCCGACAAAAGAGCATTTGGGCTCTATTGTTCCAGTTTAGGGACATAGTGGTCGATTGCCAGTTTAGGAACGTGGTCCATCTCTAGTTTAGGAACATGGTGGTCCATCGTTCCCATTTTGAGGACGAACATTGGTTTAAGGACGCATTAGTCCATGGGTTTAAAGACCCCACAGTCCGTATTGTTGGTTTAAGGACGCATTAGTCCATGAGTTTAAGGACCCCACAGTCCGTATTGTTGGTTTAAGGACGCATTAGTCCATGAGTTTAAGGACCCCACAGTCCATGAGTTTAAGGACCCCACAGTCCGTATTGTTGGTTTAAGAACGCATTAGTCCATGAGTTTAAGGACCCCACAGTCCGTATCGATGTATAGTTGCCGGGACCCGTCACCTCTCTGACGACGTTGAAGGATTACAACGACAAATATTAGAGGAGTTCGGAGATGTACCCTTGAACCGGGTGTAAATTAATTTGAGAGAGCATTTGTGCTCAGTTCAATTTAATTTAAGGACTTATGGCCAGAATTGGGCTAAGTCCAGTTGAAAATGTTCAACAATTTATTTGCGTTTGGCCTGTAAGGCCTTTGTTTAGGGTCTGCCCTCTTTTAAAATAATGCAAAGCATTTTATTTTGGCCTGTTTAGACTTTTTTTCTTTTAATTGGGCTCTGCCCCTTTTAATAGTGCATAGCACTTTTGTTTGGTCTGATAGACGCCCCTTTTTTTATTGGGCTCTGCCCTTTGATAATGCATTGCATTAAATGCTCTGACAGCGCCCCACGTGGCTTGTCAGGCGCTTTGCGCCAATTGAGGAGCGCAAGGCGCAAACTCATGTGATGGTGACACGTGTCACGCTCTGGTGAGCGCAAGCGCAGTGCGCTAATGCGCTGCTGACACGTGGCGCGCTCTGGTGAGTTGCGCCAATCCAAGAGCGCAATGCTCATTTTTGTAAAGCGTACGGCGCAGTTTGTTCTGGGGCTGACACGTGGCGCTCTCTGGTGGCTTGCGCCAACCCAAGAGCGCAACAGTGCAAATTTTACAAGTGCAGGGCACTGTTTAATTTCTTGATCAAATTTATATCAAAGAATGTTTCAAGAGGTTTTACCTCATGATTTAAAGAACCAATGGTTCATCAAAAGGCTGTGCCTTTATATGTAGATCAAAAGATCTAATAAAGAAGTATATTACTTCTTCTTTTTTTATTCTCATTATTTGATCTTTTCTTTTCTTTTTTATTTAAGATCTTGATCTTGTTTATAGATCATTGATCTTTTTAGAAGAAATTCTTCTTTTCAAAGGTTTACCTTTTTCTTTTTCTGAGTTCTTTCTCAAAGTTTTCAGAAGATTTCTGTGAGTTCTCTCAATGTCAATCTCTGTATGTGTTTAGACTTCGAGTCTAGGGGCCTTTATATAGTGTCAATTGATTTGTTAAATCAGTTAAAGAGATCTTTCTCTGAGTGATTTAGGGATTTTTCCCTACCGTTGGATCTTTGATCCAAGGGCTCCTGTTTTATAGAAGAGAATCTTATTGTTTTAATAAAATTAGAAAGATCTTTCCAGAATTTTTCTGTTTAAATGCTGGCACAGCTGGCGCAAGCGCAACTGCGCTTGACACGTGTCGCGTGTTAGTGTATATGCCCTAGAGGCCATTACTGTATCATACTAGTTTGTATATTACTTGATGGAAGCTTGGGATATTCACAGTTGTATATACAATCTTGCTCGAAATGGTAGTATGCTACTTGGTTTGTCTCTACTTTAATACGTGCATGTGTTTCTTTTAGCATATCGCCGATATACATATTAGTAGAGCCCTTATGATTATTGCTTGATTACCAGCGTTGTGATGGCGCTCACACTCGTGGGGGCTGGGTAATCCATAAGCACATCCTTATACAGGTCCCTAGTCGTTGGACTATCGAGACAGGGCATCGATACTCCGGAATAGACTAGCGTATGCGCTTCTCATCCCAGTGTGGGAGACGGTCTGTCCTACAGCCGTCAGTACGTCGTACTTGAGATAGTATGCGGGTGCTCGTTAGGTTACGAGTACACTGGACAGGACTCGTTGGGAACTGTTGGTTGGTATTATACCTATCGTCAGTTATCAGTTCCCAGGTGATATGAGTACAGCTTAGTCCGCTGACTTGACACTGTCACTTCGCCTCGAGTGTGTTCCCACTGCACTTTGATTACTACCCTACCACGGCTCAAAGGAGTCGTGCAAACAGGTAGTTTTTGGGTGCAGTCCCGAAGCACTTGGAGGCAGTGACGGTTAGACAGGATTCGTCTCTCCCGGTATTGGGGGTTGACATCGCGCTGTGTCCAGGAGAGCCATTACACGAGTAGTCCCTGGCCAGGCCAAGCGAGATATACTGGTAGGTTTCCAGTGTTATCTCAGGGTGTTCTGGGCTACACTCCGACACGACTTGTACCGCTATTAGGGGACTGACGTTCACCGCCCCCCTAGGCCCGCCATGCGATGTATCAGACGAACAGACCGGACTGTACGGAGACTGTCACATACAGGCTCAGTAGGAGTTCAGATGGGGTTCACCTCGTCAGTCTTCTTATCGACATCTACCTGGGGACCGTTACGTACAGCTAGTGCCGCTTGCGGTCTGTGGTTAAACCCACTGCCAGCGTAGTGTCGAGTCTTTAGAGTCCCACACAGAGAGCTATTCGCCTTTAGGCAAAATGAGTAGAGGTCGCATGGTTTTGCGACAGGGTTCGTTCACATCCGCGCACTTGTGCACGTTTGCTGTCCGGACAGCTTATACTAGCGGGCTTTGGTTTAAGTCGAATCCTAGTATATGATCTGGGATTGGTTTTTCTCATTGTATTCGTGTTCCTCGGATCACGAATACGGGTGCGTATGCACAGTTGCTTGAGACAGAGGGAGAGGACTTTGATTAGGGTTAATGACTATTGTCATTTTATTAACCATAATGCTTATGTGTGTATTATGGTTAATTGATATTAATTTAATATAATTGTGCATGGTTATGGTTGTTGACCATTTGACTATCTTGACTTGTTGACCTTAGTTGACATGTTGACCATCATCATTCCATATAAAAGATGCTCTTTGATCCTTGCAATTAGCATTAAATATGAAATGATAATGGTCATGTCTTGATTAACCATGACAATTATCTAGCTAATTATCAATTTAAAATAATTCACACATATATGTGAGAATGGTTATTATTCTCTCATTCTATCATTTACTTTCTCTCTCTTGTTCTTCCTCTCCCTCAAGCTCTCCCCTCTCATGTGTTGAGAAACACTTGAGCTTGAGAAAACCCCCTTCTTGATAGTCTCTACTCTCATCTAGGGTTCAAGGATTAGCACTTCTTGCATCCTAGTTACTTCTAGCTTGGAGTTGAAGCCAAAGGTTGAGGCTTTCGGGTGGATCTTTCTTCAACGTGAGAAGGCGACAAAGGTGACCTCTTTCCACTACTCCAAGGAGTAAGGAGAGAAGGACATAAAGCCCTAGGTATAACCTTTCTAACACTTAGCTAATTTCTAGTTAGCTTTAGCTTGTTTTTGTTTAGCAAAGATCCTTCTTTGTCTAGTCCATGTTGCCTAAGTTGATAAAAATTTGATTTTTATTCCGTTTTCCGCCTCCCCGCAAGCACCGGGGTGGGCAACGTGGACTTACAGTGGTATCAGAGCCTAACTAAACATAAACTAGCTAGGTAGTAAAGTGTATGGAAGTTCAATCGGAAAAAATCGAAAAACCGAGTTTTCAAAACCCTAAGTTTCTGTTAAAATTTTTTCTGTTCAAAACAAAATAAATCATACTCCAAAAATCATCTCAGGGTTTTGTGAAGAAAGCCACCAAAAACGATCCAGTAACTCGCTCAAAGAGCCGCGGTTCCGCGGCAATAGCAAACTATTGCCGCGCAACCGCGGCCGTTTAGGCTCAGTTCTGGGTCGAGTTTGGTGCAGTGTTTTTCTGGCTTGGTTTTAGGATTTTTAAGATGGTTTATATGTGCCCAGGTTTTCCAGAATAGAAATTTGTTTTTGGGGGCCTATAAATCCGTATTTTTTTATCGAACTTCATTGCACTTTGACTAAACGGTTATATCTGTGATGTTTATATGTATTGAACGTCGGCTAATCGCTATATGTCGATTAGTCGGGGTTATACATATCTGTGATCTGTGTATGATGATGGTATGTGTATATGAATGTGTTGGATTGTCGCGGGTGAATAGCCGGGGTGGATGTGAGATGAGTGTTTCTTTTTTCTTTCATTCATTGTAATATGTAAATTGATGTAATATTATTATTTGTTTGGCCGCACAACCGGGTCGGGGTTGTAGCCGTCATTGTATAATTCTTTTTACTGTTTTTGCTCCTAGGATAGACCCATGGAGGGGGTGCACAAACTACCGGGTATCTCGAAGTGCCGAGTGGCCTACTCACGGTGTTGAGGGAGGTTGCTTCGCTTCGGGTACTTGGCGGGTAGTTTGCCGCACCCGTAGGGGTCTTGGGTGGGGTATTGGCTATTCACCGCGACCGTGTAATCCGCTTTTAGTTGCAGGCTCGAACGGATTGCGGATTCCTAGTATATCCAATGTATTCATCTGTGATCTGTAATGTCTATCATTGCTATATATTTATATATGATAACTATTTAGGCGTTGCTTATGTTTTACAGTCGCGCTAGCCTAGCCCCCGCTCTGTCGTTAGTTAAGTAACCTAACGGGTGATGACGGGGCCCCGTGGCGAATGCGAATGGCATAAGCGTACGTCATATTTTGGTTGTTTTCTACAATGGTAGGATTAAATGATGGGACGCATTAAAAGAACTAATGTAAGAAAATAAATCAAGTAAAAGTCGATTGGAACACTTTGAAAACCACTCGGTTCTTTTCAAAACTAAACTTTTAAACGCGGAGCTTGAACCACTCCTTTTAAAAGCTATCTCGTTCCATCGATTATATCAAGTTCACTACGTTCACGGTTTCGCCAAAACCATTCGTAGCCCTCCGTAATTTCGTATGGACATTCAATAGTATTCAAGCTATGTTTGTTGACCTTCGTCAAGGCATAGTGATTGGTAGCTGTTGGGTGTTCATATGTAGCATAGATAGATGCGTTGGTTTGGGACAGTCGTACTACCTTGTTGACCTTCGTCAAGGGTATATACGGGTGGGTTCAAATTAACCTGGATAATGACGGGTAGAACTTGACATGTGACTTATGATTTGTTGACCTTCGTCAAGGTCATAAGAGCATGGGGCAAAAATCCACATCGGGAGTTTCATAAGTACTGAAACTTGCTAGCGCTGCATACCATTTGGAGTGTGATAATTCTTGTAGGATTCCTTCGGTTTTATCACGCGATGATATTTGGATCCCGATCCTACTGTGAGTATATGCTACTCCTCGGGAAAACTCTCACTTAACGATCAATGCTATAAACCTAGTAGGTGTCTAGAAAGGTGTTAGCGGGGCTACGCCCCCAGGGAAAAGAGGTTCTTAAATTAAGGAACTTCGCGAAAGCTTTGGAAAACCTCCCTCGAAGTACCGACACTGGCCTGGCTGAACGGTTAAGCAAGAATTGTACGGTGAGAAAGATCCCGACTAATTCTTCCTTTGTGGTTTGAGGAGGGATTCGAGAGACAGTGGGAGCCATCCTATTTAGATAAATTAAAAACCAATCTAAACTTGTAAGAGCATCATGCTAAGTGTTTTCTTCTCTCTCTCTTAATTGCAGCGACCATATGACCGCACCTAGGTTACATCTAGATAATAAAATGACTGAATCTGATTGCTATGACTGGCAAAGGTCTGTCCAGATGTCCATTGCCCAGGACAAGCTGGGACACCTCTTGACTGATCCAACCCCTGCCGTCTCAGGTCCAGTTTCCCCTGTCATGGATATTGATATCCGTAGGACATCGGAAGAAGACTGTGCGAAAGCCAAGTGCCTCGTGTTAGCCTCAGTTGATGGTATATACCAGAGGCAGCGCGAGAAGATGGACTCAGCTTCTATCTTCCTCCATAACAAAGTTTTATATGGAGAGCAATCTCGTATCGCAAAATATGAGACCTCGAACGAATTGCTTCCAGCGAGGTTGGCTATCGGGTCATCTGTAAGGGGCAACGTCCTTACAGTAATCAGCTCTTTTGAGCTCTCAGACCTGAAGACCACGTTGAAGAACAGGTCAGATGCTGACTTAGTTCAACAGTCTCTACCTACTACCCTGAAGAAAACCAGGGAAGTAGAAAGAAAGAGAAAGGCAGAAGTTTCAGGAATGGATGCAGTAAAAGAGGGATGTTCCTATTGTTACGGGAATGAACATGGGCAGAAGGATTGCAGGGCTTGCAAAGCCAGTAGCCAGAATTCGAAGCATGTTGTGGCTTCGGCTTCGGGGTATGTTTGTAATAGAGAACTGTATGTCAGTTAACCCTACTTCCTGGGTATTGGATATCGGATCAGGATCTCATATCTGTAACTCGTTACAGCTCTGAGAAACCGTAGGGTTATCAGGAAAGGTGATATGACTCTCAGGGTTGCTAACGGAATGAGCAAGTATGCTGAATCCGTAGGGGAATATCATCTAGGACTGACAACTGGGCAGATATTGATTCTGCGTAACTGTTTTTATGTACCAGGTGCGACTTGTAATATCATATATGTATCCTTAATTTCTAAGGAAGGATATGATTTTACTTTTGTAAGCGATGTAGTTAACATCCACCTAAATCAAGTTTTGATTGGGTCAGGTACATTACAAAACGGGATATACGTATTGAATCAAGCTCAGATCTTCAGTGTCCAGAACACACTTAATAGAAAGTCTCTGGAAACAAATCAGGCTTTCTTATGGCATTGTAGACTGGGTCACATTAATGAGACACGGTTGACAAAGTTACATAAAGAGGGATACTTGAATCCGTTTGAGTATCAGTCTTATGCCACTTGTGAATCTTGTCTCATGGGAAAGATGACAAAGACTCCGTTCACTGGACACGGAGAAAGAGCAAGCGAGCTCTTGGGACTCATACACAGTGATGTGTGTGGTCCATTGTCTACACATGCACGAAGTGGTTATTCATACTTCATTACTTTCACAGATGATTTCTCTAGGTATGGGCATGTCTTCTTGATGAAGCACAAATCCGAGGCCTTTGAGAAATTTCAGGAATACAAGAATGAAGTTGAAAAACAAACAGGCAAAATTATCAAGACACTAAGATCTGATCGAGGTGGTGAATACTTGAGTGCCGAGTTTCTGGGCTACTTAAAAGAGAATGGAATTCTCTCTCAGCTTACTCCTCCATACACACCACAACACAACGGTGTATCGGAAAGGCGGAATCGAACCCTATTGGATATGGTTCGTTCCATGATGAGTAAGGCTGAGTTGCCGCGATCCTTCTGAGATTATGCGCTAGAAACAGCTGCATATCTCTTGAACAAAGCTCCAACCAAGACTGTGCCTACCACCCCATATCAGATATGGAGTGGGAAGAAACCCTGTCTCAAGTACCTTAAGACATGGGGATGTCCAGCTTTTGTAAAAAAGCAGCATGCGGACAAGCTCGAGGCATGCTCAGTACTGTGTAAGTTTGTGGGATACCCAAAGAACTCCAGGGGGTATCTTTTCTATTCCGCAGAGGAACAAAAGGTTTTTGTTTCTCAGCATGCCCACTTCTTGGAAACTGAATTTTTAGAAAATCAGATAAGTGGGAGCGCAATAGAACTGGAAGAAATTCCAGAACCACAAGATATTACTGAAAGCTTGGAAGAACCAGAAGTTTCAAGAGAACCGGACATCCCAGCGCCACTCCGCAGGAGTAGTAGGCAGTCTCATCCGCCCGAGAGATACTACGGTTTTCTCATAGACGGGGATAGAGAGGATTGCACCATGGATTATGGTGAGCCTACTAGCTTCCAGCAAGCCATCCAGAGCGGCGACTCGGTAAAATGGCTGGATGCAATGCGGGCCGAGATGGAGTCCATGTACACCAACAAAGTTTGGACTTTGGACTTTGCTCCAGAAGGGGTAAAACCCGTAGGCTGCAAATGGATCTTCAGAAAGAAGATTGGTGTAGATGGGCAGGTTGAGACCTATAAAGCTAGACTTGTTGCAAAGGGTTTTCGTCAAAGACCTGGTTTGGACTATGACGAGACCTTTTCTCCAGTGGCTATGCTGAAATCCATTCGGATCCTTCTTGCCATTGCTGCCTTCCACGATTATGAAATCTGGCAGATGGACGTAAAGACGGCTTTCCTAAATGGAAATTTGGAAGAGTGCGTCTATATGGATTAGCCGGAGGGATTCAATCAGAGTGGGAGCAGCGGTAGAGTGTGCAAGTTGCTAAAGTCCATCTATGGACTTAAGCAGGCATCGCGGAGTTGGAACATCTGCTTTGATGATACTGTCAAAGAATTCGACTTTATCAAAAACCCAGATGAACCATGCATTTACAGTAAGATTGTAGGGAGAACTGCAGTATTCCTCGTCTTGTACGTGGATGACATTCTCTTAATAGGAAACGATATTCCTATGCTACAGTCAGTCAAAGGATTCTTGTTGCAGAGGTTCTCCATGAAGGACCTGGGCGATGCCAACTACATTTTGGGGATCCAGATCTATCGTGATAGATCTAAGAGGATGTTGGGACTTTCATAGTCAAGGTACATCGACACCATACTGAAAAGATTCAGTATGGAAGATTCCAAGCGCGGTAATCTACCGGCTTGTCACGGGATCACCCTCTCCAAAGAGATGTCTCCCAAGACTGATTTGGAGAGGGATCGCATGTCTATTATACCCTACGCTTCTGCGGTAGGCTCTATAATGTATGCGATGTTGTGTACCAGACCAGATGTAGCATACGCATTGAGCGTTGTAAGCCAGTATCAGTCGAACCCAGGGGAGAAACACTGGATAGCGGTAAAGAACATTCTCAAGTACCTGAGAAGGACTAAAGAGATGTTCTTGGTGTATGGCGGAAAAGACCTCCAGCTTGAGGCCTTTGCTGACTCCAGCTTCCAGAGTGACAAGGATAACTCCAAGTCCATGTCGGGTTATGTCTTTACCCTCAATGGAGGGGCGGTTTGCTGGAAGAGTTCCAAGCAGGAGACCGTTGCTGACTCAACTATGGAAGCGGAGTACATAGCTGCTTGTGATGCCGCAAAGGAAGCTGTCTGGATGAAGAAGTTCCTCACGGAGCTTCAGGTGGTTCCTACCATTGTTAATCTAATACCGCTGTATTGCGACAACAACGGCGCTATAGCTTTAGCGAAGGAACCCAGGTCCCATCAGAAGCCCAGGCACATTTTGAGGCGGTACCACCTGATCAGGGAGATCATAGATCGCCAGGAGATCGAGGTGAAGAGAGTAAATACGGAGAATAACACTGCAGATCCACTCACGAAGGCCCTACCCCAGACTCAGTTCGAGCGGCTGATCGAGATGATAGGTCTTCGATACGCCAGTACATGGCCTTAGTGCAAGTGGGAGATTGTTAGTGTATATGCCCTAGAGGCCATTACTGTATCATACTAGTTTGTATATTACTTGATGGAAGCTTGGGATATTCACAGTTGTATATACAATCTTGCTCGAAATGGTAGTATGCTACTTGGTTTGTCTCTACTTTAATATGTGCATGTGTTTCTTTTAGCATATCGCTGATATACATATTAGTAGAGCCCTTAGGATTATTGCTTGATTACCAGCGTTGTGATGGCGCTCACACTCGTGGGGGCTGGGTAATCCATAAGAACATCCTTATACAGGTCCCTAGTCGTTGGACTATCGAGACAGGGCATCGATACTCCGGAGTAGACTAGCGTATGCGCTTCTCATCCCAGTGTGGGAGACGGTCTGTCCCACAGCCGTCAGTACGTCGTACTTGAGATAGTATGCGGGTGCTCGTTAGGTTACGAGTACACTGGACATGACTCGTTGGGAACTGTTGGTTGGTATTATACCTATCGTCAGTTATCAGTTCCCAGGTGACATGAGTACAGCTTAGTCCGCTAACTTGACACTGTCACTTCGCCTCGAGTGTGTTCCCACTGAACTTTGATTACTACCCTACCACGGCTCAAAGGAGTCGTGCAAACAGGTAGTTTTTGGGTGCAGTCCCGAAGCACTTGGAGGCAGTGACGGTTAGACAGGATTCGTCTCTCCCGGTATTGGGGGTTGACATCGCGCTGTGTCCAGGAGAGCCATTACACGAGTAGTCCCTGGCCAGGGCAAGCGAGATATACTGGTAGGTTTCCAGTGTTATCTCAGGATGTTCTGGGCTACACTCCGACACGACTTGTACCGCTATTAGGGGACTGACGGTCACCGCCCCCCTAGGCCCGCCATGCGATGTATCAGACGAACAGACCTGACTGTACGGAGACTGTCACATACAGGCTCAGTAGGAGTTCAGATGGGGTTCACCTCGTCAGTCTTCTTATCGACATCTACCTGGGGACCGTTACGTACAGCTAGTGCCGCTTGCGGTCTGTGGTTAAACCCACTGCCAGCGTAGTGTCGAGTCTTTAGAGTCCCACACAGAGAGCTATTCGCCTTTAGGCAAAATGAGTAGAGATCGCATGGTTTTGCGACAGGGTTCGTTCACATCCGCGCACTTATGCACGTTTGCTGTCCGGACAGCTTATACTAGCGGGCTTTGGTTTAAGCCGGATCCTAGTATATGATTTGGGATTGGTTTTTCTCATTGTGTTCGTGTTCCTCGGATCACGAATACGGGTGCGTATGCACAGTTGCTTGAGACAGAGGGAGAGGACTTTGATTAGGGTTAATGACTATTGTCATTTTATAACCCTAATGCTTATGTGTGTATTATGGTTAATTGATATTAGTTTAATATAATTGTGCATGGTTATGGTTGTTGACCATTTGACTATCTTGACTTGTTGACCTTAGTTGACATGTTGACCATCATCATTTCATATAAAAGATGCTCTTTGATCCTTGCAATTAGCATTAAATATGAAATGATAATGGTCATGTCTTGATTAACCATGACAATTATCTAGTTAATTATCAATTTAAAATAATTCACACATATATGTGAGAATGGTTATTATTCTCTCATTCTATCATTTACTTTCTCTCTCTTGTTCTTCCTCTCCCTCAAGCTCTCCCCTCTCATGTGTTGAGAAACACTTGAGCTTGAGAAAAACCCCTTCTTGATAGTCTCTACTCTCATCTAGGGTTCAAGGATTAGCACTTCTTGCACCCTAGTTACTTCTAGCTTGGAGTTGAAGCCAAAGGTTGAGGCTTTCGGGTGGATCTTTCTTCGACGTGAGAAGACGACAAAGGTGACCTCTTTCCACTATCCAAGGAGCAAGGAGAGAAGGACATAAAGCCCTAGGTATAACCTTTCTAACACTTAGCTAGTTTCTAGTTAGCTTTAACTTGTTTTTGTTTAGCAAAGATCCTTCTTTGTCTAGTCCATGTTGCCTAAGTTGATAAAAATTTGATTTTTATTCCGTTTTCTGCCTCCCCGCAAGCACCGGGGTGGGCAACGTGGACTTACAGCGCAGCGCAGAGCGCAGCGCAACTGCGCTGACACGTGTCGCGCAGCGCTGAGCGCAGATTAGTTGAAGCATTGCTTTCTTTGTTAAAATTTGAATTTTAAACAGAGCCTTGCTCTGATTGGGTGCGCTGCCTTGGGCACTGCGCTGGCGTATCAGCTTTTGACATGTGGCGCGTTGCGCGCAGCGCAAGGAATCTAAAGCGTTGCTTCAATTTTTGAATTTTTGAAATTCAAACAAAGTTTTGCTCTGATTGGGGAAACAAATGCCCCACCACCGTTGCGCTCACGTGGCGCACACGTGAGTGCAGCGGTGGCAAGATCCCAGCCGTTGGATCAACTCAGGAGTTGAAGGGGCGCAAACGCCTATAAATAGGACCCTTGGTCCTCAATAGATGATTATCATCTTCAAGATTTGTAATCTCAGAACTCCAGAGCCTTGCTCTCTATTTTCAAGAACCCCAAGAGATTTAAACTCTTAAAACTTTTAGGTAATTTTTTTTAATTAAATTAAATTAATTTTAATTGACAGAGCCTTGCTCTCATAGATCTTTGATCTAAAGAAAACCCCTTTGGGGTTTCACCAACAGAGCCTTGCTCTCAAGAAGCTGTTTCAGGGTTTCTTAACCCATGAACAGAGCTTTGCTCTTTGGCAAAACATAGATCTTTTGATCTAAAAATGAAGAACTCTTGAGAGTTTTCATGGATCTTTAAAATCCCCAAAAAAATCTAATTTTTAATTTTTAAGAATTAATTCTCCTTTGATGGACATTTCCATCATTATCACAGAGCTAAGCTCTTTTAATCTTTTGAGGAATTTTATTCCTTTGAGACCAGAGTTTGACAAGTGCCACTCTGTGACAGAGCTTTGCTCTGAAAGAGGAGATTTTCTCCTTGTCTTTAGGGATTTCTCATTAATGAGAATATTCTTTTGGGGATCTCCTCACTAATTGACAGTCTCATCCAATGATGGGGCTGTCTTATTAACTGATGCATTGTCATCTAGATTTTGTGGGGCCCCCTTTGGTCCCCTATCCACTGCATTACAGTGTGGTACAAATCTTGAAGTTCCAAGTGTCAGGCCCTTTTTTTTTAAAATTAAATTAAGATACTGACGGATGAATCTCGTTTTTCTTTGCAGGCAGTCATGTCTGCTGACCTGTCTTTCCCATTCGTTCGCTCAGAGGGAGGATTTCCTGATGTTGGAGATAGTACCCTCAGAGTCAATTATTGGATCACATGCACGTGATTGCAATGATTGAGGGAGGACCTATCCCAGGAGGACAGTCTTACTCGAGATGATAGTATGCTGTCTGGTTTACCTTTATCATCGTGTACTGCTTTAGGTGACCTGACAGGTCGCTATTGCACGTTGATAGAGCCCCTAGGATTCTTGCTTGACTGCCAGCAGTATGAGGGCGATCATATACGTGGGAGCTGGTAGTCTATAAGCACATCCTTAAAAGGTCCCTAGTCGTGGGAGTTTCGAGACAGGGCATCGATACTCCATTAGTAGACTAGTGTATACAGTCGAGACCCCGACGAGGGGCGGTGGCCGGTCTCACAAGCCACTGGTGTCAGTTGGTTCACCTAAGATGTATACAGGTGCTCATTGGGTTATGAGTACACCGGACAGGACTCGCCGGGAACCTGCTAGTTGGTCTTATACCTGACGTCAGATAGCAGTTCCCTGGTGACATGTGTACAGGTTAGTTCATCGACCTGAGATCGTCATTTGTCTCGTGTGAGTTCCCACTGTGCTTTGATTACTACCCTACCACGGCTCAAAGGAGTCGTGCAAACAGGTTTTAGTTGGGTACAGTCCCGAGCCACATGGAGGCAGTGAGCGGATCTGCAGGGGTTCGTCTCTCCCGGTATTGGGGGTGAGGTCGCGCTGTGTCTAGGAGAGCCATTACACAAAGCCCTCGGCCGAGGCAGGAGATTTACTGGTAGGTATTCCAGTAGTATCTCAGGGTGTTCTGGGCTACGCTCCGACACGACTTGTACCGCTTTTGGGGGTCTGACTTTTACCAACCCCCTAGGCCCGCCATGCGATACTCATAGACGAACGGACCGGACTGTACGGATATTGTCACTGACAGGCTCAGTAAGGGTGTCAGGATGAGTTCGCTCATCGACGTCCCTTTTGGTCAATAGCTGGTGGCCCGTCACGTATTGGCTTATACCTCTGACGTGCCAGTGGTTAAATCCACAGCCATAGTATTGACGAGTCTTTAGAGTCCACCACACTTTCAGTTACTCAAGTTTCGGGCGAAACGCTGTAGAGGCCGTATGGAGATATGGCAGGGTCCGATCAGATACGTGCGGTATTGCACGGATCAGGATCGGACGATTAGTACTAGAGGCCGTATGGTTATATGGCAGGGTTCGATCAGATACGTGTGGTATTGCACGGATCAGGATCGGACGGATATTACTAGACGGCTTTGGTTTAAGCCGGATCCTAGTATAGTACAGTGTAGATTTTTGTCTCATTGCATTTGTATCCGGTCGGAATACAGATGCGGGTGTGTATGCACAGCATCGGGGTTTTTCCTGTAATTTATTACGGGACCAGTTTTCTGGAGTTGCCAGTTTGCATTCCGTTCCAGCCGGTTTTCCTTTGTTCTTTCCCGGCCGGACTTTTCTGATGGAGGGGGTTATTTGCAAGTTTGCAAATAACATATTGTGGAGGGGTTTCTTGCATATGGATTGATTATGAAAGCATCTTTTGATACCATTCTTTTCTATCATCATTTTCTTGCTTTATATTGATTTGAATTGATTTGATATTGTGATGATGGTTTTGGGTGTGGTCACCTCTTGCCTTTTACTACACTCACCTCCCTTTGTATTATGTTTGATTCCCTCCACCATTTCCATGAGATAGAGAGGCCGGCCACATCTTGGAGAGGGAGAGGAGAGGTTCATTTTGCATGAGGAAAATTTATCATCTCATTCCATGCTTGATAAATGAGAACTCCACTTGAAAGTTCCATTCCATTCCTCCATCAAGACAACTACAAACCCCATTGAGACAAAGCGCATTCTACACTACAATCTATAGCAAACCTTGGGCACGTCGACTAGCCAGCTTCGTGCCCGAGTTGCCTCGGTATTGAGGTGGGAGCTGTAAAAGATGCAGACGATGTGGTGCCCTTCCGGCAAGGATGCGACGACCGGAGTTTCCGCGGGAGATCGGGACGACGACGAGAAGACCGGAGGACTCGGATCACTCGGTATATCTCTCACCCCATCTCTTGTTTGCTAGCATTAGGTTAATGGTTATGATCCGGGTTTATTGTCCGCGGTAGCGCCAGTTTCCAAGTAAGGAAAATTTTTGATTCCGCATTTTGGCCTCGGTAAGACGGCCGGGGCGCTGCCGTGGCGCAACATGGTATCAGAGCCACGCCATTAACCTTGCTTAGCTTGTTCTAGTGTGTTTACATGTTCGATCGAACGGATTTTCCGAAAACCCATTTTTCATTTGCACAGTTTTCTGTCGAAATTTTTTTGGCTCCAAAAATTTTTCAGTACATTGCAATGACATGTGCAAGCAATTCTAAGCATTCTGTGAAAATTTGGTAGCGTGATCTCACTATTCCACCGCGGAACCGCGGCCAAAACCACGTATTTGCGGCGGTTTCGCGGCCATTTTTACTATTCATTGGACCAAACTTTTTCAGTGAGCTCCTGGGTTGAAAATAGGGTTTTTGGAATATTCTTTTTGGGTCTAGACTCTCTTTAAGTGCTACAGTAATGCTTGGGGCCCACTTCGATAAATTTGATCGATCGAAAAGTTTAAACACATTAGTTCACAGTATTTGCATTATATCTGCGACCGTGAATGTCACTTGATCGGTAAATCCTGTCTAACTGCTATAGCCCGGTTAGAAGGATTTGCGAACGTGACTTTCACGTTGATGTTCTATGTATTGCTGTGTTGTTGCGGATCGGTCGTGGGGGATAGCCTGGATGCAATGTTAGTACAGTTTTTGTTGTATTATGTACATTTGATATTGCGGGGCGAGCGTCCGACATGTGGACTGCCGTCACTGCCTGATTGTATTATTATTTTGGGGCACGGCCAGGTTGCGGTCGATGTACCCGTTGTATGTATATTTTACTTTCTGTACTAGGATTACCCCGCGGAGGGGTGCACGGATAGCCGGGTTCTAGAGGGCAACGGGCCCGCATCTCATGGCATTGAGACGGAGGGGGCTTCACTCTAGGATTGGCGGGCTATTCGCCGCACTCGTAGGGGGTACAGGTTGACCCAGGAGGGGTGCCCAAGTTACCGGATTCCGTGAAGTGCTGGGTGGTCCATTCACGGTGCTGGAGGGGACTGCCTCGCTTCAGGTCTTGGCGGGTGACTTGCCGCGCCCGTAGGGGTCTAGGATTTCATTGCACAGGCTATCCACACGACCAGGGGAACGTCGGGTTTCAGCAGCGGCTCTATGAAACCCGGGGATCCCAGATATCTGTATTGTTCTGTGATGCTGTACATTTATGTGATGTTGCATTTTATCACGCCTTGAGCGAAATATAATATATTGGTATATATATTAGTAGATGTTGTATATGTTTTACATCCGCGCTAGTCCAGTCCCCGCTCTGTCGTTAGTTAGCTAACCTAACGGGTGATGACGGGACCCAGTGGCGAATGCGGATGGCATATACGTACATCAGTATATTTTCGTTCTTTGTGGTGTGATTAATTGATGGGACTGCGTTGATTCGGATCAACGCAAGTTATAAACAAACCTATTCTGATGTTGTTGGAACAATTTTTCAAAAAGCTGTTATTGCAAGGACGTTCACTTTTGTTTTGCACAGTGGTATTCGGTTATGAATATCCAGCACCTCAGTCGACGAGGCAAGGGCCGAGATCCCTTCACCGGGAGTGACCCCTTGGACAGAAGTTTGCGTCGGGGTAATAACTTCACTATAGCCGATTGACTTTTGCTTTGCATCGTGGTATTCAGTTGGAATATCCTGCACCTCATTCTACGGGGAAAGAGCCGAGATCCCTTCACCGGGAGTGACCTCTTTAGCAAAGGTTTTCGTCACTATAATTTTATAAAAAGATATCCAGTTCCTTCAACGATATCAAGTTCATTACGGTAAAAGGTTTTTCGCCAAAAACCATCCGTAGCCCTCCGTCATTTCAGATTAGTATTGCTTAGTATTCGTGCTACGTATGTCGTGCATTGCCGAGGCGTAGTGTTCGGTAGCTGTGTAATACTTTTCTGTCGCTTGGATAAGTGGATTGGTTAGGACAGTCGTACGGTTATGTTGGCATTGTCAAGGACTCGTACGGGTGGGTTTAACGCAATCAAGATAATGACGGGTTGAACTTGACTAGGACTCTTTGATATGTTGGCATTGTCAAGGTCACTTGGGTCCTAGGGGTAAAAATCACATCGGGAGTTTCAAAAGAACTGAAACTTGTCAGGCATGCGCATACCTTCTGGAGTGTGGTGACGTGAGTGGATTCCGTCACGTTATCATGCGATGATAGTTGGGTCCCGATTCCCACTGATGAGTTGGTTTACTCCTCGGATGATCCCGGCTAATTCTTCTTTCAGGTTTGGGGAAGAATTTGACGTTACAGTGGGAGGTTTCCAGATTTGACAAAGTGATAACCATTCTGATCTAGGTTAGAGTGCACGCTGAGTGTTTCTTTTCTCTCTCTCTTTGGCAGCGACCATTGACCCGACCCTAGACTATGACTCAGTGACCAAGTTGACCGAACCTTCTTAACACTGGCTTTTGGATTGTCAGAGTTGCAAACCTCTTTGCCACTCCTGCTTTTACCCTTTTCTCCGGGACACCCCGTATTATTACGAACGTCCACTTCTATTGGACAAAACCATCGTATGGTTATATACGAACTCGAAAGACTTCGAGGATGGTTTCTGGTTCTGGAGAAAATGGATAGGACTATTCAGTTGTCTTTTCTTTTCACCTTCTCTCAGGTTACGAGTACTCCTTGGTTTAGGAGTAGTACACCTATTACGCAAATTGGATAGTCTTCTTCCAAACCATAGGCTGGTGCCGACCGGTAGGGAATGAAGAAAACCAGTTAGCCTGAACGGTGTACAGAAGGTATTAAGTTAAGACAAAGCAAGGGATTAGTAAGAGGGCAAAGTAAAGTGCGACTACTATTCACGAACAAACCAAGTATTTCTTCGCCAATCCTAAATCACCTTTGTATTTCTCCAGGACACTCCGTATCACTACGAAGATCCCAGGTTTATTGGATAGTCCATCGTATGGTTATATACGAACTCGAAAGGAACTTGTTCCAGTTCGGGGATGGATTCTGGTTCAGGAGAAATAGGAATAAGGTTTATTCGGTTGTCTTTTATCTTCACCTTCTCTCGTGTTGCGAGTGCTCCTAGGATTAGGACAGTACACCCATTATGCTTATTGGATAGTCTTCTTCCAAACCATAGGCTGGTGCCGAACGGTAGGGAAGGAAGAAAACCATTTGGCCTAAAGGGGTGTACATAAGGTAATTACTAAAGACATATAAAGGGATTTGGAGAAATGGCAAAGAATTATACGGTTACAGTTGTGAATCTGGATAATGGAAGAGACATTACTAGGAATACCAGGATACCCCATCGAAACATTTTTATGTTTCAGTTTCACTGTGTACTGTTAAAAGAAAACTGATTTCCCAATTAGACACTTGCTCCAGGGTATAAATTTACCAGGTTTGATTCTCACATCTGTGTGGTTTTACAGATGATGAGTGGGAGTAAGTTATTGGGAATTAGGTGATCATCCTCATTATATCGGAATTCGATGTAATTGGTGATATTTGAGGAAGTCACCTGGGTTGTTTGCCGGACGGAAAATATTTGGTTTTGAATATCCGTTGTTATGCACCAATTTCAAATTGATATATCTGTACGTCTATTTTTATAGAGTGAGATATATTTTTTGAAGTTATGTCGATGACATTTACCTATATCAGTGGATGGTTAGGTAAGGAGCATTAAACAGCGGTGTAATTCTTCTTAACCATAAGTACAGTTTTCAGCCTACGACACACAGTGAATGAGTCATCAGACTCAAGGGACTTATACAGAGTATTGTATGTTGTCCAGTGTCCATCAGGACAGAGGGGTTGGTCCTCGTACTATATTCAGTTTACTTATGACTTCTCTAGTTTTTAGACAGGTGTTTCGTGGAAACACAGGGTCTGAATTTTGAGAAATTATAGGTATTTGAATAAAGTAGAGAACCAGGTATTGCAAGTATCGGGATTCTTCAAAGTGATCGAAGATGTAGATACTTGTGAAGGGTATTCAGTTGATAGTAATGATTAAGAGAACTTGCTTCTCTTTTAGGTTACTCATAATTGGAAGCATTCCTAAGTTGAGTAACGCTGATCGGCATCCTTCCATTTAGTTGACATGCACTGGAGACAGCTGCATGATTTGAATCTGGTTCAATTAAATCAGTGCCTCTGGTTCTATATTGGATATAGAACAGTTCATATCTTAACGATGTTAAGGTACGGGGAGTTGTCCGGCTTATGATTAAAACCAGACACTGGACAACTCAAGGCACGTTTCTGTAATGGCTGTTTGTGGGTTGACCCAGGCTATGACGAGGGTTGACTTTCTACCATCTGGAAGATCAATAGTGATATTGTTCTTGACTCACCACAGTTTTAATAAAAATGGATTTTTTCAGAAAACAGTAGTGGGAGTATGGTAGAACTGGAAGTAATTCCAGAACCACAAACGATTACTGAAGATTTGATAAGGAACCTAAAGATTCAATCTGGATTGACATTCCATTAGCCACTCCGCAGATATGGTGGGTAACCTCAGGCACTCAAGAGGTACTTCGGTATGCTCAAGGACGGTGGCAGGGAGGTTCTTGTTTACCCAGAATTGCCATTGCTGTTGTTCCAGACTGTGAGACCCGGCAGGAGGATGAGTATAGCGTCGTTCTAAACTAGCTTTAGAAGTGTACGTGTATATGACTCTGCCAGAGGGTTATCGTAGTCAGTAGGAGCAGCGGAAGCATTGGTGGACATGTGGCTTATGTCTATTTATAGACTAAAGCACATGTAGCGGAGAAAGATCATCTATTTCTGACGTGACAGTCATAGGTTTGACTTCATCAGAATAGGGGATGGATCTGTTGAGAAGATAGTAGGGTGTGATGTCCTGGTATTTGGATGACACACACAGAGTAGGAAGGGATATTCCTATACTACGATCGGTTATGCTTTGGTCGTCACACAGTGGTTTCTCCACATGGGACTTGGACATTATATCAAACATACTGGTTACTAGATCTATGGTTTTAGATCTAGATTTGGGTGGTTTCCCAATCAGGATACTTAGACAGCATTCTAAGAGTATTTAGAATGGACGACTCCTGGCACGGTAGTGTACCTGCAGGTGATGGAGTCACCCTCTCTAAAGGTATCTTACAGACTAAAGGGGAGAGGGATGTGCATGATTGGCAGATCACTTGCTCAGGAAATTGAGTCAATCATGAGATGTCAAGTACCACACCAGATGTTGTTCTTGCACTAGATGCAATAAGTTGACATTGATCCAATCCTGGAGAAACAGTCGGAAGCAGTTTTAGAACATAAGTGTATGTTCTAGAGATTTGATAACGGCAGCCTCCTTCGGGAGACGGTTATCATTCCAGGCTTCCAAGGTGACCTGGATGGCAGAATGGCTGTCAGAGTTATAGTTTTTTCCTTCTGACGAGGGGCAGTATTTTGGACAGGTGGTCCAAGGCAATACTGAGGGAGGCATGGCGCAGGATACTGATTGAGTTCAGTTGATGATACAGTCTAAGAAGTTTGGATTTGGAGTTCATTTATGAGCTAGGTCCCATCAGACATCCAGACACATTCTAAGACAGGTATTGCTCATTTCGGGAGATGGCTTTCTCCGCGAACTTGAGATATAGAGAGACATAGAAAGAAACATCAAGGCGGATCCACTCACTGAGGCTATTCCTCGAACGCAATAGTTTCGCAAACGGGTTTTGTGAGACTGACTAGTAGAGGAGTTGGGTGTTCGGTATCACACGGGCTGTGAGTATGCGACATCGCAATAATTAGCCTTGAGTGCAAGTGGGAGATTGTTGGAGATAGTGCCCTCAGAGTCAATTATTGGATCACATGCACGTGATTGCAATGATTGAGGGAGGACCTATCCCAGGAGGACAGTCTTACTCGAGATGATAGTATGCTGTCTGGTTTACCTTTATCATCGTGTACTGCTTTAGGTGACCTGACAGGTCGCTATTGCACGTTGATAGAGCCCCTAGGATTCTTGCTTGACTGCCAGCAGTATGAGGGCGATCATATACGTGGGAGCTGGTAGTCTATAAGCACATCCTTAAAAGGTCCCTAGTCGTGGGAGTTTCGAGACAGGGCATCGATACTCCATTAGTAGACTAGTGTATACAGTCGAGACCCCGACGAGGGGCGGTGGCCGGTCTCACAAGCCACTGGTGTCAGTTGGTTCACCTAAGATGTATACAGGTGCTCATTGGGTTATGAGTACACCGGACAGGACTCGCCGGGAACCTGCTAGTTGGTCTTATACCTGACGTCAGATAGCAGTTCCCTGGTGACATGTGTACAGGTTAGTTCATCGACCTGAGATCGTCATTTGTCTCGTGTGAGTTCCCACTGTGCTTTGATTACTACCCTACCACGGCTCAAAGGAGTCGTGCAAACAGGTTTTAGTTGGGTACAGTCCCGAGCCACATGGAGGCAGTGAGCGGATCTGCAGGGGTTCGTCTCTCCCGGTATTGGGGGTGAGGTCGCGCTGTGTCTAGGAGAGCCATTACACAAAGCCCTCGGCCGAGGCAGGAGATTTACTGGTAGGTATTCCAGTAGTATCTCAGGGTGTTCTGGGCTACGCTCCGACACGACTTGTACCGCTTTTGGGGGTCTGACTTTTACCAACCCCCTAGGCCCGCCATGCGATACTCATAGACGAACGGACCGGACTGTACGGATATTGTCACTGACAGGCTCAGTAAGGGTGTCAGGATGAGTTCGCTCATCGACGTCCCTTTTGGTCAATAGCTGGTGGCCCGTCACGTATTGGCTTATACCTCTGACGTGCCAGTGGTTAAATCCACAGCCATAGTATTGACGAGTCTTTAGAGTCCACCACACATTCAGTTACTCAAGTTTCGGGCGAAACACTGTAGAGGCCGTATGGAGATATGGCAGGGTCCGATCAGATACGTGCGGTATTGCACGGATCAGGATCGGACGATTAGTACTAGAGGTCGTATGGTTATATGGCAGGGTTCGATCAGATACGTGCGGTATTGCACGGATCAGGATCGGACGGATATTACTAGACGGCTTTGGTTTAAGCCGGATCCTAGTATAGTACAGTGTAGATTTTTGTCTCATTGCATTTGAGACAAAGCGCATTCTACACTACAATCTACAGCAAACCTTGGGCACGTCGACTAGCCAGCTTCATGCCCGAGTTGCCTCGGTATTGAGGTGGGAGCCCGTAAAAGATGCAGACGATGTGGTGCCCTTCCGGCAAGGATGCGACGACCGGAGTTTCCGCGAGAGATCGGGACGACGACGAGAAGACCGGAGGACTCGGATCACTCGGTATATCTCTCACCCCATCTCTTGTTTGCTAGCATTAGGTTAATGGTTACGATCCGGGTTTATTGTCCGCGGTAGCGCCAGTTTCCAAGTAAGGAAAATTTTTGATTCCGCATTTTGGCCTCGGTAAGACGGCCGGGGCGCTGCCGTGGCGCAACACCTGAGGCGCCGGTGGACCGGGAGATTTTCGCTCTGATTAAGGATCATGACCCCGAGCACAAGAACCTTCACCTGTGGGGTAGGTGGTACAGTGAAATCATCAGGGGTCGCCGAAGCTTCTCCTGTGCGACGCCTTCAGAGCCAATCTCGTCGATCCCGTATGCGGATGCACCCCCGGTGAACTATGCCGTGGAGGTTGTGAATTGGAACTCGGAGGATCTCCTCCAGCCTTCGATTGGTGCTATTCCCGTGCAGCCGCCGCCGGCCGTGGATATTCTGGGGCGACGCATATGCCAGGGTGAGGCGCGCCCTTGGGGATAGGCTTATAACCTCGGATTGACCCCGCGACAATCGACCGGATATTTGCAGTGAGCGATGTATATCTTGTCGGCGAAGAAGACGCATCTGATGAAGCCCGGTTTGTACCCTGCCGTTTACGCCTCGCTTTTTGTGTATCCTGCTCCTCCAACGTGGTGGGTTAAGGCGTTCGTGGACCAATGGAACATCCCCACTCATACTTTTCTCTTGACGGACAGGGAAGTCTCCATCCCCCTGGAAGAATTTGCTGAGATATCCGGTCTGCCGGTGAGGGGGGAGCATTATGAGGAGTTACTTCCTCCAGATGAGTACGTCTTCGCCACCAAGCCGCTGGTATTTGATTTGACGCCGGAGAATGCTATTCAGCACCAGCTTCCAAGTTTGGTGAGGGTGCTGAATATATATGAGGGTCTCTACTTGGAATCAGGAATCTGGGGAGTCGGTATTGCAGATTTTATTGCCTGCTTTCTTCGACCGGAGATTCTTTCACAGCGGAATGAAAAGTTCGCCAAGCTCGACGACCCCTTCGGCTTTGGCTTAGATCGCCTACCGGCATTGGAGAATGACCAATAGGGTTTTTACTTTCCGGACGCTGCCATCATGCCCTTATCGGAAATCGCCGCCCCGGGCATTGACGAAGAGACCTTATTCCTCGGCTTTCTGGGGTTATGGCTGTCCTGTTTCGCGCTTCCCATGCACCCACGCTACATTAGGCCGTCCGTCTTCTACCCAGCGCACCGGATGGTGGTTGGTATACAATTGTCGATCGGAATCGCCGGGCTGGCTCACCTGTATCATGGATTAAGCGTGGCGGCGGACGTGAATGAACCCGGGGTGCAACCCGCCAATTTCCCGATGCACTATTTTACTTCATGGATGGAACTGCATGTGCTCGGAGTATTCGGGATTCACAAGAGCCCCTCCTTTTACGAGAAGTGCAGACTCCCGAGAGTCATGCGGTTAGTCGGAGCTTCTATGGTGAATCCATCTCCGCGGGAGGCTAGGGGGTTGCTTCTCCGTCCGCACATGGTCGGCGCGAAGATTTCTTTTATGGACAAAGTCGTGACCATCGGCTCGGAGACCTCTAAGGCGGTGTTGGCGCTGCATGATGGTTTGAAGGACGGGGCTTCCGTATTGAAAGCCCGGGAGATTCTTCACCTCTACTCCATCCGGCCGGGCTTCCTGGTGTTCAGGCAAAACGACATGGCGCTCTTCATGAGGTACAACCCCCACCGGTTCGCCCAACAATCAATCTATAACCAGGGGGTCCCATTGGAGGCGTTTTTAGAAGAGCCCGCGGCCACCATGGAGGGGATACGGAGCGTGATGCACCATTTTATGCGGCTGAATACGGGCTCCCACTTCTTTATCAGCGAGCCGAGCTGCGTCCCACGGATACTCAACGTGTACGTGGCTTGGTATGGGCATGCCATGGGTGCAGTTATCCGTGAAGAGAAGCGCATGTTGGTCGACCGCAAGGGTGCGCCTCCCGGCCGCGACCGCAAGGCTCCCCTGAAGCCAAGGACCCCGGTCATTCCTCCGCTGAAAGATGCTGGAGCTGGGCCACCACACGTACTGAGCCCTCCGCGCGGATTGCCGCCTCGTGATACCGTGGACGCGCCCCCAGCGCCCCGTGCTCTAGTGGAGACGGTGAACATAGTTTCGCCCGAGCCTGGAGTGGGCTCGGACATTGGGACCCGCCGCCCTAAGGTGCCCGCAAAGCGTAAGATGATTTTGGCGGCGACCGGGGCCCACGCACAAAAGAGGAAGAAGAAGTCCGTTCTTTCTCTGGATGTCATCCTCGGCTTAGAGCCTCAGGCCCCTCTCACCGAAGGCTTGATCGAATACGGGAGCAATGAGGGTTTCTTGGTAGAGCCAGAAGACACCGACCTGGCGGCCGCCATTGAGGCTTCTGAGCGATCGGCAAGGCTCGAAGCGTGGTTGGCTAAACTTGCTGAGTCAGGTAATCATTGGTTGCACTCTTCGTCCTTTCATCGTACTTTTATTATTGTCTTTGACTAATGCTTTTTCCCCTTTTTTAACAGGCGTCACCACTGAAGAAGCTATCGCTGCTTCCCTCAAACTTTCCAGGAGGAGGAAAGGAAACGCGCTCTGTCGGGCGTTGGTATGTCTCGGCTCACCGAGTTTTTTTTTATTCTCCTTTTTATGGCCAGTCTAATCTTTTCTTTGTCTCTTTGCAGGGGCCGTGCAAGCCGATGTGGGGACTCTTCCTGGGCCAGCTACTGAAGTCCCGGCCTCTTCAGGGCTGCCGCGAGAGACCCGACTCGAAAAGCCGATGAGGGATGCCTTGAAGGCTCTGGAGGCAACTCTGAATGCGGACGAAGGCGCCTTGATGAAGGAAGCTTCGAAAAGGTCTGTCGTGACGGCCCGAGAGGAGAGGAAGCGCTTGAGGCGCGAGGTGAAGGAGCGCAGAGCTGCTTTGGCCGTGGGAGCGGGCCCAAGCGTCGTTCCTCGTGCTGCTATTCCTTCGGAAGAGTCTCCGGTCGCCCTGTCCACTGCTCATAGGCGGGCGGTGCATGCAGCTCGGGGGGCCAACGATCATTCCACCTCAGGTAATGTGTCTTTCGAGACTTTGTTGTAAAAATTGTAAATCTATCGGTTCTTATATATCTTGTCCTGCAGGGCCGAGTCCAACTGAAGGAGCGGCAGAAACCGTCGAGCCTGAAGGGACGGTGGAAAAGGCAGCAGCCGAAACCGAGACGACGGTAGGCGATGCGGCCATAGTCGCCAGGCTTGAGCTAGTGGCTGACGAGACGATCACGCGTACTATGCCCGAGAAGGTTGTCGATGCCGAGCCCAAGGTGGCGGCAGATGAGACGGCTGCTACAACCGAGTCTGGGGCGGCAGCGGATGAGGCGGCTGCGACCGATGAACCCGTGGCAACGGTGGACGAGACGGCCGCGACCACTGAGCCCGAGGGAGTAGCGGGTGAGACGGGCATGATTCCTGAGGACGAGCCGGCCGCTTTTTCTCAAGGTTGTAAGTCCATGCTACCTCTCCCGGTACTTTCGGGAATGCGGAATTTGGTAAAAACAATTTTTACGGAGGTGGTAACATGGACCTATAACCCGGATCTTGGTTAAACATCTATCTAACATCCTAACTATGAGTTTCTAGCTACTCGGTTAGGGGGTTATACCTTGCTTGTCTTGAACTCCTTCGTCTTCAAGCTCCGATGGTGGTCCGGATTGGCTTCTTCTCGTCGTCTCCGTACGCCGAAGATAGATCCACCTGAAAGCTCCAACCTTTAGCTCCTTCTTCGTTCTTTGAAGAAACTAGTTCACTTGGTTTGCTAAACCTAGTGAACTAGAATGAGTAGAGAATAGTTTGTGTGGGATTTTATCTATGGTTCTTGATTCTCAACTCATGAGACAAGAGAACCATAGATTAAAGAGAGGGAGCAAGAGCAAGAGGGTGAGAGCAAAAATGGAGAGCTCAAGAACAAGAGAGAGAATGAGCAAGAAAGAATGAGCAACTCTTTTGTCTTTCACCCTCTCATAATCCAAAGTAATCATAACTCATCATATCAACAAAAGTCTTATGTGATGGTTGAAGCAACCATAACCATATCATATCATGCACTCATTTTACACAAATGAGCAAGCAAGTAAAAGTCTTTGCCATGAAATGATGGCTATGGTTATCATGATGGTCAACTAGTCAAGCCTAGTCAACCGGTCAACAAAGTCAACAAGTCAACAAAAGCCAACAAGTCAACAAAGTCAACAAAAGTCAACAACCATGTCACCATAATACTTAATTAATATAATAGTTAATCACATATCATATTCTCATTAGGGTTGATCAAAAGGTCAAATAGTCAACGGTCAACTGTCAACAACCCTAATGAGAATCCGCTGCATCTTCCTCCCTGTCAATTGTGCATACACACCCGCATCCGCGTTCCGAGGAACACGAATGCAAACTGGATAAATCCAATCCCATAAAGTACACTAGGATCTGGCTTAAACCAAAGCCCGCTAGTATAAACTGTCCGGACACTATACGTGCACAAGTGCACGGATGTGACCGAACCCTGTCGCAAAACCATGCGACCTGTCGCAATACCATGCGACCTCTACTCTTTTGCCTAAAGGCGAAAAGCTTTCTGTGTGGGACTCTAAAGACTCGACACTACGCTGGCAGTGGGTTTAACCACAGACCGCAAGCGGCACTAGCTGTGCGTAACGGTCCCCAGGTAATGCCGATAAGAAGACCGACGAGGCGAAACCCATCTGAACTCCTACTGAGCCTGAGTGTGACATTCTCCGTACAGTCCGGTCTGTTCGTCTGATACATCGCATGGCGGGCCTAGGGGGCGGTAAACGTCAGTCCCCCAATAGCGGTACAAGTCGTGCCGGAGCGAAGCCCAAAACACCCTGAGATAACACTGGAAGCCTACCAGTATATCTCGTTTGCCCTGGCCAGGGACTACTCGTGTAATGGCTCTCCTAGACACAGCGCGATGTCAACCCCCAATACCGGGAGAGACGAATCCTGTCTAACCGTCACTGCCTCCAAGTGCTTCGGGACTGCACCCAACCACCACCTGTTTGCACGACTCCTTTGAGCCGTGGTAGGGTAGTGATCAAAGTACAGTGGGAACACACTCGAGGCGAAGTGACAGTGTCAAGTCAGCGGACTAAGCTGTACTCATGTCACCTGGGAACTGATAACTGACGATAGGCATAATACCAACTAGTCAGTTCCCGACGAGTCCTGTCCAGTGTACCCGTAATCTAACGAGCACCCGCATACTATCTCAAGTACGACGTACTGACGGCTGTGGGACAGACCGTCTCCCACACTGGGATGAGAAGCGCATGCGCTGGTCTACTCCGGAGTATCGATGCCCTGTCTCGATAGTCCTGCGACCAGGGACCTGCATAAGGATGTGCTTATAGATTACCCAGCCCCACTAGTGTGACGGCCATCACATCGCTGGTAATCAAGCAAAGATCCTAAGGGCTCCACTAATTTGTATAGGCGATATACAAAATATAAACACATGTACACATTGAAGTAGAAACAAACCAAGTAGCATACTACTATTTTGAGCAAGATTGTATATACAAGGTGAATATCCCAAGCATCCATTAAGTAATATACAAACTAGTATGATACAGTAATGGCCTCTAGGGCATATACACTAACAAAGGTTCTGGTAATGCTCCGATCATTGCTCTCCCCGCTTACGGTCCTCCTCCGTCTCCTGGCCTCGCGAGCACGACGACGGCTCCCGTAAAGTCTGGCGATGAGGCGTCGGGAGGTGGTCTCATGTCAATGGAGGGAGACGCCGTCGTTTCGGCCGGATCATCATCAGGTAAATTTCGGGTTACCGTCCTTCTTTTATTCCGTCCTGACAGGGCTTATCTTGTTTCTAATGCAGGTGCGGCCAGTGCCGATGCTCCATTGCTCGATGGAGCGCCGTCAGTTACTGCCTTGACGGTGGCTACCTCTCTACCTTCTCTCGCAGCATCGCAAATGTTGGAAGGTATGGATTTATAACCCATCAGTTTCATATTTAGGCTGCATAATTCATGTACTGATGTTGTACTACTGCATCTTTGCAGGAGTGCTTTTTGATCACCTTTACCAGGTGCTGCACCCACACTTCTCCTTCCCGTCGGAGCGTGCTTCCTCCAGTGGCTCCGGTGAGTATGATTTTCAATTAATATCCTTCCTTTTTTCAGTAATGGAATTATTTTTGATTCTTTCTTGCCCTGACTGCAGTGCTACAGATCGAAGGAGGAGATAAGGGATCAGCCGCGCCACTGGTCCTCCCGGCCTTACCGCCTGCTGCAGCTGGTATAGTAAACTCCCTCATTGATGACTTTCCTATATTTCTTGAACCGTCATCTGATTGCGTTTTGTCTTTTCAGCTGTCGTTCCGGTTCCGGCCCTCTTTGAGCCTCGCATCATGATGCCGGCAGGCCCCTTCTTGAGACGTCCATCTTCAAAGGGTGCCGCGATGAGCTTGGGCATGCTGAGCGGATACGTCGAAGAGCTTGACGCAGACGCTCCCCCATCTGCCGCAGATTTCACTGCGGAGGTTAACCCGATGTTGGCGGCGCTTGTAAATTTTCATAATGAAAGCGTCGTCGAGTTTTGGGTTAATCACTGCAGGGAAATCGAGACCCGCCTGCATCAACTGGAGTTTATGCGTCCTGCCCCCAAGACCTTAGTCGCAAGCACTCAATGAGCGGCGTGGATCGAGCAAAGCGCTTATTACTTCCGCCATTTGGAACAAGAAGCGGCTTTAAGGCTGAGGGAATGCCAAGTGACCTCAAGCGAAACTACTCGCCTGCATGCTGAGGTTGAGGCGAACGCTGCCCAGGTGAAGGCCATCTTCGATGGCCTTCTACAAAGTATTTCTGATGGGTTAACACTGAAGCAGAAGCTCGATGCCGCTGAGCGTGATGCTCAAGGTCGCGAAGCAGCTCAGCGGGCAGTTGAGGAGCAGCTTTCATCCTTCTTGCAGCAGCGGGCTCAAGTGGAAGCAGAATTGGCGGTGGCGGCCGGTCAGGAGAAGGCATGGAAGGAAGTGCGCGAGCAATTGAAAGGACTATTTAAGATTCTTCCTTCCCAGTAGCTGCCTTTGTATCAATTATATACTTGTAATTTTTGAATAAGATGTATCCATTCTTTTATTCTTTTATACGATTCACCTTGTACTTGATTGAATTCATGAATAAAGATACACATTTTTTTTGCAATGTCTTATGTCATCTATGTGCTTTCTCCCTTCTTCTATTATCAGCATGCTACCTTAGTAAACATAGTTGACAGATGCTAGTGCGAGCATCTTGTCCTGGTTTCTTCAAGAGGTAATGATGGTTTAGGACGCAGGTTCAGATCTGCTGCCTAAGACTTTTCAACTTTATGAGCCGTGAGGGTCTCACAAAGACTTTTCTCCCTACGGATCGAGAGGATCTCGTAGGTGTATTTTCTCCTTAGGAATCGTGAGGATTCCTAAGTGCGTTTTCTCTTATAAGTCGTAAGGATCTTATAAGAGAATTTTCCCTCTTACGAGTCGAGAGGACTCGTAAGCGGTTGTTTCCCTCCTTGTCGAGATTCGACTTTGGAGAGTGAGACCCGTGGACAGTATGCAAGAGACCGTTTTAGACCGACTTGCAGGGTCCCAGTGCTTAGGAAACAAGTTTTTTAATCCCTGCTGCCTAAGGCTTTATCTTGCAAGTCGAGACGAATCGGGAAGTCCTCGCGAAGACAATAATTTCCTCACGAGTCGAGACGAATCGAGCAGCTCTCGTCAAGGACACTAATTTCCCTGAGTCGGGGTATTTGCCAAGGACACCGATTTCTCTGGGGTTGAAACGAATCGGGGTATTCCTGCAAAGACACTGGTTTCTCTGTGGGCAGACGCGAATCAAGATGCTCTCGTCAAGGACGCTAATTTCTCTGAGTCGAGGTATTTGCCAAGGACACTGATTTCCTCGGAGTTGAAACGAATCGGGGTATTCCTGCAAAGACACTGGTTTCTCTGCGGGCCGACGCGAATCAAGAAGCTCTCATCAAGGACGCTAGTTTTCCTGAATTGAGGTATTTGCCAAGGACACTGATTTCCTCGGAGTTGAAACGAATTGGGGTATTCCTGCAAAGACACTGGTTTCTCTGCGGGCCGACGCGAATCAAGAAGCTCTCATCAAGGATGCTAGTTTCCCTGAATTGAGGTATTTGCCAAGGACACTGATTTCCCTGGGGTTGAAACGAATCGAGGTGTTCCTGCAAAGACGTTAGTTTCTCTGCGGGCCGACGCGAATCAAGAAGCTCTCATCAAGGACGCTAGTTTCCCTGAATTGAGGTATTTGCCAAGGACACTGATTTCCCTGGGGTTGAAACGAATCGAGGTATTCCTGCAAAGACGTTAGTTTCTCTGCGGGTCGACGCGAATCAAGAAGCTCTCATCAAGGACGCTAGTTTCCCTGAGTCGAAGTATTTTGCCGAGGACACTGGTTTCCTCGAGGTTGAAACGAATCGAAGTGCTTCTACAAAGACACCTGTTTCTCTACGGGTCGACGCGAATCAAGAAGCTCTCATCAAGGACGCTAGTTTCCCTGAATTGAGGTATTTGCCAAGAACACTGATTTCCCTGGGGTTGAGATGATCTCTGGTGGTCTTTCCGGTTTTATATGAGTTACCGTCAAGACTTGGCTCCGTTTTCTAATGGAGCATGGGGGGGAAGATATGTTTCTTTCTGTGTTTGCGCCCCTGGATTGTATACAGGGATTGCTGTGATATCGCCTGTAGGGCAAAAGTTTCATTCATTTTTTTTCATATTATTATTTTATTTCCGCGATGCTCTATCATTTCAGCTTTTATATCGCGAAGGTCGCGATTGCCCAATCATTTCGGCTATTTTTCGCGGTGCCCAATCATTTCGGCTATTTATTTCATTTTTACTCGCTGCTTTTTATTGCGAGTTGCCCCATCATTTCGGCTATTTTGCATGCATGCATTTTTACTTGCTGCTTTTTATTGCAAGTTGCCCCATCATTTCGGTTATTTCGTATGCACGTATGGCTCGCTGATTTTTTTTATCTCGAGCGTGGAACTTGGAATCTGACGCCAATCTCAGCATCAGCATCGCTACAACTGGAATATTGCCAGGAGCGAATCATCATTTGCCATGAAAGGGCTTGGAATTTGATACCGGTTTAGGCATCAGTATCGCTACAACTGGGATATTACCAGGAGCGAATCATCATTTGCCTCTGTCGATGTCGAACAAAGGTGGCTTAGCGAACAGGGTTAGGATGCTGTCGACTAAGGCTTTTGACTTTATGAGCTGTAAGGGTCCCACAAAGGTATTTCTCCCCACAAGTCGTGAGAATCTTGTAGGTGTGTTTTCTCCTTAGGAATCGTGGGGATTCCTAAGTGTATGTTCCCCTGTAAGTCGTAAGGATCTTACAAAAGGGTTTTCTCCTTATAAGTCGAGAGGACTTATAAGGGTTGTTCACCATATGGACATATCCCTAGCGACGGGTGGGACTTGGTCTGCCCGTGGATTGTATACAAGGGTCAGTATCGAGCCGCTTGTAGGGAAGTAGTGGATGTTGTGGGGGTTGCTTAAGAACATGTTAATGTTTCTGTAACTTAAGACTTTCAAATCTTATAAGCTGTGAGGGTCCCATAAGAGAATTCTCCTTACGAGTCGTGAGGATCTCGCAAGTGTAATTCTCCTTAGGAATCGTGAGGATCCCTAAGTGTGTTGCTCCCTTGTAAGTCGTAAGGATCTCACGCGGGTGGTTTCTCCTTACAAGGCCGAGAGGACCCTGTAGGTGTCTTTTAACGAGGTTGCGCCCTTTCGGGTTTTCACAACACTCGCCGGTAGTCCTGCTGTTTTTACTCACGGGGCTCTTTCGGGTTTTCATCCGTGCCCATTTCGCTTATGGACATACCGTCTTTTTTTTATTCTTTTTATTCTTTTTTCTAACGAGGTCGCGCCTTTTCGGGTTTTCACGAACACTCGCCGGTAGCCCTGCTGTTTTTACTCACGGAGCCCTTTCGGGTTTTCATCCGTGCCCATTTCGCTTATGGACATACCATATTTATTATTATTTTTTTATTATTATTATTTTTATTTCCTTTTTTTATCTCGTCAGCCTGAGGATGCTGCGGTAGTAGTTTAAAGACGTTTCGGTCGTCAGCTAGTTTTAAGACGTAGTGGTCCGTCATTAGTTTAAAGACGTTTCGGTCCGTTGGCCAGCTACTACTTATAGAGTTTTGGGCTTGGGAAGATAGAGAGCGGACATAGTCGTCGTCATCTATCATTGACCTAGGCCGTAACTCATTAGGCGTAGTATTTCATCAGGAAGCGACCGTTTATGGGCCTGGAAGGTCTTTCACCGTGCATATCCATGAGTAGATAGGCTCCACCCTGGTAGACCTTGTCTATGATGTACGGGCCTTCATAGTTCGGCTCGAATTTTCCCCGCTTAGCGCGATTGGGGATCATAGGTCTTTTGACCACTAGCACGAGTTCGCCTTGGCGGAATGTCCTCGGCCTGGTCAATCTTTCATATGAGCGTGTCATCTTTGCTTTATAAGCCTCCAGATTTTGTTGCGCTATGAGCCGGGTTTCATCAAGGGCATCAAGCTCCTCAAGCCGAAGGTGAGCATTTTCTTCGTCCGTCGGCTCGTAGTGGACTGCCACTCGTAGAGAGGGTAACTCTATTTCTAGGGGAAGTACTGCTTCTGTACCGAATACCAACACGTACGGCGTTGTGTTCATGGCTGTCTTGAACGTAGTTCGATACGCCCAAAGAGCTTCTTGCAGTCTTTCGTGCCAGTCCTTCTTATTTCGGGACACCGTCTTCTTCACGATCTTCGTCAAGGTCTTGTTGAAAGCCTCAGCTAGACCGTTAGCTCGGGGATTATAAACTGAGGAATATCTCTAGTCTATATTGTGTTGTTGCGCGAAGCGGCTGATCTTGTGGCTTCTATAGGCTGGCCCGTTATCGGAGATGATCCGTCGCGGAGTTCCAAACCGATAAATGACGTGCGTCTTGAAGAACTGGAGGATATTCTCCGTCTTCACTTCCCTCAGCGCTATTGCTTCTGCCCATTTGGAGAAGTAGTCAGTCGTTGCCAAGATGAATCTATGTCCCCTGGACGATGCTGGTTCGATGGGGACGATTACGTCAGTCCCCCACATTTCGAACGGCCAGCTGGCCACTGTTGGATGTAGAGGATTCGGGTGCTGATGGATAAAGTCCTCATGAATCTGGCATGAGTGGCATTGCTTTGCATATTCGAGGCAGTCCTGAATCATCGTGGGCCAATAATAGACCATCCGTTTAATCTTCAACTTCATCTTCGGGCCTGCTTGGTGAGAGCCGCAGAGTTCGTCGTGAACTTCCTGAATGACTCTTTCGCTTCGTCAGGTCCCAGACATCTCAACCACAGAGAATCAAACGACCTCTTGTACAGAGTATCATTGACGAAGGCAAAAGACAGAGCTCGTTTCATGAACTGATGTCTTGAAGACGCATCTTCAGGCGTTCGACGGGATTTGAAGTAGTCTATAAAGTCTTCTCTCCAATCCTCAGCCTTTTCCTGGTCTTTTATTTGCACAGCCATTTGCTCAGTCACTCCCTTTCCTTCCGATGACTCCGGAGATATTTCTGCTGGGGCAAGCTGTAACAACCCTAATTTTTCTATACACTTTTCTATACAAATTTTTTCAAAAAAATCCATAAAGGAGTATTTTAGCCTGAGCACAAGATGTAGGTAATTATTTTGTTTTTAATTACAAGCTACAAGAATGTAATAACTCCATTTTTAGTGTACAAGAAATTACTTTAAATTTAATGTATACTAGGAGTATTTATTCTTGCTGCTATCATTTTAAGTAATTAAATACCACAATAATTACAAGAAGGAGCTTGTAGTTCATTGTTAATACCTTGCATTGCTGAACCAAGCCACCAGAGTTCAAATCCCATGCCCCACATTATTTTTATTATTAATTTGTTTTGATTTTTTTAGAATACCAACCTTTACACGTGCGTTTCTCATAAATTTCCTTCTGCACATAAAAAGTTAGATATACCAAAAATCCCCCCAGGAGATCCCCCACCCATCGGCACTCCGACTCGGCCCGAGTCGACCGGCGCCGCCGGCCGGACTTGGCCGGACGGCCGAGTCGTCAAAATAGAAAACGTGTATTTTGACCTAGTCTACCCTCCTGCATACACTAAATTCCTTGATCGGTTACAGAAAGCCCAATAAATCCCTTTTACTCCAAAATTTTAATGATTTATATATATATTTTTATATTTTTTTTATTAAAAACCCTAACCCTAGCCTAACCCTATATAAACCCCCATACCCTCTACCTTCTCATCACTTTTTCTAAGTCCACTCTCCCAAAATTCCAAGAGAATTTAGTACGTTAGAAAACGAGCGAAAGGCGAAGCGCTGAAGAAATCGACGGCGAAATCCCGGTGATCGTGCTAGGACCTCTCAACGATGTTTCGACGCACCGGCAAACCCTCTACCTCCCTCTCACTCTCTAGCGTTGTCCAAACCCGTAAGTCCCCCTTTTCTATCTTTCTTTTTTTCCATTAAAATACAACTTTACAAACGTGACGGAAATCGGAACAAACCGATTTCCGATTCGGTTTTCTATCAAATATCACTTATCACCAATTCCATAATCCTTAAACATCTCTATGTTGACTATTAATCACTTAACAACTAATTTGAATAAGTTTTCTCACATAAAATGATAACGTTTCCATTTATCGTATTTCTTTCACTTAAATACCACAATGTTTAGTTTTCACATTTAACCCCTTAACATTGCTATACCTTAAAGTAGATCACGAGGTAATGACCTACCTCCACACACAAGCAAATACAACCCTAAATGATATCATCAAAACTTAGAATACGATAATACAAGATTTTACTTTTAAATACCCTTTTCTTATAAAACCTTTTCTAAAAGTTTTAGGTTTGATACACTTTCAAAACAAATCTCTTTTAATAGAAAAATACGATATGTCGTGGATATCGATCGTTTATCTAAACCTGACTTTGTGGTGTCTAGGCTAGGCAAGTGAGAAAAGGTAACTTTAAAAGGCCCGTCTCACGATTCGTGAGTGGATCCCTCCTTTTCTCATTTGTACTTACCTGGCCACAATTGGTGGTGAAGAGGCGATTTGAGGCTTTTAACGACTTGTCGTTTAGACCAATTAGAAATAGTGTAGTTGAAATATAAAACCCTAGAATCTAAAATACGTAAAATCGACTTTTGCAAATAAATACCTTTACTTTAATAAAACCGTATTCTAAGGATTAGTATTTATAAATCTTTGCAAAGCGCCACTACAACCCATCTTTGGGGAACCCGTTAGGGATAGTACGGTTTATCGCGCACCCTCGGCTTAGTAGTGCGAGATTCAGACCTCTGCAAGGAGCATTCGGTCTCGAAAGGTTTAAAATACGATATCTTAAGAAAATGATATTTTTATATAAAATATTTATTGAAATTATTTTTGTATAAATATATGTATATTATCATTAAAAGATCTATTTTGTTATAATATGAATATCCCACTTTTTCTAAAAATCACAAGACTAGATTTTTACATTAAAATACCATGAATTTCAACTAAATCAATATTACAGATAAATACCTTTATTTATGGAATTAGAATATTTTCACTAAAAAATATCACAAAATAAAATTACACTCATTATAACTATGAAGACGAATAATAAATACTTGGGGTGTATCTTGAAAACTATACAAAAGTATTTTTATATAAAACCCCTCAAGTTTTATAAATCACAATAAGGACCCTAACAAATATAGAACTTCGACTTACATTTCTTTTAGTCTGACTCGGGTTTGAGTCTGATTATTTCTGACTTGAATATGATTCAAGTCAATCTATATTCCTTAATATTCCAACTCAATATGAACACATGAATCCCAGAATCGAGTTAACAATCTGTACAACTTGACTGAACCAAACCATGGATATACATCCATTATTCCGTTATTCCATTTACCTGATTATGCAGTTACACTCTATTACCGATATCATAGTTTTGGTCAGTCATCCAACTTATACAATACGATACAACAATACAATCAAAACACATGAAGTGTAGAGTGGAAAGAGAAAAAGGTCCCACCGGGCGTGCCAGAATCTGTTCCCCTCCGAACGACGGCGCGACGTGGGGTCTCGCCTGAAATTCGGGGCAGATGCTAATTGGTGTTATCCGTCTACCTCTCCGAAGATACCAAGTTGATTTATGGCGCCATGTATCGAAGGTTTAAACTGATGCGTCCGATGTAGCAGACTTCGTCAGATTCCCCCTCGCTTGAGGGGTTTTTGATTGTGGGGACGCTCTTCCCTGCAGGCGCAAGCCCCTACAGTTAATTACGCTGCCGCATTGCGGTAGCAACTTTCTCCTACTCCAGATGATCACTTCGTGTCGTGTGTGTTTGTTTTGTGTTTGGTTGCCCGTGGATTGTATACGGAGACTGGGTTATGTCGTCACCCGTAGGGCGTGGACTAGTCCAAATCCGTATTATCTTAGATTTGGGTTTGGGGGTTTGGGTTTAAGGATACGTTAGTCTCATTTGAGACTAAGATCGACTTAAATGTTTGTTAAGGATACGTCAGCCTAGTTTTTAGACTAAGATCAACTTAACGGGATCGTTTAGATCCGACAAGAGAGCAATTAAGGGAGCCCTATTGTTTAGTTTAATGACATTGCGGTCGATAGGTAGTTTAAGGACATTGCGGTCCATTGGTAGTTTAAGGACATCTCGGTCCATAGGTAGTTTAAGGACATTGCGGTCCAATGTTAGTTTTAAGACATTGCGGTCAAGGTTAAGGACCTTATAGTCCGTGGATTTAAGGACTCCACAGTCCAAAGTTAGTTTTAAGACATCTCGGTCAAGGTTAAGGACCTCATAGTCCATGAGTTTAAGGACCCCACAGTCCGTATCAATATGTGGTCATCGGGACCCGTCACCTCTTTGAAGACGTTGAGGAATTACAACGCCGAGTATCAAAGGAGTGAAGAGATGTACCCTTAAACCGAGATAGATTAAATAATCTTTGACCCAATTTGGAATCAAGACGAATTAATTATATTATGAGCCCATTGGCTCAGTTGAATTTGAATTGAGGACTTATGGCCAGCTTGGGCTAAGTCCAATCATGTTTAGGATATTGGCCCTCTGTTGGTCCATTAGAGGAGAGGCTTTGCCTCTAGACACTTAGCCAATTGGGCTAAAGTTAGTGTTAAACACCAGCAACAGGGGGTTCAAATTAGTGTTAAACACTAAAACAAATCGGTGTTAAACACTAGCAACAGAGATCTCAAATTAGTGTCAAACACTAAGATAATCAGTGTTAAACACTGGTGACAGAGATTTTAATTTAGTGTCGAACACTGAGAAAATCAATGTTAAACTCTGTTAACAGAGATTTAATTTAGTGTTAAACACTAAGAAATTCAGTGTTAAACATTGCAAGAAAGGCCCTTCGGTTAGTGTTGAACACTAAGGCAAAACAGTGTTAAACACTGGATTCAGAGGGCCCAATTCAGCGTTAAGCACTAAGGTAAGAGGGGTCACGTGGTAGCACGTGAGGGCGCCCTCCCCTTTATTTGTTCTGCTGAGAGTGGTGAATATTTTGGAGCATCACGTGCTGTCACGTGATGGGCATTTAATTGTTTGTGCGTTAAAGCTTCAGCCAAGGGTCACGTGGGTCACGTGAGGCATTGCCTCAAAAGCCTTTCTTTGTGGATCTTTCCAGGGGTCACGCGGTAGCACGTGACCCTGCCTCTTTGCAATTTCTGACTAAATTCTTCATTAAATCCCCATTGTCTTCTGCAGAATTATATTCTCTGATAGAGTTGAACTCTGATTTTCCTGTAGGAATTAAATTCTTCATATATATGAAGAATTGAGTTCTGTCATAGGGTTAAACCCTAATAATAACTTTAAAAGAACTAAATTCCTTCTTTCTTTAGAGAATTACTCTTAGATAGGGTTAAACCCTAATTTATATTCTGAGGGATTAGATTCTGTCATAGGGTGAAACCCTAATTTCTTCTTTCTTGAGGGAATTAAATTCCTGTTATTTTAACAGAACTAAGTTCTTAACTAGGGTTAAACCCTGATTCTGTTCATTCTGAAGGAATTATATTCCTATAACATAGGGTTAAACCCTAATTTTAATTCGAAGGAATTAAATTCCTATAATTTTGTGAGAATTAAATTCTCCAACTTTCATTTCCCTCTCTATGTTTTGGATCTGCATGGCAGGATCTCAACCCAATGAGAATTATATTCTCAATTCATGGGGAGATGTGCACTTTGCAGATCCTCCACTAAAGAAAGAACTAAGTTCTTCTTTTTAATATGAGAGTTAAACTCTGTTGAGAATTAAATTCTCTTTTTAGAAGCCTTCCCTTTCTTACCTAAGGTTTTCTTCTGCAGCAGATCAAATTCTTCCAAAGTCTCAAGGCTCTATTTCTTTTTCTCTCTATCCCTCTGTATCTCCCCCTCTGTATATGTCTTGGCTCCTATTTATAGGAGAAGGAGCAGAATCAATTAGTTTTGGTCAATCTTTCATTGAGAGATTTGATTTGTATTCATTCGACATTTGATTTGCATTCATCATTCATTTGGACCTTTGGATTATTAGGTGAATTTTATTCACCATTGGATTTTAAATCCAAAGATATCCCTTTGTTATTTCGGTTAGATTTTAAGGGGAAATCTTTCCAAGTTCAAGATTTTTCCATAGATAGGTGATATTTAATCACCTTTAAATCTTTTAATCCAATCGGTTTCAAATAATCATTCCCCATTGGAGAGATTTGAATGCTGTTCAGAATTTAATTCTGTTAAATAGATGGGCTTTGAAAGCCGGTCACGTGTGGCCACGTGACCCTTGGTCACGTGTGGCCACGTGACCCTTGGTCACGTGTAGGCACGTGACCCCCTGGGACAAGTTTTCTTCTCCTTTCTGCGCTCCGTCTTCTAGCCGCTGTTCAACCATCACGTGCCAACACGTGACCCCTGGTCACGTGTGAGCACGTGACCCTTTCTGGAGCCTTTTCTTTGACTTAATCAAGGAGCTGAATCTGCCCTTGCCGCTGCTTTTAATTGTCACGTGCCAACACGTGACTGCTGGTCACGTGCTAGCACATGATGCCTCCTCCATAAACTTTCCTGATTTTAAATCAGGAAACAAATGCCCCCACAGCGTTGTTCTCACGTGTCTGCACGTGAGTGCAACGCTGTCACTTTGTGATCGTTGGATCTATCTAGGGAATCGGGGAGATGAAGCGTTTTCCATCCCATCCTATAAATGCCCATGTCTTTTCAGAAGAGCCTCCACTTTGCTCATTTCCTTCCTTGCAAACTTTTTCTGAGAATTTAATTCTCTTCTTCCAGAGCTTAGTTCTCTGCCTTGAACCCTTTTCAGAGTTTAACTCTGTTCAAAAAGACTCTTTTCTTTAGGTAATGTTCTTGAACAAACGATGAATTCTCACATTCCTCTGGATTTTAAATCTAAAACAAGGGTTTTTACCCTTTTTGAATATGAACCCGATTTTTCTTCAAGTTTTTCAACCAAAATATGAAACCATTTAATCTTCAACACTAGGTCTTTGAGGGTTTAGATGATGATCCATGGAGTTTAACTCTGTTCACAGAAAAAAATGTTTCTGGGAATTTTAATTCCCCTTTCTTAATAAGGAATTTAATTCCTATGAAGAACTAAGTTCTTCCCATGGAGGCTTCTTTGGGTCTCCTTGCCCTAAGTTGTCCTTCTGTAATCAATCGATGAAGAAGAAGCTTGTAATGATGTTTTTTTTTTGTGGGGATTTAATTCCCTTGATCCTGTTTGATTTGTTGTGGAGCCCGAGGCAGATTTATCTTCCAAGAGATATGCAGGGTCACTTGAAACCCACTCCTTATTTAATGAGGATATCCCCTTTGTCTTATTATAACTGCTTGGCCTCATTATTAACAAGCCGTCATCCTGATTCTGTGGGGCCCATATGTTTTGTAGCCAATGGCCCCATAAAAGAGTCTGCTGTTGCTTTCTTTAACTAGTCTTCATGTTCATGCATGTATATATTGCTGACTTTGCTTTTGACAGACTTCTTTTATTCGATTTCAGGTGCGATGGCTTCTGCTCCGTGTTTTCCCTTTACCCGTTCGGAGGCCGCTTTTCCTCAATCACTGTCCGATGAGGAAGCGATGGCGATGATCCGGGCTCATGACCCGAACTGTACCAACTTGCTTCTATGGGGAACTTGGTACAGCCATATTATCCGGGGTCGCCGAAGTTTCCTCTGCACAATACCAACAGAGCCTACTTTCCCGTTTTTGCCGATGGACCCTCCGAGGACGGTCTTTGCTGTGGAGATGCCCAACTGGACTCCAACGGGGAGGCTCGAGCCTTCGACGACCGGTATTCCGAACCATCCGATCCCGGCTATAGACATTCTGGGGCGGCGCATTTTCCAGGGTGAGGCCCAACATGGGGACAAATCTACAAGATAGGGCTCACCCCTCAACATCCTACGGGGTACCTTCTTTGGGCTCGCTACATCCTGTCCACCCATCGCGCGAGGCTGCAGAAGGTCGGGCTTTACCAGGCGATCTACGCGTCGCTCTTTCACTACCAATCCCCGCATGTTTGGTGGGTTAAGGCGTTCCTGAACCAGTGGAACCTTCCCACTAACACTTTCCTTTTAGGGGACCGCGAAGTCTCGATCTCTTTAGCAGAATTCTATGACATCTCGGGGTTGCTAATCAGGGGCAGTCTGTATGAGGAGTTGCTGCCCTCTGACGAGTACATCTTTGAGCCCGAGCCTGCTCCGGTTGACGGCCTGTCCGCTGAGAATGCCGTCCGCCACAAGCATCCCAGTTTGATCAAGGCGCTAGGTATCTTCGACCGATTGTTCACCGAATCCGAAGAGCAGGGTGTTACTTTTAAGAGCTTCATTGCTTGTTTCCTCCGTGAGGACGTCTTGTCGAAGACATCTCCAAAGTTCGCCAGCATTAGAGACCTCTTTGGGTTTGGTCCGAAGAAGCTGCCGACCACTGAATCGGATCTACCACAGTACTACATCCCTATTATGTCACCGACGTCTTTTGAATCTATTGCTGCTCCCGGCATGGATGAGGAGATGTTCTTCGTGGGGTTTGTTAGTGTTTGGCTCAGTTGGTTTGTCATCCCCATGCACTGTCGCTTTATGAGAGCTTCGGTTATCTACCCGGCTTATTGTATTGCTGAGGGGACACGGTTGGCCGTTGGCATCCCGGCTTTGGCGCACCTTTATCATGGGCTGGGCACCGCAGCTAATACCTCTACTCCCAGCGTGGATGTAGTAAACTTTTTGCTTCATTATTTCACGTCTTGGGTCGAAATACATGTGCTGGGGGCTTTTGCTATGCATCAGAGGCCCGCATTTTATGACGCCTACCCCTTCCCTCGACTTATGCGATTGGTGGATGCTTCTGCTGTCGACCCGACTCAATTTGGGGCTATTCGGGTGTTGATTTCTCCTCACGCCGCAGCTGGCGGGCTGGTTTTTAATGATCGGGTCTTGTCTATTCCCTCAGGTCCAATTCAACAACTCTGGGACGGGTCAAAAGACAATGCACCCTCTTTGAAGCCCCGGGAGGCCGTGTACTTGTATACCATCAGGCCAGGCTATTTGGTCTTTCGCCAGGACAATGCAGCTCTTTTCATGCGGTACAATCCACATCGTTTCGCCCGACAGCTTGGATACGACCAGGGCGTTCCCTTTGAGGCTTTCGTAGTTGCGCCGGTCCCTTCACTTGATGTCGTTCGCGATGCTGCTCATCATTTCGTGAGGTTGAACACCGGCTCCCACTTCATGATCCCTGAGGCTGAGCACATGCCCCGGTGCGTGGGATCGTTTACGGGTTGGTATCTGCATCGAGTCAGCCCGATTATTCTTGAGGAGAGAAGGGTGCTTCTTGGTCATGATGCCCCTCCTCAGGTTTCGGGAGCTAAGCTGCGACCGAGGGCTCCGGTCCGCTTCCCTCTGAGGGAGATTGGCACTGCGCTCATTCCGGGGGAGTCGGGGGTAGACCTTACTCCAACAGCTGGTATACCCCTGGGTTCCCGATCGCGGGGTAGACGGGCCCCAGTAGTAGCACCACCGCCAATGGCAGCACCGCCCCCCATGGCGTCGACAATGGCGGTGTCATCCTCAGTTGTGGCACCGAGCGAGAGTAATAGGGATGAGGGTGTCGAGGGCGATGTGGGTCGGCGCCGCCCTAAGGCTTCGCGGGGGAGGAAGCGGTCATCTTCGGCGACCGGCTCTGGGTCTAAGCGGCGGAGGAAAGCGGCCACCAATTTGCTCGATTCTTTGGCGGAGTCTGGGCTTATTCTTGAAGACGAACCATTGGCCTTGCAAGAGTCAGACGTTGGACTTCTCTTCCCGAGTTCGGCCGATGAGGTAGCCGCACAGTTGGCCGAGGCCATACGGCTTTCCAAAGACGCGTCTCATAACGCCAGGGTTCCGAAGAAGCCCTATCCCGCTGTAATCTTTTACGAAGACCCTTCGTGGATTCGGCGGCGGTTTATCGGTCCTTTGGAGGAATGGGGGGAAAGGGCCCTGAAGCAGGCCGCTTCAGAAGACGTAGCGGACGCACTTTCTTTATGGACCGGCGGCCATGAGTCTACCCTTGAACCCCGGCGAGCATGCCTCCTTGAGAAGGAGCAGCGACTTGAAGAAGCCATATTGAGGGCTTCTTTGCGCATCGGTACGTTGTTGTTCTTTTTTGTAGTTTTTTTAGATTATTTACGCCTGTATATGTGTATCCTTATTCTTATTTGAATTGCGCAGAATCTTCGACGCTGGGGGAGCTCCCTACGGGCTCACTGAAGCTGAAGCCTGCCGAAATTCCCGATGAAGCATTGCTCAATGTGGATGGGGCTGATGAGGTTGCTCCTCTTATGGTGGAGCCTCCAGCGGCGGTTCTTGATCAGGGCGTGCTTGCCCCTTTGGGGGAGGCTCCTTTGGAGGCTACCGCTCTAACGGCTCTTCCCGAAGGCGGCCCAGAGGCTGAGATGGAGGTAGTCGGGACTACCCTCCCTTTGTTGGAGCCTGAGGTCACAACATAGGCTGCTGAAGCTGCTATCCCCCCGGCTCAGAATGGGAGGAGTGTCGAAGGCAACCTTCCACGTTTTGAGTTAGTAATCTTTCTGTTACCTGAACTCTTTTGTCTTTTCAGAATTGCGTGGACTGGCTGCCTCCATTGTCGATCTATCTCCTCGGCAGTCTTTCCAGCGTCTTTTGGAAATGGCCGCTCCGCAGGCGATATCTTCTCAACGCATCGTCCTCTTGTCTGGACAAGGTGAGTGTTGTTCATCACTTCTCATAGCATCATTGTTATTTTGCGTATTGCCATTGATGTTCTCTACAGTTTTGGAGGCCGATGATGAGGTCGAGGTCGTTGAAGGGCCAAGGGAACCTTCAGCTCTTACTTGCATGACTGTCGGTAAGCGACATTTTATTATAATCCCACTCGTTCTTTGCTTAGGCATTTTATTGACATCTTTCAAATTTGAACAGCCCTGCCAGTCTTCTCGGCGTTGGAATCGCGCATCGTAATGCCGCCCGGCCCTTATGCTTTGCGGGCTTCAGAACGCTTGGCCCAATTGAGCCTTGTCTCCCTGTAGTCTTTGATCGAGGAACTTCGTGTTGGCAGTGCATCCACAGCCGAAGCATTCGCTGCCGAGGCTAACGGTTCTCTTCCTTTTCTTGCCACCTACCATAGCGAAGAGGTGGTGTGAGTCTGGGTGGAGTTCTGTCGGCAGGTGGAGGCTTGCTTGCACGCACTTGAATGTTCCCATCTTTCCTCGGAGGTCATGGCTGCAAAAGCGGACTTGCGGGGTGTGATAGCACGGTGCGCGGCAAATATGACGTCATGCGAGAAGAGGCTTGGCCGCAAATTCTCGGAGAGGGAGCTGGCTTCTAAGGCGCTGAGCGAGCTTCAGACGAGTCTTACTGCCAAGGCCAACAAAACGTATGAGCTCTGGCGGGTGCTTCAAGAGTCTATCAGAGAGGTGGTGACTCTTGATAAAGCTGCTACGTTCACTCGAGAGAGGGTCGAGGCTCATAAGGCCACCGAGAAAGAGCTTGAAGGCCGGCTCGCTTCGTATCAAGCCCAGCAGGCTCAGGTGGAGGCCCGTCTTTTGGCGATCTTAAATCATGAGGCCGTGGCTCAGCAACAGAAAGATGAGCTGGTAAAATTGCTCCATCACCCGCCGGCTTGAAGACTTGTATCTTTTCCTTTCTTTTTTGTACATACTCATGGATGAGAGTATCTTCTTTTTGTTTCTTTCATGAATTGTACTTTGTATCCATTTTGGTTTATGAATAAAAGATACATTTTTCTTCTCAATGGTGTGTCTCTTTTCATTGAATGTGTTTTGCGGACAATTTATCTTGATCTCTTTGCAGGGCAGCGATGGCTTAGGATTCAGGGTTAAGATCTGCTTCCTAAGACTTTTGCACTTTATGAGCCGCGAGGGTCTCATAAAGAGTTTTCTCCCTATGGGTCGAGAGGATCCCATAGGTGTGAGTTCTTCTTAAGAATATGAGGATTCTTAAGCAGGTTCTCCCTTGGGGGTCGTAAGGATCTTACGAGAGAGTGAGGACTTGTAAGCGCTGGATGCGATCACCCTTATCCGTATTTCGCGGGGTCAGGGGTCGGTTTAGGATGGTTTCCAGGGTGTCGTAGTTTAAAGACATCGCGGTTAAGGTTAAGGACCTCATAGCCCGTGGATTTAAGGACTCCACAGTCCGATGTTAGTTTTAAGACATCCCGGTCAAGGTTAAGGACATCATAGTCCGTGGGTTTAAGGACTCCACAGTCTGATGTTAGTTTTAAGACATCACGGTCAAGGTTAAGGACCTCATAGTCCGTGGATTTAAGGACTCCACAGTCCGATGTTAGTTTTAAGACATCCCGGTCAAGGTTAAGGACCTCATAGTCCGTGGATTTAAGGACCCCACAGTCCGATGTTTGGTTGCAGGGACACGTCACCTCTTTGAAGACGTTGAGGAATTACAACGCCAGGTATCAAAGGAGTGAAGAGATGTACCCTTAAACCAAGGTAGAATCCGTACAGAATCGGGATGGTTGATCGTTAGTTTTAAGACATTACGGTCGAGGTTAAGGACATCATAGTCCATGGATTTTAAGGACTCCACAGTCCGGTGTTTGCTCTGGATGCTTCACACGGGTTCGCTGCCGTGCTTGGCGAGGACCAGGCTCCGCTCTGGACGTTTCCCGCGGGGTCAAAGAGTGACGTTATCCGCGTTCCACGTAACCAGAAATTTTGCACTAGATGCTTCACACGGGTTCACTGCCGTGTTCGGCGAGGACTAGGCTCCGCTCTGGATGCTTCGCACGGGTTCACTGCCGTGCTCTGCGAGGACCAGGATCCGCTCTGGATGCTTCGCACAGGTTCACTGCAGTGCTCTGCGAGGACCAGGATCCGCTCTGGACGTTTTCCACGGGGTCAAAGAGTGACGTTATCCGCGTTCCACGTAACCAGGAATTTGCAACGCCAAGGGCGATGATCAAAACTCAAAAGGAAACTCAATACAGCAGCCTTCTCTGGGATTGCAGGCCCCATTGCGGTTCCACAGGAGCTCTGGCCTAGTCTGGAGAAGACCGAGGCACTGGTGTTAGGCGACCCGTTGAGAGGGGCCGCGGCCGGGGTAAGACGATCAAAGAACGACTTCTTGGGAGCTTCTGTTGTCAGCACCGGAGCGGTGAAGCTTGTCGGCGGGAGCATGGTCCCAAAAAACAATCCTGTGGTAGCTCGAGTGACCTGTTCCACGGGCATTGTGAATAGCGAAGCAGCTTGGGGTCCGTAGGCTATACCTCCTGGCGAGGCAGAGCGTTGGTTGCAATTGCAGTCCGAGCATGTCGCACAAGTGGAAGCCATTGATTCTTTGCTTTCTGCAGCAAACGAAACACCAAATCTTAGTACTTCGAAACCCAAGGGCAACCATTAGCGAACCGCGATTGGTTCGCGAATCACAACACATGAAGTGTAGAGTGGAAAGAGAAAAAGGTCCCACCGGGCGTGCCAGAATCTGTTCCCCTCCGAACGACGGCACGACGCGGGGTCTCGCCTGAAATTCGGGGCAGATGCTAATTGGTGTTATCCGTCTACCTCTCCGAAGATGCCAAGTTGATTTATGGCGCCATGTATCGAAGGTTTAAACGGATGCGTCCGATGTAGCAGACTTCGTCAGATTCCCCCTCGCTTGAGGGGTTTTTGATTGTGGGGACGCTCTTCCCTGCAGGCGCAAGCCCCTACAGTTAATTACGCTGCCGCATTGCGGTAGCAACTTTCTCCTACTCCAGATGATCACTTCGTGTCGTGTGTGTTTGTTTTGTGTTTGGTTGCCCGTGGATTGTATACGGAGACTGGGTTATGTCGTCACCCGTAGGGCGTGGACTAGTCCAAATCCGTATTATCTTAGATTTGGGTTTGGGGGTTTGGGTTTAAGGATACGTTAGTCTCATTTGAGACTAAGATCGACTTAAACGTTTGTTAAGGATACGTCAGCCTAGTTTTTAGACTAAGATCAACTTAACGGGATCGTTTAGATCCGACAAGAGAGCAATTAAGGGAGCCCTATTGTTTAGTTTAATGACATTGCGGTCGATAGGTAGTTTAAGGACATTGCGGTCCATTGGTAGTTTAAGGACATCTCGGACCATAGGTAGTTTAAGGACATTGCGGTCCAATGTTAGTTTTAAGACATTGCGGTCAAGGTTAAGGACCTTATAGTCCGTGGATTTAAGGACTCCACAGTCCAAAGTTAGTTTTAAGACATCTCGGTCAAGGTTAAGGACCTCATAGTCCATGAGTTTAAGGACCCCACAGTCCGTATCAATATGTGGTCATCGGGACCCGTCTCCTCTTTGAAGACGTTGAGGAATTACAACGCTGAGTATCAAAGGAGTGAAGAGATGTGCCGTTAAACCGAGATAGATTAAATAATCTTTGACCCAATTTGGAATCAAGACGAATTAATTATATTATGAGCCCATTGGCTCAGTTGAATTTGAATTGAGGACTTATGGCTAGCTTGGGCTAAGTCCAATCATGTTTAGGATATTGGCCCTCTGTTGGTCCATTAGAGGAGAGGCTTTGCCTCTAGACACTTAGCCAATTGGGCTAAAGTTAGTGTTAAACACCAGCAACAGGGGGTTCAAATTAGTGTTAAACACTAAAACAAATCGGTGTTAAACACTAGCAACAGAGATCTCAAATTAGTGTCAAACACTAAGATAATCAGTGTTAAACACTGGTGACAGAGATTTTAATTTAGTGTCGAACACTAAGAAAATTAATGTTAAACTCTGTTAACAGAGATTTAATTTAGTGTTAAACACTAAGAAATTCAGTGTTAAACATTGCAAGAAAGGCCCTTCGGTTAGTGTTGAACACTAAGGCAAAACAGTGTTAAACACTGGATTCAGAGGGCCCAATTCAGCGTTAAGCACTAAGGTAAGAGGGGTCACGTGGTAGCACGTGAGGGCGCCCTCCCCTTTATTTGTTCTGCTGAGAGTGGTGAATATTTTGGAGCATCACGTGCTGTCACGTGATGGGCATTTAATTGTTTGTGCGTTAAAGCTTCAGCCAATGGTCACGTGGGTCACGTCAGGCATTGCCTCAAAAGCCTTTCTATGTGGATCTTTCCAGGGGTCACGCGGTAGCACGTGACCCTGCCTCTTTGCAATTTCTGACTAAATTCTTCATTAAATCCCTATTGTCTTCTACAGAATTATATTCTCTGATAGAGTTGAACTCTGATTTTCCTGTAGGAATTAAATTCTTCATATATGTAAAGAATTGAGTTCTGTCATAGGGTTAAACCCTAATAATAACTTTAAAAGAACTAAATTCCTTCTTTCTTTAGAGAATTACTCTTAGATAGGGTTAAACCCTAATTTATATTCTGAGGGATTAGATTCTGTCATAGGGTGAAACCCTAATTTCTTCTTTCTTGAGGGAATTAAATTCCTGTTATTTTAACAGAACTAAGTTCTTAACTAGGGTTAAACCCTGATTCTGTTCATTCTGAAGGAATTATATTCCTATAACATAGGGTTAAACCCTAATTTTAATTCGAAGGAATTAAATTCCTATAATTTTGTGAGAATTAAATTCTCCAACTTTCATTCCCTCTCTATGTTTTGGATCTGCATGGCAGGATCTCAACCCAATGAGAATTAAATTCTCAATTCATGGGGAGATGTGCACTTTGCAGATCCTCCACTAAAGAGAGAACTAAGTTCTTCTTTCTAATATGAGAGTTAAACTCTGTTGAGAATTAAATTCTCTTTTTAGAAGCCTTCCCTTTCTTACCTAAGGTTTTCTTCTGCAGCAGATCAAATTCTTCCAAAGTCTCAAGGCTCTATTTCTTTTTCTCTCTATCCCTCTGTATCTCCCCCTCTGTATATGTCTTGGCTCCTATTTATAGGAGAAGGAGCAGAATCAATTAGTTTTGGTCAATCTTTCATTGAGAGATTTGATTTGTATTCATTCGAGATTTGATTTGCATTCATCATTCATTTGGACATTTGGATTATTAGGTGAATTTTATTCACCATTGGATTTTAAATCCAAAGATATCCCTTTGTTATTTCGGTTAGATTTTAAGGGGAAATCTTTCCAAGTTCAAGATTTTTCCATAGATAGGTGATATTTAATCACCTTTAAATCTTTTAATCCAATCGGTTTCAAATAATCATTCCCCATTGGAGAGATTTGAATGCTGTTCAGAATTTAATTCTGTTAAATAGATGGGCTTTGAAAGCCGGTCACGTGTGGCCACGTGACCCTTGGACACGTGTAGGCACGTGACCCCCTGGGACAAGTTTTCTTCTCCTTTCTGCGCTCCGTCTTCTAGCCGCTATTCAACCATCACGTGCCAACACGTGACCCCTGGTCACGTGTGAGCACGCGACCCTTTCTGGAGCCTTTTATTTGACTTAATCAAGGAGCTGGATCTGCCTTTGTCGCTGCTTTTAATTGTCACGTGCCAACACGTGACTGCTGGTCACGTGCTAGCACATGATGCCTCCTCCATAAACTTTCCTGATTTTAAATCAGGAAACAAATGTTATTAATAAAGTTGTTGTTATCTTATATCTCTTGTCTCTTGTGATTTACCTTTATATTGCTTAGATACGCTTAGCGTATGTACTTCTAAGTATATACGTAGCGGACCTCGTCGCGTCCCCTTCGCCGTACACTGGGAAGCGGGGCGTGACACAAGCACCCGACAGCTTTGTACCACGATTCTTACGTCATCGAGGTTCTCGTCGGCCAGTTCTTTAGCGAGCTTAGCTAGTGCATCTGCTTTGCTATTTTCCACACGCGGTATGCTTTCCAGCATGTAGGAGGGGATTTGAGTCAGCAGCTGCTGTACTCTCTCACCATACTTCACCAGCTCTGGTTTGCACGTTTGATAGTCGCCATTTACTTGACTAACGACCAGTTGGGAATCTCCGTATATGAGGAGGTTTTCAATTCCCATGTCGATGGCGATCTCGAGGCCTGCTATCAAAGCTTCATACTCGGCTTCATTGTTTGTCCTCGGCTCTGTTAAGGAGAAATCGAAGCGCATTATCCCTCCTTGTGGAGTTACGAAGATGAGGCCCACCCTCGATTTGATTATAGGGGTGTTTTGTTTGCGCTTCTTCATGGAAGACGCTCCATCAAAATAGAGTTCCCATCGGGTATCACTACCGTCGATCGCATCAAACGCATGTTCGCCTGGCAGCTCGCAATTCAGAGGAGAATCGGCCGGTATCGGATGCTCAGCGAGGAAATCGGCGATGGCCCGGCCTTTCACCGCCTTAAGAGGCTGATAAGTTATTGAAAACTCCATCAAGAGTAGGGCCCATTTAGCGAGTCTCCCTGTCAATATGGCCTTCGACATTAAATATTTAAGGGGGTCCACCTTCGAAATGAGACGGACTTCATGCGCCAACGCATAGTGCCTGAGCTTTGTTATCGCGAAGATCAACGCCAGGCAGTGTTTTTCGATGGGGGAGTAGTTGCTTTCCGCCCCCAGTAAAACTCCGCTTAAGTAATAGAGGGCTCTTTCTTTCCCTTGGTCGTTCTCTTGTGTCCATAATGCGCCTAAGGAACCTTCGAAGGCGGTTGTATAAAGAATGAGAGGCTTTCCCTTGACCGGAGCAGCCAACACTGGCGGATTCTGCAGGTACTGTTTAATGTCGTCCAGCGCGCTCTGGCATTTGTGATCCCAAACAAAAGGGGTTCCCTTCTTCATCAGGTGAGTGTAAGGGCGGCACTTGCCTGAGAGGTTGGCTATAAATTGCCGGATGCACGCGACCTTCCCTTGGAGAGACCGCAATTGTTTGAGAGTCCTTGGCGGAGGGATTTCCATGATCGCCTTGATCTTTGACGGATCTATCTCGATACCTCGGTATCGGACGATGAATCCTAGGAATTTACCTGAGGACACCCCGAACGCGCATTTGAGAGGGTTCATCTTCAAGTTGTATTGCTGAAGGCGTTGAAACACGATCTTCAGATGCTCGAGATGCTCCTCGTATGATTTTCTTTTCACCACGAGGTCGTCGATATAGCATTCGACGATTTCATGTATGAGATCATCGAAGATCTTCGTCATGGCCCTCTGGTAGGTGGCGCTGGCGTTCTTTAAACCGAAAGGCATCACCTTGTAGCAGAATATACCCAAAGGGGTCCGGAAAGCGGTGTGCTTCTGGTCTTCGGGATGCATCTTTATTTGATTATATCCTGATGAGCCATCCATGAAGGAGAAAACCTCATGAGTGGATGTGTTATCTATCATCAGCTTGGTGACTGGCACTGGGAAATCGTCCTTCGGGCAGGCTTTATTGAGATCCCGAAAGTCTACACATATGCGCACCGTCCCATTTTTCTTCATCACCGGGACGATGTTGGCGATCCAATCAGGATACTGGACTTCTTGGATGAAACCAGAGTCGATTAATTTCTTGACCTCGGCGTTGATGCTCATCTCAAGCACGAGCCACATTATTCTCGGTGCTTGTTTGATTGGCTTAACGTCCGGGGAAATCGCCAACCTATGGACAGCAATCTCTGGATCTAGTCCTGGCATTTCGGAATAGTTCCATGCGAAGCAATCTCTATGCTGCATAAGCACGTCTTTTAACGCAGCCACCTTTTCTTCAGATAGCAGCTCACTAACGAATGTCAGTCGCGGGTCGTTCTCCGTCCCCAACTCAATTTTCTTGAGGTTATCCGCCGTGGTGTGTATCCCATCTTCCAGCTCTTTTGACGCTGGTGGGAATTCTGAGATCATCTCGTCATTACTGTTTTCGAAGCACCAAGGAAGGCCATCCATATTCTCGGGCTCTTCTTTTGATATCGTTATCATATGACAAGCACGAGCTCGCATCCAAGACCGATGTGGATCTGGTTCTGTTCCCGTGGCTTTGGGTTGATGCTTCTGTGGCGGCGTCACCCTCCAGCTGTCAGATAGAGCAAACTTGCCGAGCTGATACTGATCTTCGACCTAATTTTTTAAGGTGAAGCAATCTTCGAGAGGGTGCCCTATTACCCTGTGATAAGAGCAATAGTTCGGGGGTGTGAGACTTCGCCTGCTTGTTCGGGGTGCTTGGACTCCGGAAGTGTAAGCATTTGGTGCTTTATAGCTAGGTCAAGTATCTTCTTTGTCTTGTCTTGAGGAAAAGAGTATGCTCGACTCATCTTCTTCATAAGGGACAAATCTGGACCGCTCGATTCCCGACTGCGTGGCTTCTTGGTCCCGCTTTGTCGTTGTTGAATGCCTTTTCCACTTTTTGACTTGTTTCTGCCTCTGCGTCGCGCCTTTTTTACAACAGGTTGACAGGGAGCGGCATTTTCGTCTTTCACAGCCTGTTGAAGGAGGCGTTGCGTCCTGGCTTTCTCGTAGATGGCCATTTCGCGGTTGTGGTCGTCTCGAACTTTTTGACCATCTTCCCTTATAAGCTTGTCCATTTGTTCTTCGAACGACGAACTGGACGTTTTTACGTCGGGGATTTTTTCTGGTTTAGGGTTAACATCTTCCCATTGAGCATCCCCTTCTTCATCAAAGTTATGCACGACATAGCAGTCGCGGAGTAGCTCCCGTTTCTTGGACCGAACATATCCAAGCCCGATTGCTTCCATTCTCCCATTGGGCAATTTGTGCTGAGTTCCGAGAATGTTCCAGACCCTGTCATAGAATTTGGCTTTTCGAGCGGTCTGTTTGAAGGGTATCCCTTGGCGCTTCAATAACCTTTTCAATCCTTCCGTGTAATATTTAGGCAGACGGATGGGCTGAAGCCTGTCAAGTGTAGGATCTGCGTCGTGCCAGATTTCTTTCTCCACTTTAGTTTCCCCGGAGCGGTAGAATAGGATCGCCTTTTCACCTTCTCGCCTAGGAGGGACATAGAACGTCTGCAGCTCTTCCACACTATAGGTATCAAGCACGTCCAGTTCTTTATGATATTTGGGCGGAACCATAGCAACTTGCAAACTTTGCTCTTCATCAGCGAATGTTTGTATTAGAGGCCGAGCAGAGAATATAGCATGGACCTCGTCTTCTGAGTCGCTGCCGAAGATCAGCATGGGAGCGGACGGTCCTGTCTTGTTGTGTTGGGGTGAACCCGAATAAACCATCTCTTCCTCTTCCTCAGTATCACTCCCGAAGACTGGAATGGTGGCGATAGCTTTGTTCTCCGGTTTGTGACATCTCTCCATGTCTTCGAAATCCGGTAAAAAGTATTTTGCATCTTCGTACTTGCGGACTTCGTTTACTGAGAATGGGTTCAACTCTCCTGTTACGGTATACTCGAGACCATCCTTAAAATATTTCATACACTGATGCTGTGTAGAAGGGATGATGTTGTACTCATGTAACCAGGGTCGACCGAGCAAAGCATTATAGCATGTCTTGGCGTCTATGATGTGGAATTTAATGTCCGTGACGAGTAGCCCAAAGCGTAACGTCAGTATCACATACCCAAGAGTCCGTGATGATTGAGAGTCAAAATCAGAGATGGTGATCTTATCACGAGCGAGATGCTGGACGCTCATGCAGATTTCCTTCAACACTCGCACGTTGAGGAGATTGACGGAAGACCCATTGTCGACCAGGATTTTGCCTATCTTTATATCGTGGCAGTATCCTGAGACATAGAGGGGACGGTTGTGCTCGCACGTCCCAAGGAGGAGGTCTTCGTCACCGAAAGTGACATCGGCTGCGTGCACTTCTTCCAGCTCGTCCTTCATCTTTTCTTCGGCGAGAAAAGCTTGGAATTGCTCTGGCTCCTGTAGCGCTTTGATCAATGAATCTCTTGCTTCTTTTGATAGTAAGAGGGCATCGAGAATACTGAGCTGTGAGGGTAGTTTTCTCAAGTGCGCCAGAACGTTATAGTCCACCTTAGTTTTCTTTGGCGGGTCTTTGGCAGTCAGCTCTTTCATGACTTGGTCGTCCAGGGTGATATCCTCGGAGACCTTTTCTTTTCCCTTATCTTTTTTACTCGTGGATCCGAGATTCTTTTCTGGAAGCGTGCGATTGTGCAGCTGAATGTTTTCACAGGCCTTCGGTTCTTTCTCCTTCCCCAAGGTGGATTCTTTAAATAGAGGGCCAAGAGTCATCTCTTCATCAGAGTCGCTTCCGAAGGTGAGAATTTGCGCTTCCCCGGCGTTAACCATGCGACAATCGCCGGTAGTTCTTATAAGCTCTTCGGTCGTACTTTTCCGCTCCCGACGAGTTTTGCGCTTCTCCCGCTTAAAATGTTGCCGGTGAACAACATACCCCTGCCGCCATCTATTGAAAGCTTTGCACTTTTCGGTGGGGTGCGAAACCTTCCAATGATACAAGCAATAGGAAGGGTGCATCTCTGCTTTGCCGGCAATGTTTCCTTCAAAGGGTGGTAGCTTCATCCCCATCGATATGGCTTTAGCAAACCTTCTCCTCGTCTTGAATTTGTTTTTATCCGCAATGAATGTCTTTTGATTTGATGGGAGTGTCTCAACCCTTTCGTTTAATCACCGGCGCTTGGCCCTTTCAAATATGACCGTTTTGCATTTCCGATCAGCTTTACTTTTCAACCGAGCCTCGTTGAGGAATGCATCAATTGCTTCATCTGATGGCCCCAGAAGTTCCGGTTTAGGATCTGCCCCCAGCTTCTCAGTGCACGGAGTTTTCTCATCGTCTGTAAACGAGTGGGAGATCATATGACAACTCGCCACGTAACCCTCAGATTCATCCGACGAGCTTTCTCCATCATCTTCCTCCTGAAAGACGTGGCTGAGGAACTCTTGAAGCGTGATGGGAGTCCGTGCCTTCTGATTATACTCCTCCAGCGCGTCAATCTGTTTCTGCAAGTCCGTGCGCTTGTCGCCAGGCTTCACGGGCTTTTTGGATCTCTTCTTCTTCTTCTTTGAAGATTTCGACGGCTGGGTACAAGTTCTTGGGCCATCACCACCGATCTTTGGAGTTGGTCGCAGCTTTAGCATCCCTTCAATGATCTGGGGTTCTAGCGGGTTCTTCCACCTGATCGCCGAGCATGTATTGAGATCATTCAGCATTCTTTTGGTTTTGGCTGATAGCACAACCTCCCATGGAGCTTCTTCAACAAGGGAGCACGTTGCCCCCGGCATATTCACCTTTTTAGGTGTATGAGGTTGCGGCGAGTTCACCTTCCATTTTTCGGACAACGCGAACTTGCCTTGTTGGTATTGGTCTTCAATCCAGTTTTTGAAGATGTAGCAATCTTCGATTGGATGGCCCAATACTCGGTGGTAGGGACAGAAATTGGGATCATTGACGTCGTTTGGCTGCAACGGGCACCTTGAATCTGGCAGATTGATGAGCCTGTTGCGCAGCGCCAGCTCGAACAGTCTTCTCGTTTTATCTTGAGGAAACGAGTAAGGACGTCCTAGCCTCTCCTCGAGGGATACGTGTGGACGCATATTGTTTTGACGACCAACCGGCCTTAAGTTGCTCGGCTGTTGTTGAGCATTGGCGACGACAATCGCCTTTCCTTTCCTCTTCTTATTTCGAGAGTCCGGCTTTGGAGGAGGCGGTCTATGGCCCATCTGAGCTAATTTGTCGATCAAGGCCTGTGTCATGTTCCGAAAGTATGGAACACGACCGGCACTTAAACTACGAAACGTCTCGAGGCCTACGTAATCTAAGTAAGCCGAAAACCCAGAAAACCAAAACAAGAAAAGTAGTAGAGTGAAGGAAAACCAATTTAAATCAAATAGTTTTAATAGCATAAGCCGAATTATGCGTTTTTAAAAACATCAAATATTTCCTAAAAATTTCGGCAGAGTCTCCTTTGTAAATACTGGCCCCCAAACGGGATACAACATGAATAGTATACGAAATCAATAAAAGGCATCCCCAAGCGGGAGCTAGCTCTTCGTCAATCGACGGTCACAACCACACAAGCAATATAATATACAACGCCAAGGGCGATGATCAAAACTCAAAAGGAAACTCAAAATACCAAGAAATTCATAGAAATACAACGCGCGACTCTAAGGTCGATAGAATAACATCACTGGTCTCTATCTCTGAAATAAATACATGTTTGGTTGATGGAACTTCTAGATACAGCTGAATAATAATATACAAGGTATAATGATCGGTACGATACAAATAACCCACCTACTAGCAAGTCACCCGAAAGAAGCAGTGCCAACAAAGCCGTAATGAAATCTGTACGGCAAAACCTGCAAGAAACTGGGGCACAACGGGGGTGAGTTGCCAACTCGTGAGTAGAAAAACATCTACGAACAGGAATCGCATGTATGACGCAATCCTAGGTCATACGATCATAATATATCCTCAAATATATAACCAGCAGCCTAATAACAATGGCTAGGTAACCATCTAACCGAAGTGTGATCCCATATGCCCGTGTCAGTGCCTCAGGTAGCAATATATCATATGGATGATGTATGAATGCATGAAAATAGAATACATGTATTAAAGAAACTTCTTTCATAATTTAGTGAGATTTTCTTTGTATTTTTAAAATGAGGTATCATAATGAAATCAGCATAAACAATGTCTAGCATCGACACAAAACATAAATATTAATGTCTCAAAATCTCAGGCTCCGGCTATCCGGACTGGCCTGTATCATCAAATCTCAGTACCTCAATATCTCGAAATCTCAATGTCTCAGTCTCAATATCTAAGGTGCCGTCAGTCCAGACCGGCCCCTACCATCAACCTCAAGATCACGACGGTATCCTCCGGATATCCGACGCGTCGGGTAAAATCACCGGTCGGTAGTGCTCCCCTGCCAGGCTCAACGCCATCATCTGCAATCCTCTTGCCCCGGGGTACCGCACCGGGTCCACCATGTACCCGAAACGGTTCCTCCACTCCTCGAACCTGGGTCTCGAAATCCATCAACAAACTCATGGTGGACGACTCATACATCATGTGAAAACCGCACTTTTTATTTAAAAAGAGGGAAAAGAAGTTTATAAATGTTTTTGCGGTTTTCCCCCAAATCCCAGAAATCTCGTGGAAATCCGAATCCAAATCCTCAATAGCAAGTAAACAGTGAATATAAGCATAAAAATCCATGAATGCGGCATATCAATGAATAATAACATGCATGAAGTAACAAGTACTAACTACAATGTCTAAACTAGCATATAAGACAAGTACACTAATATCATATCTAAACTATTAGGTAACAACCTATGTCAATGAAATAGTATTTTCTAAAGTGTTCGTGACATGGCAATTACCGATGAAGATGTGTGTGAGCCGGCAAGTAAGTGTACGTGGTACATACGCGTCATCGGTAATGGTGCTGGTGTCCTAACAACATAATATCAACAATAGAATATGAAACATAATGTAAGCAGGCGATGCGGAGCGAACAACAATAATAAGCGGGAGCTGAATACTAGACACAACGACAATTAATATGGGCTAACAACTACACTAAACTATAGAGCTAAACTGTCAAGCTACACTAAAGGTATGGAAACCGCCTAATATCTGAGTCGATATATATATATATATATATTAGTCGGTGATCCCGCCTCGATAATATCACATCCGATACCATATCTATAATCAAAAATTCCCAAGTCAAGAGTGCGAATCAAACATCAATATATAGCTCGTACGTAAATCCGTCGTACGGTATCCCAAATCTGGGTATGGGTCAATATCACATTATTCATCTGGTATCCTCTTTATCCAAGATCATAATCTGGGTACTGATCTACATCTATTATGATACTAATATCATCAATATAGTCATGATCTGACTGCTGATCTGCAGCCTCATACAAACCGATATCATCATCATATATCGTCATAAAGAGGTATACATCGCCTAATGCGACCTATTATGAATATCTTACTATATCTTATCTCATATCACGATCACATGTCAACCATTCAATGTATAACACTATTCACATGTAACGTCGTCCCAAGCTCCGCTATAATATCAGGACGTATCTCAAGTACGAGCCTGCCATATCACGGTTCTCGCGGTCTCAATCAAATCTTATCGACTCATCTCAAATCCCAAATACTATCCTCAAATCCAGTATGTGAACACATAGTCCCATACCCATGTGAACACATAACAATATAACCTCATATAAGCACATATGAAAGAAGAATGTATGCAAGTATGGGTGTGTGTGTAAATGTGGTGCAACCTCTACTCTAAGGTCTCGCAACACTAAACCTATCCAATCACACCTAAAATCTATCTTTATCATCAATAAACTCAACAATATATAATTAATATATATGTGTGTATACGTATTCGTACACATCACCACGAACTGCGGGGGTGCTATACGCCATCCACCCGACTTCTCCCCGTAGATATAAATCTACTCATCTGGTCTGAGCTCGCCGGTGCCGACGTCGTCACGCGCTTGCTTGTCGTCTCGAAGTCCACCTGGGGTACCTACATGTCGCCACGTATCATAACGCATAAAAACCAAATCCGAAATCGAAACGGTATACGAAAACCAATTCGGCACGCGTATCACGCATAGGTCAAAACCTATCGTCTCCGCGTGCAAGAATAGCTAAACTAACCCTCGATGTCGATGTATAAACGTCAAACCATCGATAAAAACCCAAACACACTCATTTGCACATTCACAAACACTAATTATAATATGAAATAGGTTAAAATTCACAAAAACCCCAAACTCACTTTAAAAGCTATTTTTTCCGAAAACCTAGCAAGCAAGGTTTACAGTTTTTGTACAAAACATGATATTTTAACAATTCTAATGACCAAGATGATAACGTAATATCTTAATTATGCCATATAAACCATTACGTAAATTTTAAACCCACAATTTAATTCAATTTCAAAAACCTAGTTTGCAATTTTAACCAATTTCGACCATTTTTATAGCAAAAATGCACATACAACAATCTAGCTTGGATTTGCATGATCTAAAGCATTAAATTACATTTTAAAATGTTAATGAAGTCATGAAAAACCTAATTACATTTTTCTCTTAATCAATTTTATGGTTTACAAAAACCTAGTTTGTTAAAAAGCTTAAATTTGGACATTTTTCAAGTAACAACTTGTAATTGGCAACAAGATTAGTTTGAACAAATTTCAAGATGCTAGCCCACATCACATAACCATGCACAATTGATCACAACCCAACTCCAAAACAAAACCCTAACTTGAATTCCTTAATCATGCAATTGAACCCATTTAAAACATAATTAACACTTAATTAAGCTAACTACAAGCAATTAACAGCAATTTAAGAAAAAGGGTTAGAGTTATACCTCATGAACCATGGATCAAACTTGCAACCTAGCCTCCAAGATGCTCTCTTTGCTCCAAGGATTCAAGCAAGATTGATCAAAGAATAATGGGTAAGGCTTGGAATTAGCTTTGAATTTGTATGGATTTTGAAGTGATTTTGTGGATTTTTGATGAAAAATTGAGATAGATTTTTTTTTTGGGGAGGGGGGTGCTGTTGCTGCAGGAGCATGGGGAGGGCTCGGCCAACAATTTGGGGGGAAAGGAGGAGAGAGAGTGATGTGTTGAAAGTGAGAAGAAAATAAAGCCCATGCCTCATTTGACTTTCTTTCTTTATTCATTCTTTTCTTTATCTTTTCTTTTACCAAAAGAAGTGGGGAAATGTTTGGGGGGGGGGGGCTGCTGATTTCAGCAGAAAAGAGGAAGAGAAATGGGTGTGTGTGAGTGTGTGGGGTGAGAGAAAATGATAAATACTATACCCCAAACAACCATTTACACTAAATTCACTAATTAAGCATTTTTCTTCGATATTTTCTAAAACCGTTTGGCAGCTTCATTTCATTTCAAAAACATGTTAAAATTTTGTTTAATGTGTTATGATGCACAAAATTTGTTTCAACACATTCCAATTTGTAATTTTCCCTAATTAAGTGTATTACTGACGGCTTAAAATAATATTAAAATAATTAATTTCGGAAAATTTTTAAGAAAATTTGAAATTGTACCAGTGGCTCAATAAACACCAAATACTAGCAATTACATAGCTAGAATATGTATAATTAATTTTATAATAAAGATATTTGTATTTTGACTTTTTACAGAAAACCCCCTTATTTTACCGATTTTCCGAAATTTCACCGAAACGATTTTCAAAACGTTATAATCTTCCCCCCTTAAAGAAATTCGGTCCCCGAATTTAAATTAAAACTCCTCCAAATACTAAAACATCAAAGCAAAACCATCAAGCTGTCGGGGCTCCGAAATCATAAATTTATAAAACAAATCGCAGCGCAGCGCATGCGCATGAAAAATGAGCATATAACTCAAAATCAAACTGCATCCAGCATCCCGCAATCATCGGAGTCATGGGGAAGACCTCAATGTCAAGATCCAATATGAAAACCAACATGATATACATCATTAAAACATCTGGAAGCAATGCATGCCAACCCCCTTTTTTTTTCAATTCGCTGTGCGATGTGTGTATCACTGCACAGTGGCGGACGTCCATTGTGAGAAAATAACTATATATATATATATATATATATATATATATATATATATATATATCCTTTCTTTAACATACACGTTCCGCCGTTTTGAAAACAATTTAGAAGGGTTTCCTTGTTTTAAAACGTTTCGTGTCATATCAGACACGTAGGTGAATACTGACACTATAGCTCGCTTTTTGGAAATCCCTTCAATAACTATTAATGTATACAAAATATATTCAGATACTGTCCTCTGACTAGTCCTGCTCAGTACGAAAACAATAATAACATCATAAAAACGTACTGCTCCATAAGAAATCAATCTCAAAACATGCACATGAATACTACGTGCGTCTGGTGCGCACGGAAATCAAAATCCATGAATGTGCCCTACATGCGCACAGAACAATATCTAAGTGCATCGGGTGTGCACGAAACATCTGTCAAGGGCAACAGGTGTGCCTGACAGCAAAAACGGGTGCATCTGACAAGCACGAAGAATCTCGATTTAGTGTATCTGGTGTGCACCAAAATCGTATCTCATAACATGCGCCCAACATGCGCGAAAACCCAAATCAGGAGCATCCATCATGCACGTAATCATGAAATCCAATATCAAACGCCGAACATGCGCAAAATCCAATCAGGTGCACAAGGTGCACAAAACAAATATCGAACATCACCATCGAAATCGAAGTCCAGTGCAACTGTAGTGCACAAAATGCTTATCACTGCACTGCAAGCATATGTGAACTATACCGAGTGCAAAAACCAAATCGTATGCGTACATATGCACAAGGTCATCTCACTGTATGAAACCCATAAAATCATAAACATGTGAAACCAAGGCACGAAAACGATATCAGGTGCAACAACTGTGCAAAAATCATAAATACTCAGTAGGTGCAACCATAGTACATGAATACAAATATCATGAAACTCCATCATCAAAATCAATCATGCAAACAGACCACCCAAAATACCGAAATCAAATAAGGCGGAATAGTCCCGCTCAAGCATATCCTCTAAGAATCTCTGGCCAACTGTCGTGGTCATTCATAGCATGTCTCGTCGACGATCCTGAACTCTGGCCTGCCGGTGTGCGTAACATGACCACTCCTGGGTCCAAGTCTTCTCGTAATTTATTCCAGAAAGGTCCTGTCAAGGTCTCTCCCAAATCACGTCTCCGCCGAACTGTCCGGAAATCATCGTCCTTTACTATATTTGTTTCTTGTTCCGGAACGGCTGCATACTCACCGCGACTCCTTTTGGAAGGTATATCAGCACAATGCCTCGGAATGCGTTTCGCATCTCTGATGTCGGCGGAGTGGAACGTCATCTTATCCAGATCTTGTACGGACCTCTTACTCCACTTTTCTCTAATGTCGACTGCTTCGGACTCGTCTCTTCGTGGCTGCATGGACTGAGCTCCAACGGCTATCCTCGTATCTGGAGTCTCCCAAGAAATGCATCTCACCACCTAACATCCGAATGAAGTCGAACCATCCGATCGATTCGTCAAAACCTCATAATCCCCCAAGAGCTCAACATCTTGGGTACAGTTTAACAGTATCGAGTACATACCACGGCATCGATGGTCCAGCCGTAGAAGGGCAAACCCAAGCCTCACTAATGGCGCCGCGGAACTGCCGCAAACCCTAAGGTTCAAAGGATTTCACACGGTCATTAAATCGAGTTAGGGTTTCATTCTTCTAGAGGGTCCATAGAATTGCCTGCGTGCTCTTCCGAATACTTTAAACTTGGAATAATAGATTTCTGACATTCGATCGTCTCTGTCGACACTCAACATCTCCGCGTGAAGTCGTCTCTAGCTGGAATCAATCTATCTGATAACCTCGCATCAGGGTAGGCGAACGAATCACATGTCCTAGTCATTCATCCTCGATGACTAGCGACCTTCTATCATCTCCTAGTACGACTCGTACTGCAATAGCTCCAACACCTGTGGCGATATCTCGTCGTTCGCAGCAATAACTGGCTCACTCGTCTGCACGCTGAACAGTGCCTCAATCATCATGAATAAGCAATACATCAACGGTCATCAAAATCTGGCTGGCCTCTATCAGTGGCTCAATCCTCTGGTGCGGATCTGCACGTCCGAGTAATCTCATACAGCGATCCATCAAACGCTCGTGGCGCGAAAACACAATAAAAATACACGTCTCTGCAATCGTGTGTCGCCGGAATCACGCCCTGGTCAGTCCTCGTTCTGGACGAGCTCGTGCTGACCGCAACTCTAGCCGTTGCTCTCCCTACCAATAATCGTGGCAGCAAAACCATAACTGGTACCGATGAGGCTAGATCATGAATGAATATAATACTGAAAAAAGAAATGTACATCCTAAGGCTCCTTAAGCGGAGTAGCGTATCGTAAGTATGCCGCGGAACATACCCACGGTACGTCACTCTACTTTAGTCACATATTCCATCAACCAAGGGTCATCCAACGCTCCGAAGGTAAAACCTAACGCTCTGATACCAACTTTGTCATGTCCCGAAAGTACGGAACATGACCGGCACTTAAACTACGAAACGTCTCGAGGCGTACGTAATCTAAGTAAGCCGAAAACCCAGAAAACCAAAACAAGAAAAGTAGTAGAGTGAAGGAAAACCAATTTAAATCAAATAGTTTTAATAGCATAGGCCGAATTATGCGTTTTTAAAAACATCAAATATTTCCTAAAAATTTCGGCAGAGTCTCCTTTGTAAATACTGGCCCCCAAACGGGATACAACATGAATAGTATACGAAATCAATAAAAGGCATCCTCAAGCGGGAGCTAGCTCTTCGTCAATCGACGGTCACAACCACACAAGCAATATAATATACAACGCCAAGAGCGAGGATCAAAACTCAAAAGGAAACTCAAAACAGCAAGAAATCCATAGAAATACAACGCGCGACTCTAAGGTCGAAAGAATAACATCACTGGTCTCTATCTCTGAAATAAATACATGTTTGGTTGATGGAACTTCTAGATACAACTGAATAATAATATACAAGGTATAATGATGGGTACGATACAAATAACCCGCCTACTAGCAAGTCACCCGAAAGAAGCAGTGCCAGCAAAGCCTTAATGAAATCTGTACGGCAAAACCTGCAAGAAACTGGAGCACAACGGGGGTGAGTTGCCAACTCGTGAGTAGAAAAACATCTACGAACAGGAATCGCATGTATGACGCAATCCTAGGTCATACGATCATAATATATCCTCAAATATATAACCAGCAGCCTAATAACAATAGCTAGGTAACCATCTAACCCAAGTGTGATCCCATATGCCCGTGCCAGTGCCTCAGGTAGCAATATATCATATGGATGATGTATGAATGCATGAAAATAGAATACATGTACTAAAGAAACTGCTTTCATAATTTAGTGAGATTTCCTTTGTATTTTAAAAATGAGGTATCATAATGAAATCAGCATAAACAATGTCTAGCATCGACACAAAACATAAATCTCAATGTCTCAAAATCTCAGGCTCCGGCTATCCGGACTGGCCTGTATCATCAAATCTCAGTACCTCAATATCTCAAAATCTCAATGTCTCGGTCTCAATATCTAGGGCGCCGTCAGTCCAGACCGGCCCCTACCATCAACCTCAAGACCACGACGATATCCTCCGGATATTCGACGCGTCGGGTAAAATCACCGGTCGGTAGTGCTCCCCTGCCAGGCTCAACGCCATCATCTGCGATCCTCTTGCCCCGGAGTACCGCACCGGGTCCACCATGTACCCGAAACGGTTCCTCCACTCCTTGAACTCGGGTCTCGAAATCTATCAGCAAACTCATGGTGGACGATTCATAAATCATGGGGAAACCGCACTTTTTATTTAAAAAGAGGGAAAAAGAAGTTTATAAATGTTTTTGCGGTTTTCCCCCAAATCCCAGAAATCTCGTGGAAATCCAAATCCAAATCCTCAATAGCAAGTAAACAGTGAATATAAGCATAAAAATCCATGAATGCGGCATATCAATGAATAATAACATGCATGAAGTAACAAGTACTAACTACAATGTCTAAACTAGCATATAAGGCAAGTACACTAATATCATATTTAAACTATTAGCTAACAACCTATGCCAATGAAATAGTATTTTCTAAAGTGTTCGTGACATGGCAATTACCGATGAAGATGTGTGTGAGCCGGCAAGTAAGTGTACGTGGTACATACGCGTCATCGGTAATGGTGCTGGTGTCCTAACAGCATGATATCAACAATAGAATATGAAACATAATGTAAGCAGGCGATGCGGAGCGAACAACAATAATGAGCGGGAGCTGAATACTAGACACAACGACAATTAATATGGGCTAACAACTACACTAAACTATAGAGCTAAGCTGTCAAGCTACACTAAAGGTATGGAAACCGCCTAACATCTGAGTCGATACATACATACATATATATATATATATATATTAGTCGGTGATCCCGCCTCGATAATATCACATCCGATACCATATCTATAATCAAATATTCCCAAGTCAAGAGTGCGGATCAAACATCAATATATAACTCGTACGTAAATCTATCGTACGGCATCCCAAATCTGGGTACGGGTCAATATCACATTATTCATCTGGTATCCTCTTTATCCAAGATCATAATCTGGGTACTGATCTACGTCTAGTACGATACTAATATCATCAATATAGTCATGATCTGACTGCTGATCTACAGCCTCATACAAACCGATATCATCATCATATATCGTTATAAAGAGGTATACATCGCCTAATGCGACCTATTATGAATATCATACTATATCTTATCTCATATCACGATCACATGTCAACCATTCAATGTATAACACTATTCACATGTAACGTCGTCCCAAGATCCGCTATAATATTAGGACGTATCTCAAGTACGAGTCCTGCCATATCACCGTTCTCGCGGTCTCAATCAAATATTATCGACTCATCTCAAATCCCAAATACTATTCTCAAATCCAGTATGTGAACACATAGTCTCATACCCATGTGAACACATAACAATATAACCCCATATAAGCACATATGAAAGAAGAATGTATGCAAGTATGGGTGTGTGTGTAAATGTGGTGCAACCTCTACTCTAGGGTCTCGCAACACTAAACCTGTCCAATCACACCTAAAATCTATCTTTATCATCAATAAACTCAACAATATATAATCAATATATATGTGTGTATACGTATTCATACACATCACCACGAACTGTGGGGGTGCTATACGCCATCTACCCGACTCTCCCCGTAGATATAAATCTACTCACCTGGTCTGAGCTCGCCGGTGCCGACGCCGTCACGTGCTTGCTTGTCGTCTCGAAGTCCACCTGGAGTACCTACATGTCGCCACGTATCGTAACGCATAAAAACCAAATCCGAAATCGAAACGGTATACGAAAACCAATTCGGCACGCGTATCACGCATAGGTCAAAACCTATCGTCTCCGCATGCAAAAATAGCTAAACTAACCCTCGATGTCGATGTACAAACGTCAAACCATCGAGAAAAACCCAAACACACTCATTTGCATATTCACAAACACTAATTATAATATGAAATAGGTTAAAATTCACAAAAACCCCAAACTCACTTTAAAAGCTATTTTTTCCGAAAACCTAGCAAGCAAGGTTTACCGTTTTTGTACAAAACATGATGTTTTAACAATTCTAATGACCAAGATGATAACTTAATATCTTAATTATGCCATAGAAACCATTACGTAAATTTTAAACCCACAATTTAATTCAATTTCAAAAACCTAGTTTGCAATTTTAACCAATTTCGACCATTTTTATAGCAAAAATGCACATACAACAATCTAGCTTGGATTTGCATGATCTAAAGCATTAAATTACATTTTAAAATGTTAATGAAGTCATGAAAAACCTAATTACATTTTTCTCTTAATCAATTTCATGGTTTACAAAAACCTAGTTTGTTAAAAAGCTTAAATTTGGACATTTTTCAAGTAACAACTTGTAATTGGCAACAAGATTAGTTTTAACAAATTTCAAGATGCTAGCCCACATCATATAACCATGCACAATTGATCACAACCCAACTCCAAAACAAAACCCTAACTTGAATTCCTTAATCATGCAATTGAACCCATTTAAAACATAATTAACACTTAATTAAGTTAGCTACAAGCAATTAACAACAATTTAAGAAAAAGGGTTAGAGTTATACCTCAAGAACCATGGATCAAACTTGCAACCTAGCCTCCAAGATGCTCTCTTTGCTCCAAGGATTCAAGCAAGATTGATCAAAGAATAATGGGTAAGGCTTGGAATTGGAATTAGCTTTGAATTTGTATGGATTTTGAAGTGATTTTGTGGATTTTTGATGAAAAATTAAGATAGATTTTGGGGGGGGCGCTGTTGCTGCAGGAGCATGGGGAGGGCTCGGCCAACAATTTGGGGGGAAAGGAGGAGAGAGAGTGATGTGTTGAAAGTGAGAAGAAAATAAAGCCCATGCCTCATTTGACTTTCTTTCTTTATTCATTCTTTTCTTTATCTTTTCTTTTACCAAAAGAAGTGGGGAAATGTTTGGGTGGAGGGCTGCTGATTTCAGCAGAAAAGAGGAAGAGAAATGGGGGTGTGCTAGTGTGTGGGGTGAGAGAAAATGATAAATACTATACCCCAAACAACCATTTACACTAAATTCACTAATTAAGCCTTTTTCTTCGATATTTTCTAAAACCGTTTGGCAGCTTCATTTCATTTCAAAAACAACATGTTAAATTTTTTTTAACGTGTTATGATGCACAAAATTTGTTTCAACCCATTCCAATTTGTAATTTTCCCTAATTAAATGTATTATTGACGGCTTAAAATAATATTAAAATAATTAATTTCGGAATAAATTTCAGAAAATTTGAAATTTTACCAGTGGCTCAATAAATACCAAATACTATCAATTACATAGCTAGAATATGTATATTTAATTTTATAATAAATATATTTGTATTTTGACTTTTTACAGAAAACCCATTTATTTTACCGATTTTCCGAAATTTCACCGAAACGATTTTCAAAACGTTACAGCCTGGAACGTGGTTGGTTTAAAGAATATCATGAACTGTGAAATAGTTGCATGAGGATCTAAAGTGTCCACGAACATGCCCACCACTGGCGCTTCTTCGATGCGTTGTTCCCACTTCGACCACAAGTTCCGCCACCGGATTGCTTATTGAACCTAGGTTTCGCCCGGCTTTACTCTTGCAATGATCAAAGCTGTTATTGGAGTATGCTCGCTGGCAATAGCGAAACGCTGGGTAAACAACAACTCCATTTCAGCGAAAGTTTTGACGGAGTCGTTCGGAAGCTCGGAGTACCATTCAAACGCCGTCTCCGACAAGCTGCCGACGAACTGGCGAAGCAGGAGCTTATCATCGCCGCCGGTGTTACCGCAAAGGGCCCTGAACTGGGCAACATGTTGATGGGGATTGCCAGTCCCCTTATAGACATGGAATTTCTGTATTTTAGCCCTGCGGGTACTTGATCTGATCATACCAGCTCGGATATGGTCGCCCCGTTTTAACGACTTGACCGGCTGCCTCAGTTGCCTGGTGAACCCGTATCTACTGAGCTATATATTCGTCTAGTGCAGCTTTGGAAATTGTCTTCTCCTTGGCTGTTGAAAGAGCCGGCGGAGGATTTGATATTTCTCCTCTGTCATCTTCAAGTACGATCAGAGGATCTTCAGCAGGAAGATCTTGCTGGATCATCATACCCACCATGTCTTGGAACAGAAGGGCCATTCGTTTTATATTGGCTGCTTGTTCTGCAGCCTCTTTGTCCTTCTTTTCCAGTATCCTGCGAAGGAATTCGGCGTCGGTTTCTTGCTCCTGGCGCTGATCTGAGAATGCTTCTGGGCTTTCTTTTGGCCCAGTAAGTGTGGCCATCGCAGTCATCATTTCTTGGAGCTTCTGCTGCTGCTCCTGAGCTTTAGTCACCGATCGCGTAAGCGGTCTATGACCTGTGGATATATGGCTGTCCTCTTTCCCGGACGCCATGTAGACGGTGTGTACCACAATGCCCCCGGACTTAGGGCATTTGGGTTCACTGCCTTTGATGTTCGCCGCAGGTGTGGGGATTTTCTCCGGCCTTCTTCTCTTGTGGGTCATCGAAGTTGAGGGGGTCGTTGCTTTGGGCACCCAGGTGGCCTTCGTCTTCCGTTGCTTAATAGGGTGGTTTTCCTCCTGCCGAACTTTCGACTTCTTATGCTGGTGAGAGAAATTCGAATCAATCACCGATTCTCGGACTCGTCGCCAAGTCTTGTAGATGCTGGAGGACAGCCGTTGAGGAGACTGCTTCGGATTTTCTGGTTCTGCTTCCACGGCGGTCTCTACCGGTGGAGGAGATCTTTTGAGCACCGCAGTTGGCGAATTTCTGCGTACCCTGTTCAGCAGCTCAAAACTGTTCCCGGTTGGAACAACAACATTAACTTCCACCGTTGGAGCTGGCGGAGTTAGCCCAGAGGGGGAGTTGCCCCCAGTCTTCCTTATCCGGTGCCAGTGGCGTCGTCGGGCGTGACGAGTTGTCTGTATTGGTTCAGCGATGACTTTATCTTGTCCCCTGTTCAGGTGAGGGGTTGTTGCCGATGTCAGCCTCTTGAAGACTGACGCCCGTTGAGAAGCCGTGTCCAATCGGTCAAACACAGATTTCTGAACGGGAGCGGGACTGGGAGTAGTCAGCCTTGCAAAGACCGACCCTCTTGCAGGAGAAGCCGTCTCGAAGACTTTAGGAGCAGAGATGGCTGTCTTCCTCGGGATGGCCACTTCAGGGGTCATGGGCTTCTTGGCAGGACCATCGGAGTTCAGGCTCAGTCTGGTGAAGACCGAGGAGTTGGAATTAGACGACCCGTTGAGAGGGGCCGTGGTAGTAGTGAAGACCGACTTCTTTTGCGCTTCCTTCGGCAGCGGGACATTAATGTTGAGCATGGTCGCGAAGAACAGACCGGTGGTAGCCTGAGTCACTTGTTCCACCGGCATAGCAAAGATGGAGGCCGCTTGAGGCCCGTAAGCCACACCTCCAGGTGAGGCGGAGCGTCGGTTGCAGTTGCATTTGGAGCTGTTTGAGCAGTTGGACGCCATTGTTGTTTGATTTCTGCGCCAAGCAAGAGACCAAATCTTAGTAACTTGAAACCCGAGGGCAACTATTAACAAACCGCGATTCGTTCGCGAAGACGACACACGAAGTGTGGAGTGGAAAGAGGAAAAGGTCCCACCGGGCGTGCCAGAATCCGTTTCCCACCGAAAGACGGGGCGGACGTCTCGCCTGAATTTCGGGGCAGATGCTAATTGGTGCTATCCGTCCACCTCTCGGAAGATGCCAAGTTGATTTATGACACCATGTATCGAAGGTTTAAACGGATGCGTCCGATGTAGCAGACTTCATCAGATTCCCCCTCGTTCGAGGGGTTTTTGATTGTGGGGATGCTCTTCCCTGTAAGCGCAAGCCCCTGCAGTTAATTACGCTACCGCATCGCGGTAACAACTTTCTCCTTCTCCAGATGGTCACTTCGTGTCATGGGTGTTTGTTTTGTTTGTGGTTACCCGTGGATTGTATACGAAGACTAATTTATGTTATCGCCCGTAGGACGTGGATTAGTCCAAATCCGTATTTTCTTAGATTTGGGTTTGGGGTTTTGGTTTAAGGATACGTTAGCCATATTTGAGGCTAAGATCAACTCAAACGTTTGTTAAGGATACGTTAGTCTAATTTGAGACTAAGATCAACTCAACGGGATCGTTTAGATCCGAAAAAAGAGCATTTGGGCTCTATTGTTCCAGTTTAGGGACATAGTGGTCGATTGCCAGTTTAGGGACATAGTGGTCCATCTCCAGTTTAGAGACATGGTGGTCCATCGTTCCCATTTTGAGGACGAACATTGGTTTAAGGACGCATTAGTCCATGGGTTTAAGGACCCCACAGGCCGTATTGTTGATTTAAGGACGCATTAGTCCATGAGTTTAAGGACCCCACAGTCCGTATTGTTGGTTTAAGGACGCATTAGTTCATGAGTTTAAGGACCCCACGGTCCGTATTGTTGGTTTAAGGACGCATTAGTCCATGAGTTTAAGGACCCTACAGTCTGTATTGTTTGTTTAAGGACGCGTTAGTCCATGAGTTTAAGGACCCCACAGTCCGTATCGATGTGTGGTTGCCGGGACCCGTCACCTCTCTGACGACGTTGAAGGATTACAACGACAAATATCCGAGGAGTTCGGAGATGTACCCTTGAACCGGGTGTAAATTGATTTGAGAGTGCATTTGTGCTCAGTTCAATTTAATTTGAGAACTTACGGCCAGAATTGGGCTAAGTCCAGTTGAAAATGTTCAACATTTTATTTGCGTTTGGCCTGTTAGGCCTTTGTTTAGGGTCTGCCCTCTTTTAAAATAATGCAAAGCATTTTATTTTAGTCTGTTTAGACTTTTTTTCTTTTAATTGGGCTCTGCCCCTTTTAATAGTGCATAGCACTTTTGTTTGGTCTGATAGACCCCTTTTTTTATTGGGCTCTGCCCTTTGATAATGCATTGCATTAAATGCTCTGACAGCGCCCCCACGTGGCTTGTCAGGCGCTTTGCGCCAATTGAGGAGCGCAAGGCGCAAACTCATGTGATGGTGACACGTGTCACGCTCTGGTGAGCGCAAGTGCAGTGCGCTGCGCCATTGCGCTGCGCTAATGCGCTGCTGACACGTGGCGCGCTCTGGTGAGCTGCACCAATCCAAGAGCGCAATGCTCATTTTTGTAAAGTGCAAGGCGCAGTTTGTTCTGGGGCTGACACGTGGCGCTCTCTGGTGGCTTGCACCAACCCAAGAGCGCAACAGTGCAAATTTTACAAGTGCAGGGCACTGTTTAATTTCTTGATCAAATTTATATCAAAGAATGTTTCAAGAGGTTTTACCTCATGATTTAAAGAACCAATGGTTCATCAAAAGGCTGTGCCTTTATATGTAGATCAAAAGATCTAATAAAGAAGTATATTACTTCTTTTTTTTATTCTCATTATTTGATCTTTTCTTTTCTTTTTTATTTAAGATCTTGATCTTGTTTTTAGATCATTGATCTTTTTAGAAGAAATTCTTCTTTTCAAAGGTTTACCTTTTTCTTTTTCTGAGTTCTTTCTTAAAGTTTTCAGAAGATTTATGTGAGTTCTCTCTGTGTCAATCTCTGTATGTGTTTAGACTTGGAGTCTAGGGGCCTTTATATAGTGCCAATTGATTTGTTAAATCAGTTAAAGAGATCTTTCTCTGAGTGATTTAGGGATTTTTCCCTACCGTTGGATCTTTGATCCAAGGGCTCCTGTTTTACAGAAGAGAATCTTATTGTTTTAATAAGATTAGAAAGATCTTTCCAGAATTTTTCTGTTTAAATGCTGGCACAGCTAGCGCAACTGCGCTTGACACGTGTCGCACAGCGCAGAGCGCAGCGCAACTGCGCTGACACGTGTCGCGCAGCGCTGAGCGCAGATTAGTTGAAGCATTGATTCCTTTGTTAAAATTTGAATTTTAAACAGAGCCTTGCTCTGATTGGGTGCGCTGCCTTGGACGTTGCGCTGACGTATCAGCTTTTGACACGTGGCGCGTTGCACGCAGCGCAAGAAATCTGAAGCGTTGCTTCAATTTTTGAATTTTTGAAATTCAAACAGAGCTTTGCTCTGATTGGGAAAACAGGAGCGTAACTGCTGGCGAGATTCTCGCTCCTGCTGCTGCGTGCCATCACCGCTATATAAGCCCCCATGACAGAGAGGTCAAGTAAGCCATTTTTGACTCATTTAGCCATTACGCTGCTCGGATCTAGTACTAACTTGATCGTCGGAGGGTCCTCGGTGACGTCAAACCGCCCCGGGACTTCTTTGCAGGTACTTGGCGTCCAACTCCTCCAATCACCAAACCTCCTCAAAACCCATTGAGACCCACACATAACAGGGGATCCCCTCCAGAATCCATCGGGAGATCGACGGAAGACAACATCTGAAGGATATTTGAAAAGCACCTCCATCAGTTGGCGCCGTCTGTGGGAAAGCAAACTCCACAAAAAAAAATGTTGGCCTTCCGATCTCCGTCTACATGGAAAACGACCATCCTGAAGATTCGGGTACCAGCCGCCGACTCCCCCTCACCGGAGGCGTGGATGAACCCCCTCCGGTGACCATCATCCACGCCCTCGCCAGCCGAATAGATCGGCTACAGCCCCTCGTAGAGGCGCTCGTCCGCGCCCAAATGGCCGGACGTGGGCCCGACCTCGCCGCTCCTCCACATACTGAATGCTCTGCCCCCGTCGGCGCGGCCGGCAACCGGCAGGCTGTGACTCCTGACCACGGATCTTACGGACCGATACTCCCTGAGGCCCGCTGGGCGCCTCACGGCTCCACCCCGAGGTCCGCCGCCAGAGCACCACGCCTCGAACCTCCTCGCGACCCTTTCCCCCTCGAGGAGATGTCGGTCACCTCACCTGCCCACATGCATGGCCAGCACCCACTACCCCGACGGGGTCACACAGAAAGGGCTCGCCACGACGGCTCGAGAGCCACCACGCCCGGAGATCTGAGGAACCTCATCAAGAGGAACCGGAGTCGTGCCCAGACGCAGGTCTCCCACAGCGGGGGCCAGGGATCACGGGGCGCCGAGCCCTCTGTCACGACCCGAAATAGCACGTGACTGGCCCTTGAATCATATGAAGTCTATAGGACCTCATCTAATTCAAGTAAGCCAAAAGCCCAGAAATCTAAAACCGTTTTAAATAATATATGAAGGAAAATAGTTTTAAGAAGTGAAGAAAACACGTTTTAAAAACAAGGTTTTTAAATAACATAAGCTGAATATGCATTTTAAAAATCTCATGTCCTTTCTGAAAATTTCGGCAGAGTTTCCTTTGTAAATACTGGCCCCGAACGGGGTACAACAAGAATAATATATACACAATGATAAAAGGCATCCCCAAGCGGGAGCTAGCTCTTCGTCAATCGACGGTCACAACCACGCAAGCAGTATAATATTCAACGCCGAAGGGCGAGGATCAAAACTCAAAAGGAAACTCAGAAGCAGCATGAAAACCATAATACTACAACGCGCGACTCTAAGGTTGAAATAATACACAACTGGTTTACTAAGTCTGAAACAATATACAGGTTTGGTTGATTGAATTACTAGATACAACTGATAAAATAATACAAGGGTGGTCACGATGCGAGTGAACCCACCTACCAATGCAATCACTCAGAAAGGAAGCAGTGTGCCAGAAAAGCCGCAATGAAACCTGTACGGCAAAACCTGCAAGAACTGTGGCACAACGGGGGTGAGTTGCCAACTCGTGAATAGAAAACATTACAGAGCAGAAATCATATGTATGACACAATCCTAGGTCAATACGATCAAATATATATATAAACCTCAAATGAATAAGTCTGAAGCATGAAAAGGTGGTCAGGGTAAACATCTATACATAAGTGTAATCCCATGTGCTCGTGTCAGTGCCTCAGGTAACAACATATCATGAAGTCTATGAGTATGTGGATATCATCCAACTAAGTGATCAATGTCATCAATATCAACTATATGTATGTATGTGTGTGGATCTCGTCCACGTGTTACCCAATAACAATAAGCATCATGCATGTAAATATCATAAAGCATATGCATGGAAGTATGAGGATGTAAATCAACATGTGTCGCTTGCGACATATCAAAATCATGGAACCTGAGCGTCTAGCATCGACACTCAAAAACATCATGAAATTTGTGCCTAGCATCGGCACGTAAATCCTCATATATATAGGGCTCCGTCAGTCCGGATCGGCCCATATCATCTCTCAACTCCGGTCGGTATCCCCCAGATATCCACCGAGCTCAAATACAATCACCGGTAGGTTGTACTCCCCTGCCAGGCTCACCGTCCAACATATACGAGTCTTCTTGCCCCGGGGTACCTCACCGGGTCCACCATGTACCCGCAGACGGTGCCTACCACTCCTCGAATCGGGGTTCACATGCCACTCTCAGAATCGAGAAAACACATGGTGGACGCACTGAAATATCATATCAAGGGTAACCGGGTTTTTAAAACAATACATACTCTCTTTTGAAATACCCACGGTTCCCAAATCCAGAAATATCATGAAAACAACATATCTCAATGCGTATAATCATAAGGCATGATGTATGCGACATATAAAAGAATGTAAACATATCAGTACATCATGTAACATGGAATAGTAATATGCACATATTGAGGGAAACCGCTCTTTTAAAATGAATACAGTTTTAAAATATATCTTGTGGTTCCCAAATCTCCAAATCAAACCAGAATCATCTATGTATGTGCAAATACGTATGTATGCACGTATGGGTGTACAATATGTATGTACACGAGTATGAGTGTACAATAGGTATGTGAACAAGTATGAGTGTATAATAGGTATGTGCACAAGTATGAGTGTACAATATGTAAGTACACGAGTATGAGTGTACAATAGGTATGTGCACAAGTATGAGTGTGTTCCCCTCCGAACAACGGAGACGCGACCCCGCAGATCCGTCTTGCCTGAAATTCGGGGCAGATGCTAATTGATGCTATCCGTCCACCTCTCCGAAGATGCCAAGTTGATTTATGGCACCATGTATCGAAGGTTTAAACGGATGCGGCCGATATAGCAAACTTCGTCAGATTCCCCCTCGCTTGAGGGGTTTTTGATTGTGGGGACGTCCTCCACTCCAGGCGCAAGCCCCTGCAGTTAATTATGCTACCGCATCGCGGTAACAACTTTCTCCTTCTCCGTATGGTCACTCCATGTCGTGGGTGTTTGTTTTGTGTTTGGTTGCCCGTGGATTGTATACGGAGACTAATTTATGTTGTCGCCCGTAGGACGTGGATTAGTCCAAATCCGTATTTTCTTAGATTTGGGTTTGGGGTGTGTGTTTAAGGATACGTTAGCCTTATTTGAGGCTAAGATCAGCTTAAACGTTCGTTAAGGACACGTTAGTCTAATTTTAGACTAAGATCGGCTTAACGGGATCGTTTAGATCCGACAAGAGAGCAACTGGGCTCTATTGTTTAGTTTAATGACATTGCGGTCGATAATTAGTTTAAGGACATTGCGGTCCGATGTTAGTTTTAAGACATTGCGGTCAAGGTTAAGGACCTCATAGTTCATGAGTTTAAGGACCCCACAGTCCGATGTTAGTTTTAAGACATCACGGTCGAGGTTAAGGACGTCATAGTCCATGAGTTTAAGGACCCCACAGTCCGATGTTAGTTTTAAGACATCACGGTCGAGATTAAGGACGTCATAGTCCGTGAGCTTAAGGACCCCACAGTCCGGTATTAGTTTTAAGACATCACGGTCGAGGTTAAGGATATAATAGTCCAGAAGTTTAAGGACCCCACAGTCCGTAGCAATGTGTGGTTGTTGGGACCCGTCACCTCTTTGACGACGCTGAAGGATTACAACGACGGATGTCAAAAGAGTAAAGAGATGTACCCTCGAACCGGGTGTAAATTGAGTAGAAGAGCAGATGTGCTCAGTTCAATTGAAATTGAGGACTTATGGCCAGAATTGGGCTAAGTCCAGTTAAAAATGTTTAACATTTTATTTTGTGTTCTGCCTATTAGGCCTTACTTGGGCTCTGCCCTTTTAATAATGCGTAGCATTGGGCTCTATAATTAAATGCATAGCATTTATCAGGAACAAAATAGTGGTCTGATAGTGCGCCACGTGGCTTGTCAGGAACTTTACGCCAATCAAAGAGCGCAATGCGCTAGCGCATGCGAAGGTGACACGTGTCACACTCTGCGCTAAGCGCAAGTCTGTTAGCGCGATGCGCTTTATAAGTGCACTGCCCAATTTATGGGTGCGCCAATGAGTGACACGTGGCGCGCTCTGGTGCAGTGCGCTATTTTTAGAAGCGCAAAGCGCAAACGGTTTTGTGGTTGACACGTGGCGAACTTTGGCGCTGTGCATCAGTCCAAAGAGCGCAAAGGCGCATTTCATTAGTGCAAGGCACTGTCCAATAGCGCAGAGCGCATTTTGATCAAATTAAGATCAAAGAACAAGTTGTTTGTTCTGTTCTTCAAAAGTGGCATTGCCTCAAGATCCAAGAACCAAGGTTCTTATTCTCATCAAAAGGTTGTGCCTTTATAGATCAAAAGATCTATGAATGAAGTAAATTACTTCTTTTTAATCTTTTATAATTAGATCTTTTTTATCTCTCTTTTTTTTATTGAAAATCTTGATCTTGTTCTTAGAACTTTGATCTTTTTAGAAGAGGATTCTTCTTTTGTGAGATGTTTTCATCTCTGTTCTTCAAGAATTAAATTCTTTACCTTTAAAGATGAAGAAGAAAATGATCTTCTTTCTTCAAAGATTTGCCTTTCTTTCTCTTTGAGTTTTTCTCAAAGTTTGCAGAGGGTTTTTTTATATGAGATTTGAGGTCTTGGGGCCTTTATATAGGGCCAATTGATTTGTTAAGTTAGTTACAGAGATCTTTCTCTGATTGATCTGGGGATATTTCCCCACCGTTGGATCTTTGATCCTAAGGCTTCTGTTTTACAGAAGATAATCTTCTTATTTTAATAAGATTGGAAAGATCTTTCTAGAACAGAATTTTAATTCTGATTAATTAATAATTTATTATTTAAATTCCAGTACTAGCGCAATTGGCGTTAGCGCGCCTGCGTTTGACACGCGGAGCGCAGCGCAACTGCGCTAGCGCGCCTATGTTTGACACGTGGCGCAGAGCGCAGCGCAACTGCACTAGCGCGTCTGTGTTTGACACATGGCGCGCAGCGCAACTGCGCTAACGCACCTGTGTTTGACACGTGGCGCGCAGCACAGAGCGCAAGGGATCTGAAGCGTTGCTTCAATTTTTAAAATTTGAATTTTGAAACAGAGCTTTGCTCTGATTGGGGGTACGCTGCTTAGGGCGCAGCGCTCCTGGCGCTGACGTGTCTGCTTTTGACACGTGGCGCTCAGCGCGCAGCGCAAGGGATCTGAAGCGTTGCTTCAATTTTTGAATTTTAAAATTCAAACAGAGCTTTGCTCTGATTGGGGGAAACAAATGCCCCCCCCACCGTTGCGCTCGCGTGGCGCACACGTGAGTGCAGCGGTGGCAACATCTGAGCCATTGGATCAACTCAGAAGTTGAGGAGGCGCTTCAGCGCCTATAAATAGGACCCTTGGTCCTCAGATGATTATCATCTTCAAGAATTTTTATCTCAGAGCCTTGCTCTCATTTCCAAGAACTTCAAGAGTTAAAACTCTAGAAAATTTTAGGTAAAAATTAAATTAATTTTAATTAACAGAGCCTTGCTCTCATAGATCTTTTGATCTAAAGAAAACCCCTTAGGGTTTCATAAACAGAGCTTTGCTCTCAAGATCCCATAGATTTAAATAGATCTTTTCTTAGGGTTTCTTAGCTCATGGGTCAGAGATCTGCTCTTTTGACAATGTATAGATCTTTTGATCTTTTGATGAAGAACTCTCAAGAGTTTTTTCATGGATCTTTAAGATCCCAGAACTTTAATTCTTAGGAATTATTTTCCATTAACTTTTGACGGATTTTCCATCATCATTACAGAGCTAGGCTCTTTAAGAAATTTTATTCCCTCGTGACCAGAGTTTGACAAGTGTCACTCTGTTACAGAGTTTTGCTCTGAAAGGAAGATTTTCTCCTTGTCTCGGGGGATTTCTCATTTAATGAGAATATTCTTTGAGAATTTCCTCATTAATTGATAGTCTTATCCAATGATGAGGCTGTCTTGTTAATTGATGCGTTGTCATCTGGATTTTGTGGGTCCACCTTTGGTCCCCTTTCCACTGCATTGCAGTGTAGTACAAATTTTAAAGCGTCGCTCAGAATTTTAAGATTAAATTATAGCACTGATAATTGAATTCTTTTCTTTTTCGCAGGCGACATGTCTTCTGATCTTTCGTTCCTGTTTTTCCGCTCAGAGGGAGGATTCCCTGAGGCACCGGTGGACCGGGAGGTTCTTGCTCTTATTAGGGATTATGACCCGGAGTGCAAACGCCTTCACTTTTGGGGTAAGTGGTACGACCAAATAATTAAAGGTCGCCGAAGTTTCTCTTGTGCGACGCCATCAGAGCCGATCTCGTCGATCTCGTACGCAGATATACCCCCGGTGAACTATGCCATGGAGGTCATTAACTGGACTTCGGAGGGTCTTCTTCAACCCTCGATTGCTGCCATACCCATGCAGTTGCCGGCAGCCTTGGATATTTTGAGACGGCGCATATGCCAGGGTGAGTCGCGCCCTTGGGGACAACCTTACAACATCGGGTTGACCCCTCGACACTCGGCAGGGTATTTGCAGTGGGCCAGGTACATTTTTTCAGCGAAGAAGGTGCATCTGCTGAAGATTGGTCTATACCTGCAGTTTACGCCTCGCTATTCAAGTATTCTGCTCCTCCAACATGGTGGGTTAAGGCGTTCGTGGAGCAATGGAACATCCCCACCCATACCTTTCTTCTGATGGACAGGGAAGTTTCCATCTCTCTGGAAGAATTTGCTGAGATTTCCGGTTTGCCGGTGAGGGGGGAGCACTATGAGGAGCTGCTTCCTCCTGATGAATATGTCTTTGCCACTAAGCCGTTGGTGATGGACTTGACGCCGGAGAACGCCATCCAGCACCAATTTCCGAGTTTGGTAAAGGTGCTGAATATGTATGAAAGTCTTTTCTTGGAATCGGGAGGCCGGGGAGTTAGTTTTACAGATTTCATCGCCCGCTTTCTTCGACCGGAGATTCTATCGCAACGGGGCGAAAAATTCGCCAAGCTCGACGACCCCTTCGGCTTTGGCTTAGATCTGTAAGTCCACGGTAGCGCCCCGGCCGTCTAACAAACACCAAATGCGGAACAAAAACTTTTACAACTGGCGCTATCGCGTACTATAACCCGGATCTGCCATTAAAGCTAAACTAACAAACTACAAAGTGTGTAGAAGTGTTATACCGAATGATCCGAGTCCTTCGGTCTTCAACCATCATCCCACGCTTTGTTGGGGCTGCTCCGATCTCCTGAATCTCCAGTCTTCTCGTCCAGGTGGCACCACGTCGACGGATCTTTAAAAGGGCTCCCGCCTCTGAACCGAGGCAACTCGATCATCAAGTTTGCTAAAAGAGATGACCAAGATTAATGTAGAGAATGAGTAGAACACTTTGTCTTGTTACGTCCAAAACTATGGACGAACGGTTAATGAAGTTGCTGTAACATTTCAAAATAATAAAATACCATTTTTAGGAAATTTATAATTTAATATTACTTTATTGAATATTTTAATAATTCGGTATAATTAAATACAAATAAATGGGGGGAAATTTGGAAAAATTATGGAAAATTCTAAAATAGGGTAATTTAGAGAATTATGCCATTTTTAAGTTGTTTTGATTAGTTATTTGCTAATTTAGTGCTAATCGCGATTAAAAATCGCTAATCGGGTTTTCGGGCAATTTTGTGCAAAACATGCACATAACATTTCCTACACTTGTGTTGCATTTTCTTGCCATGGTTTTATTTTGGGGTTCACTATTTGAGTGAGAAGGAATTTGAAGGAAAAGAAAAGAAAAGGTTTTAGAATAAAATATGAGGTTTGGTGAGAGAGAGAGGTATGGTCTCCTTTGACCCAAGGACTTACCATCTCCTTCATTTCCTTCACTTATCTCTCTCTCCCCCTTCAGCCCTTGCTGCTGCTGCTGCTCTTCATCTCCCTCCCCTCTTCAATAGCCCCATATCACCATGAAAACTACACCAAAACCCCATCATCATTTCACAAAATATGTGCACAAGCTCAAGATCTATACATTGGACCAAAAAAGCGAGGATTTTGGTCACTAGGGGCAACTCAAGAAAATTCTTGAGTTGCCAAATGAGGTATTTACTGAATCCTTAGCTTGGTTTTAGTATTACTTATACCCCATGTTTAGTTTAGAACCGATATTGTGTGTCTTTGTGGATTTGAGAAAAACCTAGTTAGGGTTTGAGGGAATTTTGGGTTGTAATATGAAATTGAGCTCAGTTGAGATTAGATAAACACCCTAGTGCATGAATTGAGACCCTAACCTGAGACTTAAGGCCCGGAATACGGATTTAGAAACCGATATTGGAAAGTTTGTGGAATCTGTGAAGGTTATTTGAGATCTGCTATCACCCGAGACATCCTAAAATAAAATTGATTGGACAGTAAGATGTGTAGGCACCCAGGAAGCTAACCCCAAGACCCTAGCCCCTAACTCCTAGACCCGGCCGCAGATTTATCCTGTTTGGCCGCAATTTGCGGCCAGACCTGCCCCATTTTGGTTCGTCTTGGTTTTGGTGTTCCCTCATCAGTAGATTAGGCCCCTGGTATGTGTAGATTTGTCTAGTTTGACCTAGGGTAAAATCTGGAGCCTATTTCCTTAGTTGATGTTTTGGATTCGTGTTTTCGTATTCCGTATTTTTAGTTCTGAAATTGTGTATTGTGTTTTACCTCGACTATTTGGCGTTTATACGACGATATCGAGGATTGATTGATGGTTGTGAAGGTGTTGTCCATATGTTTTAACCTATAGATCATAGCGTATCGTTTTGGGATTCGTATGTCGTTTTAGCTTTGATTTGGTTTTAATACGCATTTTGCGATACGTTGATGTGTAGGTACTCTATGAAGACTTCAGGACGACAAGTAAGCGCGTGGCGACGTCCACAAATGAAGACGCAAGGTGAGTAGATTATATCTACTGGGGGAAGTCGGGTGGATGGCGTATTGCACCCCCGCAGTCCGTAGTTGATACCATATATTATGTTTGATAGTTATAGTGTGTCATGGATATGGTGTTAGGTGTATTATGGATGGTTTAGGGTTAGAAGTAAACTAGTATAGTTCATAGTCGCGAACCCTAGAATAGGTTTACACCCACACGCGCACTCTTGCATATTCACTATACTTACACTGTGTTGATGATGATATTGGATGACATTGGAGATGAGTCGATGATTTTGGGCATTGTGCCGTGAGATGGGTGATGTGATGTGATTCGTACTTGTGATACGACTTGTGATCTTAGCGGGCCCTTAGGCATTTGTTTTACCCCGCTTCCATACTTATATAGATAGTATTGATTTGTACTAGACTTAGATCTGTACCCCAGATTATATGATATGATGAAAATGATACCTGATATTTGATGAAAGGAATGTGATACTGACCCGTACCCAGTTATTGGGATGTCGTACGACGATTTACCGTACGAGCTTTATATTGATGATAGACCCGCACTCATGACTTGAGGATGTCATGTGATATACGGCATCGTACGCGATACTATTGAGGCGGGATCACCGACTATATATATATATATATAAATATATATCGACTCAGATTTAGGTGGTTTCCATACCCCTCCCGATTGACTTGTACTTAGATCTGTAGTTTGCATAGTAGATATTAGACTAGACCCGAGTCATACCTATTTCAAATGGCAAGCCGCACTTCTATTCATTTATCACTTACTCTACAGCTCGCATTGCATTGCATGCTTATATGTTATTGATTCATATTCCTTTGTGCATATGCCTTTACATAGTTCCATGCTCATATTAGTGTTTCATGTTGCATGTATTATAATTCATGGATTTCGCACTGTGATATGGTGGCATATGATGATTCTGGATTGTTTTACTCCTGCGTATATATATCAGTGGTATGGGACGCTGAAATATATATGTATACCCATAGTATAGATATATAAGAGTAGGGGCTGAACCGGACTGACGGATGCCCGACCGGACTGACGGATGCCCGATATATGAGAGTGGGGGCTGACCCGGACTGACGGATGCCCGATATATGAAAGGAGCCTATGTGCTCGGAGCCTATGTGCTCGATATGAGAGAAGCCTTTGTGGTCGATGGCATATTATATCTCCCCTACCCTACATTTATTTTATATGCATTGCGTCATGTATTGGTAGTACCTGATAGAGTACCTTCATGTATGTTGCATACATATCGGATACATGATATATGGGATTTACTTAATATTGAGATATATATTTGTGTCGATTCTCGACAATGATTTTCTGATGACTTTATTCGTGATACCTTCTGTTTCATTTTATCGCATACATACATCATATTTATAATATGTTATTACGTGAGGCACTGGCACGAGTACTTGGCACTACACTTATGTTCAGATGTTACATTGCCACTTTACCATACTTCAGACTTATTCATTTGAGGTTTATATTATATCCGATCGTTTTGACTGGGATTATGTCATGCATTCAATTTCTGTTTGTAGATATTTTCTATTCACGAGTTGGCAACTCACCCCTGTTGTGCCACAGTTCTTGCAGGTTTTGCCGTACAGGTTCCATAGCGGCATTTCGGCACATTGCTTCCTTTGCGGGTGATTTGCTTGGTAGGTGGGTTCTTTGTATCAGAACCACTCTTGTATATGTATTATTCATTGTATCTAGAAATTCCATCAACCAAAACTTGTATATTGTTTCAGACTTAGACACTAGTGATGTATTATTTCGACCTTAGAGTCGCGCTCAGTAGTATTACGGTTTCTTGCTTATTGGAGACTCTCTTGGGTTTTGATTCTCGCCCTTCGGCATTGTACATTATATTGCTTGTGTAGGTTGTGCTCTTTGTTATGCGTAGCAAGTGTTTGATTAAATGCCTAAATGGAAAATTTTACAAATATGTTTCTTTACTTTTAAAATGGTTTTAGATTTCTGGGCTTTTGGCTTACTTGGATCAGATGGAGCCCTATAGACTTCATATGGTTCAAGGGCCAGTCACGTGCTCTTTCGGGTCGTGACAGTTGCCATTTGGATTCAACTGAAATGTGAAATGAATATATATAATTTCCATGAAGCCAAAACCCTAATCTTTTTCCAAATGAACAACCATGCCTCTTCACCAAGAGGGGGTCGGCCAATATATGGAGGAGGGGTGAGTGTAGGAGTGGAGAGGGTGACCATAACAATATGATACTTATCATAACACCTTGTATGAACGCATTTAATGAAACAATGAATTATAACCCTTAGTCACCAAAACATTAATGGAACAATTAAAGCAACCATGAGTCACTAATCCTAGTCATCATCTAGAAGCATCTAGAAGCACGACTCACCCTCATGACTCACCCAAGTGACGAAAAGATAAATCCGCATTTAACCGAATGTTAAATACGGCCGATAGAAAACTGGAAACTGGCAACTTCCAAAAGTGATCCTGAAACGAATTTCAGGATAACCCCGTAACAGTATAAACATACCCGCATTTGTATTACGACCGAATACAAATGTAACTGAGACAAAGATATTATATCTACACAGTATAACACTGGGATCCGGCTTAAACCAAAGCCTACCAGTATTATCTGCCCGAAAAATGACACGTGCGAAAACGCACGTGCATTTTCCGAACCCTGCCATAAACCATACGGCCTCTACAACGTTTCGCCCGAACTTGGGAAACGGTCTGTGGGGGACTCTAATGACTCATCAACACACTGGCACTGGGTATAACCACTAGCATGTCAGAAGTACAAGCTGTACGTAACGGTTGCCTATGTATTGATTGGAAGGGAAGCTGACGAGCGAACTCATCCATAAACCCTACCGAGCCTGACAGTGACAATATCCGTACAGTCCGGTCCGTTCGTCTAAAGAGTATCGCATATCGAGTCTAGGGGGTGGATAAAGTCAGACCCCTAATAACGCGATAAATCGTGTCGGCATGAAGCCCATCACCATCTGAGAAACTACTGATCCAAATCAGTAATTCTCCACTACCTCGGCCGAGGATTTCTAGTGATGGACACCCGTGCACTGTGCGACATCAACCCCCAATACCGGGAGAGACGAATCCCTGACGATCCGCTCACTGCCTCTATGTGGCTCGGGACTGTACCCAAAAAATACCTGTTTGCACGACTCCTTTGAGCCGTGGTAGGGTAGAAATCAAAGCACAGTGGGAACTCACACGAGACAAATGACGATCTCAGATCGACAAACTAACATGTACACATGTCACCAGGGAACTTCTATCTGACGATATGTATAATACCAACTAGCATGTTCCCGGCGAGTCCTGTCCGGTATACTCATAACCCAATGAGCACCTGTATACATCTTAGGTGAACCAACCGACACCAATGGCTTGTGAGACCGGCCATCGCCCCTCGTCGGGGTCTCGACTGTATACACCAGTCTACTCTGGAGTATTGATGCCCTGTCTCGAAACTCCCACAACTAGGGACACTTTAAGGATGTGCTTACAAACCCCAGCTCTCACGTATATGATCGCCATCATACTGCTGGCAGTCAAGAAAGAATCATATGGGCTCTATCAATCATGCAACAGCGAACTAAAGCATGTATACGATGATAAAGACAAACCAGATAGCATACTATCATCTCGAGCAAGACTGTCATATCGGTATAGGTCCTGCCTCAATCATTGCAATCACGTACCTGCGATCCAATAATTGACTTTGAGGGCACTATCTCCAACAATCTCCCACTTGCACTTAAGGCTAATTATGGCGATGTCGCATACTCACAGCCCGTGTGATAACGAACATCCAACTCCTCTACTAATCAGTTTCATAAAGCTAGTTTGTAAAACTCTTGTGTTCGAGAAATAGCCTCAGTGAGTGGATCCGCCCTGATGTTTCTTTCTATGTCTCTCTTAATCTCAAGTTCGCGGAGAAAGCCATCTCCTGAATCGAGTAATTCCTGTCTTAGAATATGTCTGAATATCTGATGGAACCTAGTTCATAAATGAACTCCAAATCCAAACTTCTTAGACTTTATTGATAACTGAACCTAATCAGTATCCAGCACCATGCCTCCCACAGTATCCTCTTGGACCACCTGTCCATAATACTGTCCCTCGTCAGAGGGAAAACTATAACTCTGACAATCACTCTGTCATCCATGTCACCTTTGAAGCCTAGAATGATAACCGTCTCCCGAAGGAGGCTGCCGTCATCAAATCCGTAGAACAAGCACTTATGTTCTAAAACTGCTTCCTTATGTTTCTTCAGGATTGGATTAATATAAACTTATCACATCAAGTGCAAAAACAACATCTGGTGTGGTACTTGACATCTCATGATTGACTCAATTGCCTAAGCAAGTGATCTGCCAATCATGCACATCTCTCTCTCCTTTAGTCTGTAAGACACCTTTAAAGAGGGTGACTCTATCACCTGCAGGTACACCACCATGCCAGGAGTCACCTATTCTAAAATACCATTAGAATATTGTCAAAGTAGCCATATTGGGAAACTACCCAAATCTAGATCTAAAACTATAGATCTAGTAACCAGAATGGCTGATATTATATCCATGTCCTTTGTGAAGAAACAACTGTGTGACAGCCACAGTACAACCGATCGTAGTATAGGAATTTTACTTCCTACTCTGTGTATGTTATCCAAATACCAGGACATCACACCCTACTACCTTCTTAACAGATCCATCCCCTATTCTGATGAAGTCAAACCTATGACCGTCACATCAAAACTAGATGATCTATCTCTGCTATATCTGCTCAAGTCTATAAATAGACATAAGCAACTTGCCCACTATGCTTCCGCTGCTCCCACTGACCACAACAACCCTCTGGCGGAATAATATATACGTACACTTCTAAAGCTAGTCTAGAACGACGCTATACTTATCCTCCTGCCGAGTCTCATAGTCTGGAACAACAGTAGTGTCAAGTCAGGGTAAACAAGAACCTCCCAGTCACCGTCCTTGAGGCTACCGGAGTACCTCTCGGGTGTCTGAGGTTACCCACCATATCTGCAGAGTGGCTAATGGAATGTCAAACCTGATTGAATATATAGGTCCTATTAAATTTTCCGTAATCGTTTGCGGTTCTGGAATCTCTTCCAGTTCTACCATACTCCCACTGCTGTTTTCTGAAAAAATCCATTTTACTAAAACTGTGGCGAGTCAAGAACAATATCACTATTGATCTTCCAGATGGTAGAAAATCAACCCTCGTCAAAGCCAGGGTCAACCCACAAACTGTCATTACAGAAACGTGCCTTGAGTTATCCAGTGTCTGGTTTTAAGCATAAGCTGGACAACTTCCCGCATCTTTACATCGTTAAGATATGAACCATTCTATATAAAATATAGAAATAGAGGCACTAATTTAACTGGAACCAGATTCAAACCATGCAACTGTCACCAGTGCATATCAACTTAATGGAGAGAGGCTAATCAGCATTACTCAACTTAGGAATCCATACAATTATGAGTAACCTGAAAAAGAAACAAGTTTCTCAAAAACCCTTACTATCAACTGAATACCAATCATAAGTATCTACATCTTCGATCTCTTTGAAGAATCCCGATACTTGCGATACCTGGTTCTCTACTTTATTCTTATACCCACAACTTCTCAAAACTTAGACATTGTATTTCTACGAAACACTTGTCTAAAAACTTAGAAAAGTCACAAGTAAATAGAACATAGTACGAGGACCAACCCTTTTGTCCTAACGGACACTGGACAACATACAATACTCTGTATAAGTCCACTGAGTTGAATAACTCAAAACCTGTGCATCGTAGGTTGAAAACTATACCCAGGCGATTTCCTCAAATATCACCAATTACAACGAATTCCGATATAATGAGGATGATCACCTAATTCCCAATAACTTACTCCCACTCATCATCTGTAAAACCATACAGATGTGAGAATCATACTTGGTAAATACATACCCTTGGAGTAAATATCTAATCGGGAAATCAGTTTTCCTTTTAACAATGCACAGTGAAACTGAAACATGAAAATGTTTCGTAGGGGTATCCTGATATTCCTAGTAATGCCTCTTCCATAATCCAATTCATGACTTTAACCGTATATTTCTTTGCTTTCTCTCCAAATCCCTCTATTTGTCTTTAGTCGTTACCTTCTGTACACCATCATTAGGCTAAATGGTTTTCTTCCTTCCCTACCGTTCGGCACCAGCCTATGGTTTGGAAGAAGACTATCCAGTAAGCATAAAAGGTGTACTCTCCTAATCCTAGGAGTACTCGCAACTTGAGAGAAGTGATGATTAAAGACAACTGAATAATACCTTATTCTATTTCTCCCGAACTGGGAAAAAAAGCAAAGGTGAAATAGGAGTGGCGATGAAGTACGCGGTTTGGTCGTGAATTATAGCAGTCGCAATTTACTTTGCCTTCTTTCTAATCCCTTTATTTTTGTCTTTACATATTACCTTCTGTACACCCTACTTAGGCTAATTGGTTTTCTTCATTCCCTACCTTTTGGCACCTGCCCATGGTTTGGAAGAAGACTATCCAATAAGCATAATAGGTGTACTCTCCTAAACCAAGGAGCCCTCGCAACCTGAGAGAAGGGGATAATAAAAGACAACTGAATAAACCAATTCTATTTCTCCTGAACCTGGATCCATCCTCGAAGAAGTCCCTTCGAGTTCGTATATAACCATACGATGGATCTATCCAATGGAAGTGGATATTCGTAGTAATATGGGGTGTTCTGAGAAATACAAAGGGTAAAAGAAGGAGCGGCAATGACTTATGCAACTATAGGCAATCCAAAAGCCAGTATTTTAAGAAGGTTCGGTCAACTTGGTCACTGAGTCAAAGTCTAGGGTCGGTCAATGGTCGCTGCCAAAGAGAGAGAAAGAAAAGAAACACTCTGCGTGCACTCTAACCTAGATCAGAATGGTTATCAATTTATCTAATCAGGAAACCTCCCACTGTAATCTCAAATTCTCCTCCAAACCTAAAAGAAGAATTAGTTGGGATCACCCGAAAAGTAAACCAACTCATCAGTGAGAATCGGGATCCAACTATCATCGCATGATAACTTGATGGAAGCCACTCAAGTTATCACACTCCAGAAGGTATGCGCATGCCTGGCAAGTTTCAGTTTCTTTAGAAACTCCCGATGTGATTTTTGCCCCATGCTCTTATGACCTTGGCGTTAGGTCAAAATATCATAAGTCACATGTCAAGTTCTATCCATCATTATCCAGGTTAATTTGAACCCACCCGCACATGCCCTTGGCGTTAGGTCAAAATGGCAGAACGACTGTCCCAAACCAACTCATCTATCTATGCAACAAATGAATACCCAGCAGCTACCAAACACTATGCCTTGGCGTTAGGTCAAAATACATAGCTTGAATACTACTGAATACCCAAAAGAAATGACGGAGGGCTACGGCTGGTTTTTGGCGAAAAACCTTTAACGTAATGAACTTGATCTCGTTGAAGGAACCAGATAGCTTTTTATAAAGATATAGTGACGAAAACCTTTTGCTAAAGAGGCCACTCCCGGTGAAGGGATCTCGGCTCTTTCCTCGTGGAATGAGGTGCAGGATATTCCAACTGAATACCGCGATGCAAAGCAAGTTGTAATCGACTATAGTGAAGTTACTACCCTGAAGTAAACTTCTGCCCAAGGGGTCACTCCCGGTGAAGGGATCTCGGCTCTTGCCTCGTGGAATGAGGTGCAGGATATTCCAACTGAATACCGCTTTGCAAAATAAAAGGAAACATCTTTGTAATAACACCTTTTAAAATTTGTTCCAACAATATCAAATATATGTTTGTTTTATCCTTGCATTGATAAGAATCAATGCAGTCCCATCAATTAATCACACCAGAAAAGAACGAAAAATAAAATGTACGTATATGCCATCCGCATTTGCCACTGGGTCCCGTCATCACCCGTTAGGTTACTTAACTAACGACAAAGCGGGAGCTGGACTAGCGCGGGTGTAAAACATATACAACATCTAATAGTATATATACCAATATACAATAATCGCTCCAGGCGTGATAATATGCAACATTACAGAAAAGTAATAAGCATCATAGAACAATACAGATAATCTGGGATCCCCGGGTTTCACAGAGCCGCTACTGAAACCCGACGTTCCTCTGGTCGTGTGGATAGCCTGTGCAATGAAACCCAGACCCCTACGGGTGCGGCAAGCTACCCGCCAAAACCTGAAGCGAGGCAGCCCCCTACAGCAAAATGAATGGACCACCTGGCACTTCACGGAATCCGGTAACTCGAGCACCCCACCTTGGGTCAACCTGTACCCCCTACGAGTGCGGTGAATAGTCTGCCAATTCTAGAGTGAGGCCCCTCTGCCTCTCAAAGCCATGAGATACGGACCTGTTGCCCTCCAGAACCCGGCTATCCGTGCATTCCGTCGCGGGGTAAACTTAGTACAGAAATAAAAATATGTACAACGGGTACATCGACCTATGCCCGGTCGTGCCCCAAAAGAATATTATACAAACAGGCAGTGACGGCAGTCCACATGTTGGACGCTCGCCCCGCAATATCAAATGTACAAATAAATCCAAACTGCACTACCATTGCACACTGCTATCCACCACGACATATCCGCAACATTACAGCACAACACAGAACATCAACGCGAATGTCACGTTCGCAAACCCGTCTAAAAGAACTATAGTAATTAGACGCGGTTTACCGCTCAAATGACATTCTCGGTCGGAGATATAAAGCAAGTACTGTAAACTAACACGTTTAAATTTCGATCGACAAAATTTCCCAAAGTGGGCCCCACAAACATCTGCTGTACAGTAACAAAAACTAGGCCCAAAAGAAATATACCAAAAACCACAATTAACTATGAAGAAAACACTGTAAAAAATTGGTTTACCGTAGCTCCAAAACGGCGGCGGAACTGCGGCCAAACTAGGGTTTGCGCGGCGGTTCCGCGGCGCTTTGGAAGCTTCAGTTGACCAAATTTCACCAAAATTCTTTAAAAAGCCTGCTCTCTTTTCTGTGATATGCAAAATAATTTTTAGACCCTTTTAAAAATCGACAGAAACTTTAACCCAGAAAATTGCAGTTTTCGAAATTCCGTTCGATCGATATTTTAAACACGTTAGCACAAGTTAGTAAAGCTTAATGGTGAGGCTCTGATACCACTGTAAGTCCACGGTAGCGCCCCGGCCGTCTAAGAGATGCCAAATGCGGAACAAAAACTTTTACAACTGGCGTTATCGCGTACTATAACCCGGATCTGCCATTAAAGCTAAACTAACAAACTACAAAGTGGGTAGAAGTGTTATACCGAATGATCCGAGTCCTTCGGTCTTCAACCATCATCCCACGCTTTGTTGGGGCTGCTCCGATCTCCTGAATCTCCAGTCTTCTCGTCCAGGTGGCACCACGTCGACAGATCTTTAAACGGGCTCCCGCCTCTGAACCGAGGCAACTCGATCATCAAGTTTGCTAAAAGAGATGACCAAGATTGATGTAGAGAATGAGTAGAACACTTTGTCTTGTTACGTCCAAAGCTATGGACGAACGGTTAATGAAGTTGCCTTTTGGATTCAAATGAAATGAGAAATGAATATATATAATTTCCATGAAGCTAAAACCCTAATCTTTTTCCAAATGAACAACCATGCCTCTTCACCAAGAGGGGGCCGGCCAATATATGGAGGAGGGGTGAGTGTAGGAGTGGAGAGGGTGACCATAACAATATGATACTTATCATAACACCTTGTATGAATACATTTAATGAAATAATGAATCATAACCCTTAGTCACCAAAACATTAATGGAACAATTAATGCAACCATGGGTCACTAATCCTAGTCATCATCTAGAAGCATCTAGAAGCACGACTCGCCCTCATGATTCACCCAAGTGACGAAAAGATAAATCCGCATTTAACCGTGTTAAATACGGCCGATAGAAAACTGGAAACTGGCAACTTCCAAAAGTGATCCTGAAACGAATTTCAGGATAACCCCGTAACAGTATAAACATACCCGCATTTGTATTACGACCGAATACAAATGTAACTGAGACAAAGATATTATATATACACAGTATAACACTGGGATCCGGGTTAAACCAAAGCCTACCAGTATTATCTGCCCGAAAAATGACACGTGCGAAAACGCACGTGCATTTTCCGAACCCTGCCATAAAACCATACGGCCTCTACAACGTTTCGCCCGAACTTGGGAAACGGTCTGTGGGGGACTCTAATGACTCATCAACACACTGGCACTGGGTATAACCACTAGCACGTCAGAGGTACAAGCTGTACGTAACGGTTGCCTATGTATTGATTGGAAGGGAAGCTGACGAGCGAACTCATCCATAAACCCTACTGAGCCTGACAGTGACAATATCCGTACAGTCCGGTCCGTTCTTCTAAAGAGTATCGCATATCGAGTCTAAGGGTGTGGATAAAGTCAAACCCCTAATAACGCGATAAATTGTGTCGGCATGAAGCCCATCACCATCTGAGAAACTACTGATCCAAATCAGTAATTCTCCACTACCTTGGCCGAGGATTTCTAGTGATGGCCACCCGTGCACTGTGCGACATCAACCCCCAATACCGGGAGAGACGAATCCCCGACGATCCGCTCACTACCTCCATGTGGCTCGGGACTGTACCCAAAAAATACCTGTTTGCACGACTCCTTTGAGCCGTGGTAGGGTAGAAATCAAAGCACAGTGGGAACTCACACGAGACAAATGACGATCTCAGGTCGACAAACTAACCTGTACACATGTCACCATGGAACTTCTATCTGACGATATGTATAATACCAACTAGCATGTTCCCGGCGAGTCCTGTCCGGTGTACTCATAACCCAATGATCATCTGTATACATCTTAGGTGAACCAGCTGACACCAATGGCTTGTGAGACCGGCCATCGCTCCTCGTCGGGGTCTCGACTGTATACACCAGTCTACTCTGGAGTATCGATACCCTGTCTCGAAACTCCCACGACTAGGGACACTTTAAGGATGTGCTTACAAACCCCAGCTCTCACGTATATGATCTCCATCATACTGCTGGCAGTCAAGCAAGAATCCTATGTGCTCTATCAATCATGCAATAGCGAACTAAAGCATGTATACGATGATAAAGACAAACCAGATAGCATACTATCATCTCGAGCAAGACTGTCATATCGGTATAGGTCATGCCTCAATCATTGCAATCACGTACCTGTGATCCAATAATTGACTTTGAGGGCACTATCTCCAACAAGATCGTCGACCAGCACTGGAAGCCGATCAAAAGGGCTTTTATCTCCCCGATGCCGCAATCATCCCTCTGTCGGAAATCGCTGCTCCGGGAATCGATGAGGAGACTTTCTTTCTCGGGTTTCTTGGGCTATAGCTGTGCTGGTTCGCTCTCGCCATGCACCCGCGCTACATGAGGTCGTCCGTCTTCTACCCAGCGCATCGGATGGTGGCTGGCATACAATTGTCGATTGGAATTGACGGGTTGGCCCACCTGTACCATGGTCTCAGCGTGGCGGCGGACGCAACTGAACCGGGAGTGCAACCCGCCAATTTTCCGATGCACTACTTTACTTCCTGGATGGAAATGCACGTGCTCGGGGTATTTGGTATTCATAAGAGACCTTTGTTTTACGAGAAGTGCAGACTCCCGAGAGTTATGCGGCTGATCGGCGCTTCTATCGTGAATCCGCCTCCGCGGGAGGCTAGGGGGTTGCTTCTTCGTCAGCGTACGGTCGGAGCAGGCATTTCTTTCGCGGACATGGTCATGACAATCGGCCCGGAGACCTCCAAGGAGGTGTTGGCGTTGCGTGATAATTTCAAGGACGGGGCCTCCGTATTGAAAGCTCGGGAGATTCTACATCTATATTCCATTAGGCCGGGCTTTCTTGTGTTCAGGCAGAATGAGTTGGCGCTTTTTAAGAGGTACAACCCCCATCGGTTCGCCCAACAACTAAGTTATAACCAGGGGGTCCCACTGGAGGCGTTTTTGGAAGAGCCTGCGGCCACCAGGGAGGGAATACAGAGCGCACTGCATCACTTTATGCGGTTAAACACGGGCTCCCACTTCTTCATTAGCGAGCCGAGTTGCATTCCAAGGGCCCTCAACGTGTACGGGGCTTGGTATCAGCACGCGATGGGCACTGTTATCCGAGAAGAGAAGCGGCTGCTGCTTGATCACAAGGGTGCGCCCCCCGCCAGCGATCTCAACGTCCCCGTAAGGCGAAGGAGCCCTGTCCCTTCTCCACTGAGAGGAGATGCTGGAGATGAGCCTCCACGTGTGCTAAGCCCCACGCGTAGATTGCCCCTCGATCCTGTGGACGTGACATCAGCGCCCCGTGCTCCCGTGGAGACGGTGAACGTGGTTTTGCCCGAATCTAGCGTGGGCTCGGATATCGGGACCCGCCGTCCCAAGGTGCCCACAAAGCGTAAGCTGATTTTGGGTGCGACTGGCACTCGTGTACAGAGAAATAAGAAGAAGAAGTCGGTCCTTTCCCTTGATGCCGTACTCGGCTTAGAGCCTCAGGCCCCTCTTACCGAAGGCCTAAGTGAGTATGGAACCAATGAGGGTTTCTTCGTAGCGCCAGAAGACACTGATCTTGACGCCGCTATTGCTGCTTCTGCGCAACTTGCGAGCCACCAAGCGAAAATAGTCGCCCTCACGCAATCAAGTAAATATTAGTTATACTTTTTTTCATTGCGTTATATTTTATTGTCATGTCTTGACTGACATTCTTCTTTTTGTAACAGGCTTCACTACTGAGGAGGTTCTGGCGGCCTCCCTCAGGACTTTCGAGGAGGAAGAGAGGAATCGTGCTCTATTGAGCATTGGTACGTCTCGGCTCATTGAGTCTTCATTCTCTTTTTGTATGGCCAATCTAACCCTTTCCTTGTCTCATTGCAGGGACCACAAGACCTACCTTGTAAGCCGATGCGGGAATTCTCCCCGGGCCAGCTACCGAAGTCCCGGCCTCTTCGGGATTGCCGCAAGAGTCCCAACTTAAAAAGCCGATGATGGAAGACTTGACGGCTCTGGAGGAAACCCTGAATGCAGATGATGACGTCTTGCTGAAGGAGGCTTCCAAAAGGTCTGTCGTGACGGCCGGGAGGAGAGGAAACGCCTGAGGCACGCGGCAAGGGAGCGTAGCGCTGCTTTCGATGCGGGAGCAGGTTCAAGCGCCGTTACTCCCGCTGCTACTCCTTCAGAGGAGCTCCTGGTCGCCTTGTCTACTGCTCACAGACGGGCGGCACGTGCAGCTCGGGAAGTCAACGGTAAATCCACCTCAGGTAATGTGTTTTTGAGGCTTTATTGTCAAAGTTTTAAAACTATCGGTTCTTATATATCTTGTCCTGCAGGGCTGAGCCTTACTGAAGGAGTGGCGGCAACCGCCGAGCCTGAGGGGGTAGTGGAGGAGGTAGCTGCGGAACCCGAGGCGACGGCAGGCGATGTAACCATAGCTGCCAGGCCCGAGCTAGTGGCCGACGAGACAGTCACGATTGCCATGCCCGAGATGGCTGCCAATGCCGAGCCCGAGGGGGCGGCGGGTGAGACGGCTGCTACGGCCAAGCCTGAGGCAGCAGTGGATGAAATGGCTTCTACGGACGAGCCTATGGCAGCGATGGACGAGATGGCTGCGACCGCTGAGCCCGAGGTGGTAGCGGGTGAGACGGCTGCTATGGTCGCTGAGCAAGAGATGGCCGCTCTTTCTCAAGAGTCAGGCAACGCTCCGATCATCGTTCTCCCTGCTTACGGTTCCTTGTCGTCTTCCGGCATCGCGAGCGTGACGACGGCTCCTGTAGAGTCGGGCGATGAGGCAACGGGAGGTGAGACCATCCCAATGGAGGAGGGAGACGCAACCGTTGCATCAAGTGACGCCCTCATTAGGGCTCCGGCCGGCGACTCTTCAGGTAAATTCTGGGTTACCGTCCTTCTTTTTATTCTGCAATCCTTCCTGACAGGGCTTATCTTGTTTCTAACGCAGGTGCGGCTAGTGCTGATGCCGCGTTACCCGAGGGAGCGCCGTCAGTTACCGCTCTGACGGTGACCACTCTTCTGCCTTCTCTCGCACCATCGCAAATGCTGGAAGGTATGGATTTGTAACCCATTAGTCTTATCCCTCGGGCGTATAATTCGTGTACAGACGTCGATTCATCGCGTTTTTTGCAGGAGTTCTTCTTGACCACCTGTACCAGGTGTTGCACCCACACTTATCCTTCTTGTCAAAGATTAGTCCATCTGCTCGTGTCGGTAAATGTTTTCTCTAAATGATGTCTTCTCCTTTAACGGGTAGTCGCATTATTGCTAATCTCTTCTTTATGTTGCTTGTAGCCTTACAAATCGAAGGAGGGGATGAGGCTGTCGTTGCGCCACCAGTACTCCCAGCTCTGCCCCCTGCTGCAGCCGGTATAGTAGACTCTACTTTTTGCTTGTTTTCTTTATTTCTTGAGCCAACATCTGATTATGATCTATTTTGCAGCAATCACATCGACTCCAACTCCGTTCGAGTCCCGTATTATAATGCCGGCCGGGCCCTTTTTAAGGCGTCCATCATCCAAAGGTGCTGCGACCAGCCTACGCATGCTAAGCGAGTATATCGAGGAGTTCGACGTAGAGGCTCCCACATCTGCTGTGGATTTTGCCGCAGAGATTAACCCTATGCTGGCGACGCTCATGAACTTTCATGGTGAGGGCGTCGTTGAGTCTTGGGTTAATCGCTGCCGGGAGGTCGAGGCATGCTTGCATGAGCTTGAGCTTAAGCATCCGGCACCTGAGATTCTGGCCACGATCACTCAACGGGCGGCATGGATCGAGCAGAGCGCTTCTTACTTCCGCCATCTCGAACAAGAAGTGGTTTTAAAGTGAAGGGGATGCAAAGAAACTTCAAGCGAGTCTGCTCGACTGCGTGCTGAGGTCGACGTGAACGCTGCCCAGGTGAAAGTTATCTTCGAGAGCCTTCTGCAACGTATCTCTGATAGGTTAACATTGAAGCAGAAGCTCGATGTCGCTGAGCGTGATGCAGAAGATCGTGAAGCAGTTCAGCGAGCCGTCGAGGAACAACTCTCATCTTACTTGCAGCAGCGAGCCCAGGTCGAAGCGGAGTTGGCCGCAGCAGCCGATCAGGAAGAGGGGCTGAGGGAAGTGCGCGATCGGCTGATTGGACTACTGAAAGCGCTTTCCTCTTAATAAAAATTTTGTACCATTTGTAATTTTGAATAAAATGTATTTGTTCTTTTATTCTTTAATACGATGTATTTTGTACCCGATCGAATTTATGAATAAAAGATACACGTGCTCCATAATGTCTTGTGTCATTTCTCTGCTTTCTCCTTTCTTGTTGTGTTGTTTGCCATGTGATTTTAGCAAGTGCGGTCTGTAGATAGTATATAACTGTCAATCTTGTGCTCTTTGTAAGGTAGTGATGGCTTAGAAAACAGGGTTAGAATCTGTCACCTAAGACTTTTCAACTTTATGAGCCGTGAGGGTCTCATAAAGAATTTTCTCCCTACCGGTCGAGAGGATCCCGTAGGTGTAATTTTCTCCTTAAGAATCGTGAGGATTCCTAAGTGTGTTTTCTCTTGAGAGTCGTAAGGATCTCACAAGAGAATTTACTCCCTCACGAGTCGTGATGACCCACAAGTGATGGGTGAAATTGCCCTTATCCGCATTTCACGGAGTTAGGGGTTGCTCTGGATGCTTCCCACGGGTTCATTGCCGTGTTTGGCGAGGACCAGGCTCCGCTCTGGACGTTTTCCAGGATACCTAGTTTAAAGACATCGCGGTCGAGGTTAAGGACATCATAGTCCATGTATATAAGGACTCCACGGTCCGTTATTAGTTTTAAGACATCACGGTTAAGGTTAAGGACGTCATAGTCCATGAGTTTAAGGACCTCACAGTCCAATGTTAGTTTTAAGACATCACGGTCGAGGTTAAGGACATCATAGTCCATGAGTTTAAGGACTTCACAGTCCAATGTTAGTTTTAAGACATCACGGTCGAGGTTAAGGACATCATAGTCCGTGGATTTAAGGACTCCACGGTCCAATGTTAGTTTTAAGACATCACGGTCGAGGTTAAGGACATCATAGTCCGTGAGTTTAAGGACCTCACAGTCCGCGAAATGTGTGGTTATTGGGACCCGTCACCTCTTTGAAGATGTTGAGGAATTACAACGACAAATATCAAAGGAGTGAAGAGATGTACCCTTGAACCAAGGTAAAATCAGTTTAAAATCATTATGGTTGATTGTTAGTTTTAAGACATCACGGTCGAGGTTAAGGACATCATAGTCCGTGAGTTTAAGGACCTCACAGTCCGATGTTCGCTCTGGATGCTTCCCACGGATTCACTGCCGTGTTTGGCGAGGACCAGGCTCCGCTCTGGATGCTTCACACGGGTTCATTGCCGCGCTCTGCGAGGACCAGGATCCGCTCTGGACGTTTTCCACGCGGTCAGAAGTGACATTATCCGCGTTCCACGTAGCCAGGAATTTTGCTCTAGATGCTTCCCACGGGTTCACTGCCGTGTTCGGCGAGGACTAGGCTCCGCTCTGGATGCTTCACACGGGTTCACTGCTGTGCTCTGCGAGGACCAGGATTCGCTCTGGACGTTTTCCACGGGGTCAGAAGTGACGTTATCCGCGTTCCACATGACCATGAATTTTGCTCTAGATGCTTCCCACGGGTTCACTGCCGTGTTCGGCGAGGACTAGGCTCCGCTCTGGATGCTTCACACGGGTTCACTGTCGTGCTTTGCGAGGACCAGGATCCGCTCTGGACGTTTTCCACGGGGTCAGAAGTGACGTTATCCGCATTCCACGTGACCAGGAATTTTGCTCTAGATGCTTCCCACGGGTTCACTGCCGTGTTCGGCGAGGACTAGGCTCCGCTCTGGATGCTTCACACGGGTTCACTGCCGTGCTCTGCGAGGACCAAGATCTGCTCTGGACGTTTTCCACGGGGTCAGAAGTGACATAATCCGCGTTCCACGTAGCCAGGAATTTTTTCTCTGGATGCTTCCCACGGGTTCACTGCCGTGTTTGGCGAGGACCAAGCTCCGCTCTGGATGCTTCACACGGGTTCACTGCCGTGCTCTGCGAGGACCAGGATCCGCTCTGGACGTTTTCCACAGGGTCAAAAGTGACATAATCCGCTTTCCACATAGCCAGGAATTTGACTTTATCCGCATTTCACGGAGTCGGAATTTGACTCTCGGTCATCTGTACACCACCGAGTCATGGAACTTGGAGTTGCCGCTGTTCCACTTTGCTTGATGTTGTGTCTGCTGAGACGAATGTTGAGATGCTCTCCAGGCTGTCTGAGAACCATCGAGGTTTAGCCTCTTCTTCTGATGAAACCTGGGGAGGAGAAGTGTGATTCCTTCTTTGCTTGCGCCCCTGGATTGTATATAGGGATTAATGTAATATCACCTGTAGGGCATATATTTCACTTTTATTTTTATTTTATTTCTTTTCGCGATGCTCTATCATTTCAGGTTTTTATATCGCGAAGGTCGCGATTGCCCCATCATTTCGGCTATTTTTCGCGGTGCCCAATCATTTCGGCTATTTGTTTTATTTTTACTCGCTGCTTTTTATTGCGAGTTGCCCAATCATTTTGGCTATTTCGTATGCATATATTTTTACTTGCTGATTTTGTCGCAAGTCGCCCCATCATTTAGGCTATTTCGTATGCATGTGTGGCTCGCTGGCTTTTTGCTGCAAGCGTGGAATTAGACACCGATTTCGGCATCAGCACCGCTACAACTGGAATATTGCCAGGAGCGAATCATCATTTGCCTCTGTCGATATCGAATAAAGGTGGCTTAGAAAACAGGGTTAGGGTCCTGTCGACTAAGGCTTTTAACTTTGTGAGCCGTAAGGGTCTCACAAAGGTATTTCTCCCTGGAAGTTGTGAGGATCTCGTAGGTGTGTTTTCTCCTTAGGAATCGTGAGGATTCCTGAGTGTATGTTCTCTTATAAGTCGTAAGGATCTTACAAGAGAGTTTTCCCCTTATAAGTCGAGAGGACCTACAAGGGTTGTTCACCGTGTAGACATATCCCTAATCACGGATGGAACTTTTTTAGGGAAATGTTTATTCGCGCCCGTGGATTGTATACAAGGGCCAGCGTTGAGCCGCTTGTAGGGCAGTATCGGAGGTTGTGGGGGTTGCTTAAGAACAGGTTCAGGTCTCTGTAACTTAAGACTTTCAAATTTTATGGGCCGTGAGGGTCCCATAAGAGAGTTCTCCTTACGAGTCGTGAGGATCTCGCAAGTGTAATTTCTACTTAGGAATCGTGGGGATTCCTAAGTGTGTTGCTCCCTTGTGAGTCGTAAGGATCTCACGCGGGTGATTTCTCCTCACAAAGTCGAGAGGACCCTGTAAGTGTCTTTTAACGGGGTTGCGCCCTTTCGGGTTTTCACAAACACTCGCCGGTAGCCCTGCTGTTTTTACTCACGGAGCCCTTTCGGGTTTTCATCCGTGCCCACTTTGCTTATCGACATACCGTTTTCCTTCTTTTTTTTATTCTTTCTTTTTTTGTTCAAACGAGGTTGCGCCCTTTCGGGTTTTCACAAGACTCGCCGGTAGCCCTGTTGTTTTTACTCACGGAGCCCTTTCGGGTTTTCATCCATGCCCACTTTGCTTATGGACATACCGTTTTCCTTTTTTTGTTTTTCTCTTCTTTTTTTTGTTTTTGTATCGGCTTTGGGATGCTGCAATCCACCATAGTTTATCGACATCTCGGTCAACAGCTAGTTTTCGGACATAGTGGTCCGTTGTTAGTTTAAGGACGTTCCGGTCCGTCGTTAGTTTAGGGACTTTTCGGTCCACCGTTAGTTTAAGGACGTTTCGGTCCGCCGTTAGTTTAAGGACGTTTCGGTCCGCTGTTAATTTAAGGACGTTTCGGTCCGCTGTTAGTTTAAGGACATTTCGGTCCATTAGCCGGCTACTACTTATAGAATCTAGGCTTAGGAAGACAGCGAGTGGACATAGTCGTCGTCATCTATCATTAACCCAGGCCGTGACTCGTCAGGCGTAGTATTTCTTCAGGAAGCGACCATTTATCGGCCTGAAAAGTCTTTCGCTATACATGTCCATGAGTAGATAAGCTCCACCCTGGTAAACTTTGTCTATGATGTACGGGCCTTCATAGTTCGGCTCGAATTTTCCCCGCTTGGCGCGATTGGGGATCATAGGTCTTTTGACCACTAGCACGAGTTCGCCTTGGCAGAATGTTCTCGGCCTGGTCAATCTTTCATATGAGCACGTCATCTTCGCTTTATAAGCTTCCAGATTTTGTTGCGCCATGAGCCAGGTTTCATCAAGGGCATCGAGCTCCTCAAGCCGAAGGTGAGCGTTCTCCTGATCCGTCAGCTCGTAATGAACCGCCACTCGTAGAGAGGGTAACTCTATCTCGAGGGGGAGTACCGCTTCTGTACCGAATACCAATGCGCACGACGTTGTGTTTGTGGCCGTCTTGAACGTAGTTCGATACGCCCAGAGAGCTTCTTGCAGTCTCTCATGCCAGGCCTTCTTATTTCGGAACACTGTTTTCTTCACGATCTTTGTCAGGGTCTTGTTAAAAGCTTCATCTAGACCGTTGGCTCGGGGATTATAAACTGAAGAGTATCTCCAGTCTATGTTGTGCTGTTGTGCGAAGCGGCTGAGCTTGTGGCTTCTGTAGGCTGGCCCGTTATCGGAGATGATCCGTCGCGGAGTTCCAAACCGATAAATAACGTGTGTCTTGAAGAAGTGGAGGATATTCTCCGTCTTCACTTCCCTCAGCGGTACTGCTTCTGCCCATTTGGAGAAGTAATCAGTCGTCGCCAAGATGAATCGATGTCCTCTGGACGATGCTGGTTCGATGGGGCCGATTATGTCAGTTCCCCACATTTCGAATGGCCAGCTAGCCACTGTCGGGTGTAGTGGATTTGGATGCTGATGGATAAAGTCCCCATGAATTTGGCACGAGTGGCATTGCTTCGCATACTCGAGGCAGTCATGGATCATCGTGGGCTAATAATAACCCATCCGTTTGATCTTCAACTTCATCTTCGGGCCTGCTTGGTGAGAACCGCAGAGTCCGTCGTGAACTTCTTGGACGACTCTTTTCGCCTCTTCAGGTCCCAGGCATTTCAACCACAAAGCATCAAATGACCTCTTGTACAGGGTATCATTGACGAAAGCGAAAGATAGGGCTCGCTTCATGAGCTGATGTTTTGAGGACGCATCTTCAGGCATTCGACGGGATTTGAAGTAGTCTATGAAGACTTCTCTCCAATCTTCAACCTTCTCTTGGTCTTTTATTTGTAGAGCAGCTGGCTTGGTCATTCCCTTTTCCTCGGACATCTCTGGAAATATTTCTGCCGGTGCAAGAACCCGACGGCTCTGTACCACGATTCTTACGTCATCGAGATTCTCATCGGCCAATTCTTTAGCGAGCTTGGATAATGCATCCGCTTTGCTATTTTCTGCACGCGGTATGCTTTCCAAGGTATAGGAAGGAATTTGGGTCAGCAGTTGTTGTACCCTCTCGCCGTACTTTACCAGTTCTGGTTTGCACGTTTGATAGTCGCCGTTTACTTGACTAACGACCAGCTGGGAGTCTCCGTATATGAGGAGGTTCTCAATCCCCATGTCGATGGCGATCTCGAGGCCTGCTATCAAAGCTTCGTATTCGGCTTCATTGTTCGTCCTCGGCTCTGTCAAGGAGAAGGCGAAACGCATTATCCCAACCACAAAGCATCAAATGACCTCTTGTACAAGGTATCATTGACGAAAGCGAAAGATATGGCTCGCTTCATGAGCTGATGTTTTGAGGACGCATCTTCAGGCGTTCGACGGGATTTGAAGTAGTCTATGAAGACTTCTCTCCAATCTTCAACCTTCTCTTGGTCTTTTATTTGTAGAGCAGCTGGCTTGGTCATTCCCTTTTCCTCGGACATCTCTGGAAATATTTCTGCCGGTGCAAGAACCCGACGGCTCTGTACCACGATTCTTACGTCATCGAGATTCTCATCGGCCAATTCTTTAGCGAGCTTGGATAATGCATCCGCTTTGCTATTTTCTGCATGCGGTATGCTTTCCAAGGTATAGGAAGGAATTTGGGTCAGCAGTTGTTGTACCCTCTCGCCGTACTTTACCAGTTCTGGTTTGCACGTTTGATAGTCGCCGTTTACTTGACTAACGACCAGCTGGGAGTCTCCGTATATGAGGAGGTTCTCAATACCCATGTCGATGGCGATCTCGAGGCCTGCTATCAAAGCTTCGTATTCGGCTTCATTGTTCGTCCTCGGCTCTGTCAAGGAGAAGGCGGAGCGTATTATCCCTCCTTGTGGAGTCACGAAGATGAGGCCTACCCTTGATTTGATTATAGGCGCGTTCTGTTTGCGCTTTGTTATGGAAGACGCTCCATCAAAATAAAGTTCCCACCGGATACCACCACCGTCGATCGCATCAAACGTATGTTCGTCTGGCAGTCCGCAATTCAAAGGGGAATCGGCCGATATCGGATGCTCAGCGAGGAAGTCGGCGATGGCCTGGCCTTTCACTGCCTTAAGAGGCTGGTAAGTTATTGAGAACTCCATCAAGAGTAAGGCCCATTTAGCGAGCCGCCCTGTCAATATGGCCTTTGACATCAAATATTTGAGAGGGTCCACCTTTGATATGAGACGGACTTCATGCGCTAGTTCATAGTGCCTGAGTTTCGTTATCGCGAAGATCAACGCCCAGCAGTTTTTTTCGATGGGAGAGTAGTTGCTTTCTGCCCCCAGGAGAACTCGACTCAAATAGTAGAGGGCTCTCTCCTTCTCTTGGTCGTTCTCTTGTGCCCATAATGCGCCTAAAGAACCTTCGAGGGCCGTTGTATAAAGAATAAGGGGCTTTCCCTTGACCAGAGTGGCCAACACTGGAGGATTCTGCATATATTGCTTGATTTCGTCCAGCGCGCTTTGGCATTTGTGATCCCAGACGAACGGGGATCCCTTCTTCATCAGGTGACTGTAAGGGCGGGACTTGCCAGAGAGATTGGCTATAAATCGCCGGATATACGCGAGCTTGAAACCAAAGGGCAACCATTTGCAAACCGCGATTGGTTCGCGAACACGACACACGGAGTGTGGAGTGGAAAGAGGAAAAGGTCCCACCGGGCATGCCAGAATATGTTCCCCTCCGAACAATGGAGACGCGACCGCGCAGATCCGTCTTGCCTAAAATTCGGGGCAGATGCTAATTGGTGCTATCCGTCCACCTCTCCGAAGATGCCAAGTTGATTTATGGCACCATGTATCAAAGGTTTAAACGGATGTGGCCGATGTAGCAGACTTCGTCAGATTCCCCCTCGCTTGAGGGGTTTTTGATTGTGGGGACGTTCTTCCCTGCAGGCGCAAGCCCCTGCAGTTAATTACGCTACCGCATCGCGGTAACAACTTTCTCCTTCTCCATATGGTCACTTCGTGTCGTGGGTGTTTGTTTTGTGTTTGGTTGCCCGTGGATTGTATACAGAACTAATTTATGTTGTCGCCCGTAGGACGTGGATTAGTCCAAATCCGTATTTTTTTAGATTTGGGTTTGGGGGGTGTTTAAAGATACGTTAACCTTATTTGAGGCTAAGATCAGCTTAAACGTTCGTTAAGGACACGTTAGTCTAATTTTAGACTAAGATCTACTTAACGGGATCGTTTAGATCCGACAAGTGAGCAACTGGGCTCTATTGTTTAGTTTAATGACATTGCGGTCGATAATTAGTTTAAGGACATTACGGTCCGATGTTAGTTTTAAGACATTGCGGTCAAGGTTAAGGATCTCATAGTTCATGAGTTTAAGGACCCCACAGTCCGATGTTAGTTTTAAGACATCACGGTCGAGGTTAAGGACGTCATAGTCCATGAGTTTAAGGACCCCACAGTCCGATGTTAGTTTTAAGACATCACGGTCGAGGTTAAGGACGTCATAGTCCGTGAGCTTAAGGACCCCACAGTCCGGTATTAGTTTTAAGACATCACGGTCGAGGTTAAGGACATAATAGTCCATGAGTTTAAGGACCCCACAGTCCGTAGCAATGTGTGGTTGTTGGGACCCGTCACCTCTTTGACGACGTTGAAGGATTACAACGACGGATGTCAAAAGAGTAAAGAGATGTACCCTCGAACCGGGTGTAAATTGAGTAGAAGAGAAGATGTGCTCAGTTCAATTGAAATTGAGGACTTATGGCCAGAATTGGGCTAAGTCCAGTTAAAAATGTTTAACATTTTATTTTGTGTTCTGCCTATTAGGCCTTTACTTAGGCTCTGCCCTTTTAATAATGCGTAGCATTGGGCTCTATAATTAAATGCATAGCATTTATCAGGAACAAAATAGTTGTCTGATAGTGCGCCACGTGGCTTGTCAGGCGCTTTGCGCCAATCAAAGAGCGCAATGCGCTAGCACATGCGAAGATGACACGTGTCACGCTCTGCGCTAAGCGCAAGTCTGTTAACGCGCTGCGCTTTATAAGTGCGCTGCGCCAATTTATGGGTGCGCCAATGAGTGACACGTGGCGCGCTCTGGTGCAGTGCGCCAGTCCAAGAGCGCAGTGCGCTATTTTTAGAAGCGCAAACGGTTCTGTGGTTGACACGTGGCGAACTTTGGCGCTGTGCGTCAGTCCAAAAAGCGCAACGGCGCATTTCATTAGTGCAAGGCACTGTCCAATAGCGCAGAGCGCATTTTGATCAAATTAAGATCAAAGAACAAGTTGTTTGTTCGGTTCTTCAAAAGAGGCATTGCCTCAAGATCCAAGAACCAAGGTTCTTGTTCTCATCAAAATGTTGTGCCTTTATAGATCAAAAGATCTATGGATGAAGTAAATTACTTCTTTTTAATCTTTTATAATTAGATCTTTTTGATCTCTTTTTTTTTATTGAAGATCTTGATCTTGTTCTTAGATCTTTGATCTTTTTAGAAGAGGATTCTTCTTTTGTGAGATGTTTTCATCTCTGTTCTTTAAGAATTAAATTCTTTACCTTTAAAGATGAAGAAGAAAATGATCTTCTTTCTTCAAAGGCTTGCCTTTCTTTCTCTTTGAGTTTTTCTCAAAGTTTGCATAGGTTTTTTTTTTATATGAGATTTGAGGTATTGGGGCCTTTATATAGGGCCAATTGATTTGTTAAGTTAGTTACAGAGATCTTTCTCTGATTGATCTGGGGATATTTCCCCACCGTTGGATCTTTGATCCTAAGGCTTCTGTTTTACAGAAGATAATCTTCTTATTTTAATAAGATTGGAAAGATCTTTCTAGAACAGAATTTTAATTCTGATTAATTAATAATTTATTATTTAAATTCCAGTGCTGGCACAATTGGCGCTAGCGCGCCTGCGTTTGACACGTGGCGCGCAGCGCAACTGCGCTAGCGCGCCTGTGTTTGACACGTGGCGCGCAGCGCAGAGCGTAAGAGATCTGAAGCGTTGCTTCAATTTTTAAAATTTGAATTTTGAAACAGAGCTTTGCTCTGATTGGGGGTGCGCTGCCTAGGGCGCAGCGCTCTTGGCGCTGGTATGTCTGCTTTTGACACGTGGCGCTCAGCGCGCAGCGCAAGGGATCTGAAACGTTGCTTCAATTTTTGAATTTTAAAATTCAAACAGAGCTTTGCTCTGATTGGGGGAAACAGAGTGTACAATAGGTATGTGCACGAGTATGAGTGTACAATAGGTATGTGCAAGAGTATGAGTGTACAATAGGTATGTGCACGAGTATGAGTGTACAATAGGTATGTGCAAGAGTATGAGTGTACAATAGGTATGTGCACGAGTATGAGTGTACAATAGGTATGTGCACAGGTATGCCATGCAAGGAATCATATCCTGAATGCAACAGTCCTACAGTGTAGTGACATGGCAATTATCAATGATGAAGTGTGTGAGCCGGCAAGCAGGTGTACGTGGAACATACGCATCATCGATAATGGTGCTGGTGTCCTAACAGCATGGTTTTAATATAACAATAAACATATTTCAACATGCAATGCGATGCGAAAAGCAAGAATATGCGGTAGATGAATAATAAACACAACAGTGCAGTATCTACATCAATGTATCTATATCATACCGTTTTGCCATTTTGAAAGAAGACGAATCGGGTTTTTTAGGAAAATAAGGACTACGGTGTTTTTAAGAAAAGATGCATCTTTTGAAAATATCCGTAGAATCCATTTGCCTGTCTTTAAAATACTCCCGATTCGTTAGTTTTTGAAATAGGTATGACATCGGCCTAGCCTAACATCTACTAGCAAAACTACAGCTCAAACTAACAAGTCAATCGGGAGGGGTATGGAAACCACCTAAATCTGAGTTGATACATATATATATATATATATAAATATAATAGTCGGTGATCCCGCCTCAAAGGTACCGCGTACGATACAATATCATATGACATCCTCGAGTCATGAGTGTGGATCTTATCATCAAATAAAGCTCGTACGGTAAATTATCGTACGACACCCCAAATCTGGGTACGGGTCAATATCACATTCGTCTCATCAATTATCTGGTATCCTTATCATCATATCTCATGATCTGGGGTACTGATCTAAGTCTAGTACAAATCGATACCGTCTATATAAATATATGTGCGTGTATGAAAACACGTCCAAAGGCCTGCTAAAATCTCATGTCGTATCCCGAATACGAACTATATCATATCACCGATCTCATGGCACTATGCCCAATCTCATCGACTCATCTCCAAATATCATCCACTATCCTCATCATCCAGATATAAGTATAACAGATAAGCATGTGTGTGGGTGTGGGTGTAAACCTATTCTAGGGTTCGCAACTAGGAAACTATACTAGTTTACTTCTAAACCCTAATCTATCCACAGTACACCTAACCACATCTAGAATATCCAAGTCACACATAATGCTATCATATATATATATATATATATATATAGCATACTAAATATCGAACTGCGGGGGTGCTATACGCCGTCCACCCGACTTCCCCCATAGATATAATCTACTCACCTTGATCTTGCTTGCCGGTGTCGATGTCGCCACATCTTCTTCATCGTCTTGAATCATCGTGGGGGTACCTACATGTCACACGTATCGCATCGTATTAAAACCAAATCGAAACCAAAACGACACAGGAAAACCAAAACGATACGCTTAAAAGCCTATAGGTTAGAACCTATGGTTAGCTCTCGCAAATCAACCCGATATCACTCGAGATAGACGTACAAACGTCACGTAATCGAGATAACGCACAAATACAAAAATCTAGAAATCGAAATACGGAAAACCATAACTCAAATCAAAGCAGCAACTAGAGAAAGTGGTCCCAGATTTTGACTCAGGCCAAAACAAGGCAAATAAACAACACTGGGGTGATGTATAGGGTGTAATTAACCTACAAAAGCAACTTGGGTACCTAATTCAACAGGGGGGCCGACCACATCAACTGAAAATCCGGCCAGGCCGGTTTGGGCATGGAGTCAGGGTTTCGTTCTGGTAGGGTGTCTTCCGATGGGTCCCACTAGGTCTCTGGTATTGTTTACTTTTCTAGTATTGGCCCCGGATCACTCCAGATTTCCCTGCACGCTCATTTTCCTCACAAACCGACATTCATAGTTTCTGTTTTCAGTTCCAGGTTCTATATTGTGTTTGGGTCTGGGTTTGCATCATATCAGGGGTTCTATGGTCACTACTAGGACTAAATTGAACCACCACAACTCAATTTAGCCCTAACTCTCTCAAGAAAACTTCAAAGTTCACCAAACTCCACCAAAACGATTTTAAACTTGAAATGAGGCTTAAGCAATTGAAACACTACACAAATTGTTAAAGGGTTTACCTCATTTAGCTCCCATGAATCCTCTATAGCGCCAAAATCGAATTTTTCTTGGTCCATAAGGTAGCTAGAGGGCTTGTGCTCCTATTTTGTGAAATGGGTGTTGGGTTTTGAGTTGTTTTTCATGGAGTATTGGGGGTTGAAGATGGAGGAGGAGGGGGGACAGCAGCAGCAGCAGCATGGAGAGAGAGGGAGAGGAAAATGAGTGAAACAAATGATGGGGGATGGCTCAAGACATGAGTTGACCCCTCACCCACTCTTTCTCTCTCTAACCCATACCTCTATATTATAATCTTTTCTTTTTCTTTTTCTTTTCTTTTCCTCTCTAATTTCCTTCTCTCCTCAATAGTGAACCCAAAACAAATACCATACACCCCAAATCATGTAGGAAAATGTAACAAGTGTGAAAAAAATGACATGTGCACAAAACACGCTTAAAGTCGGATTAGCGATTTTTAATCGCGATTAGCACTAAATTAGCATATAATTAATCATAAAAACTTAAAATTTGCATAATTCACAAAAAACACCCTCTTTTAATAATTTCCATAATTTTTCAACAAAAAAAATCCCAATTTATCGGTATTTAATTATACCGCCTTATTAAAATATTCAATATTTTATTATTAAATTATAAAAATTCCCAAAAATAATATTTTATTTTTTTTGAAATGTTACATCCTCGGGATACCACGGCCGACTCGACGCCCTTGAGAAGAAGATCGAGGGCATGCGCCGGGAAGGTCATCTCTCGGCCGACAGGGCCAAGTACGCCGCCGACTCGCTCACCAAACCGTTCACCGAGGAACTGCTCGTTGTCCACGTCTCCTCGCGCAACAAACCCCCGAAAGTCTCTCCGTTCGACGGGAAAACCGACCCCAAAGACCATTTGGACGCTTTCACAGCGGGAATGAGCTTCCAGGACCATTCCGATGCCGCCCAGTACAGGGCCTTCCCAGCCACCCTTATCCGTTCTGGTCGGGACTAGTTCCGAGGACTCGAGCCTCGCTCAATCTCGACCTTCGACGAGCTGGCTACTCAGTTCCTCGGTCACTTCGTTGGGAACCGTCAGCAGAAGCACACGGTCGACTACCTCTTCGCATTTAATAATGGAGACAAGGAGACGTTCAAAACTTACATCACCCGCTTTTACAACGCCCTCCTCGAGGCTCCCGAGCACCGGGATGAGGCCGTCATCACGGCGTTCAGATCTGGTCTGAGGCACAAGGAGTGGCTGCGCTCCTTTGCATTGGCACAGCCTAAGACCATGGCCGAAGTCAAGGCGTGGACCGAGCGCGAGGTTCAGCTAGAGTCCGAGGTGAACGCGAACCTCCCCCGAGCAGAGCGGTCCAACCACAAGAAGAGGGCTCGGGAAGAAAGGCCGGAGCGTCAGCAGCCCTATCACCCGAAGTTCCAGGAGTACACCCCGCTCAACATCTCCCTCGCAGTGTTACTGGAGGAGGCCCAAAGCGAAGGGTTCTTCAAGTTCCCTCCGATCCCGCGTCAGGCCTCAAAGCGGACCCGGGGCCCTTACTGCGCCTTCCACCGGATGCTGGGCCACGCCACCGAGGATTGCAAGCAACTCCAGGATTACATCGAGGAGCTCATCCGATCGTGGCACCTCGCCGCTTACTTAATGGATGAAGGGCAAGCCGACCGCGAACAGGAGCAGCGTCCACTCCTGCCGAGCTGACCATCGGTTAGATCATTCTTGTCTCCTCAGACGACCAGTCCGGCGCCCGGGTAACCCCGTACCCGGTGCCAAGCACGGAGACCAGCAAGCTGCCGGGAATCTCGGGCCACGCTGATAGGGTCATCTATTAGAATGTACTTTTCTTTTGAGGCAATGTAAACTCTCCCTAGGGCCTATTGTCAACTTAATAAAGATCAGCAGAACATTGCGAAGAAAGTAGAAAAGATCTTATTTATTCAAAAAAGGGGGGGTATTATGGGCTCCTCAGCCGTACATGCAAAAAGAAAAAATATATATTAGAACAGCGGGGGAAGGGGTGCAGAGAGCACTGCTAATGATACTCGGTGAAGATCTTCGCCAGTCGAGGCCTCGCAAGGTCCAACCTCTCCCCTCGGTTCCTCCCACGCGTGTTGATCCCGAGCCTCAGCTCATAGCACTCACGGACGAGCGCCTCCGAGCGAGCCAGTCGGTTCGCAGAGATGAGGACGAAACGCCTCAAAGATCGTAGCTTGCCCGCGGCCTCGTCATAGAGCTTGTTGGATATAGTGCCCTCAAAGTCAATTATTGGATCGCAGGTACGTGATTGCAATGATTGAGGGAGGACCTATACCGGTAGGACAGTCTTACTCGAGATGATAGTATGCTATCTGGTTTGTTTTTATCATTATGTACATGTTGATAGAGCCCATAAGATTCTTGCTTGACAGCCAGCAGTATGATGGCGATCATATACGTGGGAGCCGGGGTCTATAAGCACATCCTTAATGTGTCCCTAGTCGTGAGAGTTTCGAGACTGGGCATCGATACTCCAGAGTAGACTAGTGTATACAGTTCGAGACCCCGACGAGGGGCGGCGGCCGGTCTCACAAGCCACTGGTGTCAGTTAGTTCACCTAAGATGTATACAGGTGCTCATTCGGTTATGAGTACACCGGACAGGACTCGCCGGGAACCTGCTAGTTGGTATTATACCTATTGTCAGATAACAGTTCCCAGGTGACATATGTACAGGTTAGTCTGTCGATCTGAGATCGTCATTTGTCTCGTGTGAGTTTCCACTGTGCTTTGATTACTACCCTACCACGGCTCAAAGGAGTCATGCAAACAGGTTTTAGTTGGGTACAGTCCCGAGCCACATGGAGGTAGTGAGCGGATCGTCGGGGATTCGTCTCTCCCGGTATTGGGGGTTGATGTCGCACAGTGCACGGGTGGCCATCACCAGAAAACCTTGGCCAAGGTAGTCGAGAATTACCGATCTAGGATCAGTAGTTTCTCAGGTGGTGATGGGTTACATACCGACATGAATTATCGCGTTAGTAGGGGTCTGACTTTATCCACCTCCCTAGACTCGATATGCGATACTCTTAGACGAACAGACCGGATTGTACGGATATTGCCACTGTCAGGCTCGGTAGGGTTTCAGGATGAGTTCGCTCGCCAGCTTCCCTTTCGTTCAATACATAGGCAACTGTTACGTACAGCTAGTACCTCTGACGTGTTTGTGGTTATACCCAGTGCCAGTGTATTGATGAGTCATTAGAGTCCCCCACAGAAAGTTTCCCAAGTTCAGGCGAAACGTTGTAGAGCCCGTATGGATTTATGGCAGGGTTTGAACATACCTGTGCACTTGTCATGTTTCGGACGGATAATACTAGTGTGCTTTGGTTTAAGCCGGATCCTAGTATTATATTGTGTTGGAATACTTTTGTCTCATTGTATCTGTATTCAATCGAATACGGATGCGAGTATGTATATACAGATGAGGGGTTTTCTTGTGATCCGTAACAAGATTACTTTTTGAAGCTGCCATTTTCCTTCCATCCGTTTTAAATATTTAGTTTAATATTTTTAATGGAATATGTGAGTCTTGCATGAATTAAGGCTATTTTGTGATTGGCTATTTTTTTTTTGGGGGGGGCTGCCAATTTTCGAATGTCCTTGGGGGCTATGTGCAAAATTCGTAGGCATTCGTTGAGGTGGCTGTGGGAATTAATTGGGCAGCATGGGCTTGAGAGGTGAGGTGGATTGCAGTGGTTAGGATATTATTGTTGTGGATTAATTTATGGTGTGCACACACCACACCACTCACTGGATTTACACAGATAACACCTCCAGCTTTTGGCCGAGCCCAAAAAATTTGCAACCTCATTCTCTTTTTCTTCAAGAAAAATTCTTTGCTCAAATTTTCAACCAAGTGGCAACTTCAATTTAGCTTCACCCAGTTCATTGGGTGGCATGAGACAAAATATTCTACACTCTTTCTACATCATTCTTGGACATATCGGCCAGCAAACTTCATGTCCGAGTTGCCTCGGTTTTGAGGCGGGAGCCCGTATATAGATTCATTGACGTGGTGCCCTTCCGACAAGAAAACCGGAGATCGAGCGAGATCAGAGACGCCGCGAGGAGCTTATGATGGTGGCTAAAGACCGAAAGACACGGATCGATCGGTATAGCTATTCTAAATTCTTTGTAGATTGCTAGTTAACGGTTAATGGAACGATCCGGGTATTGGTTGCGGTAGCGCCAGTTTGTAAAATTTTTGTTCCGCAATTGGCATCGGATTAACGGCCGGGGCGCTGCCGTGGCCCAACATGGTATCAGAGCCATCCATTAACCGTATACTAATTGTTTAGACAATGTTAAAATATCGAAACCGAAACAACTCCGAAACAATACCAATGATATTTTTTTGTGAGGGATTTTTTTTTTCTTTTGCTGGGTTTCGTGGCTTTTGGGGATAATTGAGGCTGTGGATCTCTTCATGTGTTTTAATAAATTAATCCACACATAATTTTACAATTGCAGAACAAAAATTTTATGAATATTTGCCTAGCCTAAATTAAATCTTTGTTTCACAGAGATTAGGCTAGACATCCAGAGCACAGAAAGGCCCACGAAATTTGCCTAGCCTAAATTAAATCTCCTCACAACCATAAATCCACAGAGAAGAATTCTAGAGGGGCAGAGCCATTTTTCTACTAGCATTTGGTTCACAAGTTTTTTTTTCCACTTGCTAAAAATTCTTGTGCTCACATTTTCTTCATCCCAATAGCATTTGATCTCTGCAAAGTTGGTTCAGTGGTATTGTTTGTTTAGCCCAATTTGGATATGGTTTTATCAGTTTGTTTGGGGCTATTCGAGAGTTATTTCAAAGTCGATATTTTTTAATATTGTTTAAAATTTACAGTGCATTACATTACTATCTGTGACCGTAAATGTCATTCGAGTGGTAAATCTTGTCTAATTGCTATAGTCCTTTTAGACGGATTTGCGAACGGGGCATTCACGTTGATGTTCTGTGTTGTGATGTGATGTTGCGGATTGTCGTAGTGGATAGCTTGGATGCAATGATAGTACGGTTTGGATTTATTTGTACATTTAATATTGCATGGCGAGCGTCCGACATGTGGACTGCCGTCACTGCCTGTTTGTATATTATTCTTTTGGGGCACGACCGGGTTGAGGTCGATATACCCGTTGTATATATTTTCTTTTCTGTACTAGGATTACCCCGCGGTGGGGTGCACGGATAGCCGGGTTCTAGAGGGCAACGGGCCCGCATCCCATGGCGTTGAGACAAAGGGGCTTCACTCTAGAATTGGCGGGCTATTCGCCGCACTCATAGGGGGTATAGGTTGATCCAAGGAGGGGTGCTCAAGTTACCGGATTCCGTGAACTGCTTGGTGGTCCATTCACTTTGCTGAAGGGGGCTGCCTCGCTTCAGGTTTTAGCGGGTAACTTGCCGCACTCGTAAGGGTCTAGGATTTCATTGCACAGGCTATCCACAAGACCAGGGGAACGTCGGGTTTCATTTGCGGCTCAAAGGAAACCCTGGGCTCCAAGATTATCTGTATTGTTCTGTGATACTTATTACTATTCTGTGATGTTGCATTTATCATGCCTTGAGCGATTATTATATATTGATATATATACTTGTAGATGGTGTATATGTTTTACACCCGCGCTAGTCCAGTCCCCGCTCTGTCGTTAGTTAAGTAACTTAACGGGTGATGACGGGACCCAGTAGCGGATGCGGATGGCATATACGTACATCATATTTTCGTTCTTTTCTGATGTGATTAATTGATGGGACTGCGTTGATTCTTATCAATGCAAGGAAAACAAACCTATTTCTGATGTTGTTGGAACCAAGATTTTTAAAACTGATATTACAGACGTTGGCTTTTGCTTTGCACAGCGGTATTCGGTTATGAATATCCAGCACCGCATTCGACGAGGCAAGGGCCGAGATCCCTTTATCGGGAGTGACCCCTTGGGCAGAAGTTTGCGTCAACGTAATAACTTTACTATAGTCGATTACTTTTTTCTTTGCATCGTGGTATTCGGTTTGGAATATCCTGCACCTCATTCTACGGGGAAAGAGCCGAGATCCCTTCACCGGGAGCGGCCTCTTTAGCAAAAATTTTTCGCCACTATATGTTTATAAAACCACTTGGATTCCTTCAACGAGATCAAGTGCATTACGTCAATGGTTTTTCGCCAAAAATCAGTCGTAGCCCTACGTCATTTCTTACAAGTAATGCTTAGTATTCGTGCTGCGTTTGTTGACTCCGTCAAGGCGTAGTGGACGGTAGCTAAGTGGTGCTTGTTTGTTGCATGGATATGTGATTGGTTAGGACAGTCGTGCGGCCTTGTTGACTCCGTCAAGGGCACGTACGGGTGGGTTTAATGCAATCAAGATAATGACGGGTTGAACTTAACTAGGACTCTTTGACTTATTGACTCTGTCAAGGTCACTTGGGTCCTAGAGGTAAAAATCATATCGGGAGTTTCAGACATACAGGAAAATTGCCAGGCTTGCGCATACCTTCTGGAGTGTGGTGACTTGAGTGGCTTCCATCAAGTTATCATGCGATGATGGTTGGATCCCGATTCCCACTGATGAGTAGGATTACTCCTCGAGTGATTCTGACTAATTCTCCTTTTAGGTTTGGAGGAGAATTCGAGGATACAGTGGGAGACATTCAGGTTAGAGTGCACGCAGAATGTTTCTTTTCTCTCTCTTTCTCTTTGACTGCGACCATGAACCGACCCTAGACTATAACTCAGTAATCAATTTAACCGAACTTTCTTAAAACACTGGCTTTTGGATTGTCTGAGTTGCATACATCATTGCCACTCTTTCTTTTACCCTTTGCATTTCTCCAGAACACCCCGTATTATTACGAACATCCAATTCCATTGGATAAATCTATCGTATGGTTATATACGGACTCGAAGGAACTTTTTCGAGGATGGATTCTTATTCTGGAGAGATTGAATAGGACTATTCAGTTGTCTTTTCTTTTTACATTCTCTCAGGTTGTGAGGGCTCCTAGGATTAGGAGAGGGTACGCCTATTACACTTATTGGATAGTCTTCTTCCAAACCATAGGCATGAGCCGAAAGGTAGGGAATGAAGAAAACCAATTAGCCTAACTTAGGTGTACAGAAGATAATAAGTAAAGACAAAATAGAGGGATCAGAAAGAGAGCAAAGTAAAATACGACTGCTATCATTCGCGACCAAACCACATATTTCATCGCCACTCCTACTTCACCTTTGTATTTCTCCAGAACATCTCGTATCACTACGAACATCCAATCCTATTGGATAAATCCATCGTATGGTTATATACGAACTCGAAGGAACTTTTTCGAGGATGGATTCTGGTTCAGGAGAAATAAAATAAGGATTATTCAGTTGTCTTTTATCCTTACCTTCTCTCAAGTTGTGAGTACTCCTAGAATTAGGAGAGTACACCTATTATGCTTATTGGATAGTCTTCTTTCAAACCATAGGCTGGTGTCGAACGGTAGGGAAGGAAGAAAACCATTTAAGCCTGACGAAAGTGTACAGAAGGTAACGACCAAAGACAAATAAAGGGATTTGGAGAGATGGCAACGAAATATACGGTTACAGTCATGAATCTGGATAATGGAAGAGGCGTTACTAGGAATACCCGGATACCCCTTCGAAACATTTTCATATTTCAGTTTCACTGTGCATTGTTAATTGTAAACTGATTTCCAAATTAGACCATTGCTCCAGGGCATGCATTTATCAGGTTTGATTCTCACATCTGTATGGTTTTATAGATGATGGGTAGGAGTAAGTTATTGAGAATTAGGTGATCATCCTCATTATATCGGAATTCATTGTAATTGGTGATATTTGAGGAAATCGGCTGGGTACAGTTTTCAACCTACGACGCACAGCGTTTGAGTTATTCAACTCAGCGGACTTATACAAAATATTGTATGTTGTCCAGTGTCCATTAGGACAAAGGGGTTGGTCCTCGTACTATATTCTGTTTACTTGTGACTTCTCAAGTTTTGAACAAGTGTTTCATAGAAATACAAGGCCCAAGTTTGAGAAGTTATAGGTACGAGAATAAAGTAGAGAACCAGATGCCGCAAGTATCGGGATTCTTCAAGGTAATCGAAAATGTAGATACTTGTATAAGCTATTCAGTTGATAGTAATGGTTTTGAGAAACTTGTTTCTCTTTCAGGTTACTCATAATTGGACGCACTCCTAAGTTGAGTAATGTTGATCGGCCTCTCTCCATTTAATTGACATGCACTGGAGACAGCTGCATGATTTGAATCTGGTTCCAATTAAATTAGTGTCTTTGTTTCTATATTAGATATATATAGAATCAATTTATATCTTAACGATGTTAAGGTATAGGGAGTCGTCCGGCTGATGCTTAAAACCAGAATCCGGATAAACTCAAGGCACGTTTCAGTAATGGCTGTTTGTGGGTTATCCCGGGTTTTGACGAGGGTTAACTTTCTACCATCAGGAAGATCAATATTTATATTGTTCTTAACTCGCCACAGTTTTAGTAAAATGGTTTTTTTTTCTTCAGAAAACAGAAGTGGGAGTATGGTAGAACTGGAGGTGATTCCAGAACCGCAAACGATTACTGAAAATTTAATAGGACCTGAAGATTCAATCAGGTTTGACATTCCATTAGCTACTCCGCAAATATGGTGGGTAACCTCAGGCACCCGAGAGGTACTCCAGTAGCCTCAAGGACGGTGACATGGAGGTTCTTGTTTACCCAGACTTGACACTACCGTTGTTCCAGACTATAAGACCTGGCAGGAGGCTGAGTATAGCGTCGTTCTAAACTAGCTTTAGAAGTGTACGTGTGTATGACTCTACCAGAAGGTTGTCGTAGTCAGTGGGAGCAGCGGAAGCGTAGTGGACAAGTAGCTTATGTCTATTTATAGACTAAAGCAGATATAGCGGAGATAGATCATCTATTTCTGATGTGACAGTCATGGGCTTTTGACTTCATCAGAATAGGGGATGGATATGTTAAGAAGATAGTAGGGTGTGATGTCCTGGTATTTGGATGACATACACATAATAGGAAGTAAAATTCCTATACTATGATCGGTTATACTATGGTTGTCACACAGTAGTTTCTCCACATTGGATTTGGATATTATATAAGGCATTCTGGTTACTAGATCTATAGTTTTAGATCTAGATTTGGGTAGTTTCCCAATCTGGGTACTTAGACAGTATTCTAAAGATATTTAGAATGGACGACTCCTGGCATGGTGGTGTACCTGCAGGTAATGGAGTCACCCTCTCTAAAAGTGTCTTACAGACTAACGGGAAGAGGGATGTGCATGATTGGCGTATCACTTGCTTAGGCAATTGAGTCAATCATGAGATGTCAAGTACCGCACTAGATGTTGTTTTTGCACTAGATGCAATAAGTTGTGATATTAATCCAATCCTAGAGAAACGCTAGGAAGCATTTTTAGAACATAAGTGGATGTTCTAAGGATTTGATAACGGCAGCCTTCTTCGGGAGACGGTTATCATTCCAGGCTTCCAAGGTGACTTGGATGACAGAGTGACTGTCAGAGTTATAGTTTTCTCTCTGACGAGGGGCAGTAGTTTGGATAGGTGGTCCAAGCGGATACTGAGGGAGGCATGGTGCAGGATACTGATTAAATTCAGTTGACGATACAGTCTAAGAAGTTTGTTGGATTTGGAGTTCATTTATGAACCGGGTCCCATCAGATATCCGGACATATTCTAAGACAGGTATTGCTCATTTTCGGGAGATAGCTTTCTCCGCGAATTTGAGATTAAGAGAGACATGTAAAGAAACATCAGGGAGAATCCACTCACTGAGGCTATTTCTCGAATGCAATAGTTTTGCAAACGAGCTTTGTGAAACTGATTAGTAGAGGAGTTGGATGTTCGGTATCACACGGGCTGTGAGTATGCGATATCGCAATAATTAGCCTTAAATGCAAGTGGGAGATTGTTGGATATAGTGCCCTCAAAGTCAATTATTGGATCGCGGGTACGTGATTGCAATGATTGAGGGAGGACCTATACCGGTAGGACAGTCTTACTTGAGATGATAGTATGCTATCTGGTTTGTCTTTATCATCATGTACATGTTGATAGAGCCCATAGGATTCTTGCTTGACAGCCAGCAGTATGATGGCGATCATATACGTGGGAGCCAGGGTCTATAAGCACATCCTTAATGTGTCCCTAGTCGTGAGAGTTTCGAGACTGGGCATCGATACTCCAGAGTAGACTAGTGTATACAGTTCGAGACCCCGACGAGGGGCGGCGGCCGGTCTCACAAGCCACTGGTGTCAGTTAGTTCACCTAAGATGTATACAGGTGCTCATTCGGTTATGAGTATACCGGACATGACTCGCCGGGAACCTGCTAGTTGGTATTATACCTATTGTCAGATAGCAGTTCTCAGGTGACATGTGTACAGGTTAGTCTGTCGTCCTGAGATCGTCATTTGTCTCGTGTGAGTTCCCACTGTGCTTTGATTACTACCCTGCCACGGCTCAAAGGAGTCATGCAAACAGGTTTTAGTTGGGTACAGTCCAAAGCCACATGGAGGGAGTGAGCGGATCGTCGGGGATTCATCTCTTCCGGTATTAGGGGTTGATGTCGCACAGTGCACGGGTGGCCATCACCAGAAAACCTTGGCCAAGGTAGTCGAGAATTACCGATCTAGGATCAGTAGTTTCTCAGGTGGTGATGGATTACATACCGACACGAATTATCGCGTTAGTAGGGGTCTGACTTTATCCACCCCCCTAGACTCGATATGCGATACTCTTAGACGAACAGACCGGACTGTACGGATATTGTCACTGTCAGGCTCGGTAGGGTTTCAGGATGAGTTCGCTCGCCAGCTTCCCTTTCGTTCAATACATAGGCAACTGTTACGTACAGCTAGTACCTCTGACGTGTTTGTGGTTATACCCAGTGCCAGTGTATTGATGAGTCATTAGAGTCCCCCACAGAAAGTTTCCCAAGTTCGGGCGAAACGTTGTAGAGGCCGTATGGATTTATGGCAGGGTTCGAACATACTTGTGCACTTGTCATGTTTCGGACGGATAATACTAGTGTGCTTTGGTTTAAGCCGGATCCTAGTAATATATTGTGTTGGAATACTTTTGTCTCATTGTATCTGTATTCAATCGAATACGGATGCTGGTATGTATATACAGATGAGGGGTTTTCTTGTGATCCGTAACAAAATTACTTTTTGAAGCTGCCATTTTCCTTCCATCCGTTTTAAATATTTAGTTTAATATTTTTAATGGAATATGTGAGTCTTGCATGAATTAAGGCTATTTTGTGATGGGCTATTTTTTTTTGGGGGGGAGGGGGGGGCCGCCAATTTTCGAATGTCCTTGGGGGCTATGTGCAAAATTCGAAGGCATTCATTGAGGTGGCTGTGGGAATTAATTGGGCAGCATGGGCTTGAGAGGTGAGGTGGATTGTAGTGGTTAGGATACTCACTGGATTTACACAGATAACACTTCCAGCTTTGGCCGAGCCCAAAAAATTTGCAAGCTCATTCTCTTTTTCTTGAAGAAAAATTCTTTGCTCAAATTTTCAACCAAGTGGCAACTTCAATTTACCTTCACCCAATTCGTTGGGTGGCATGAGACAAAATATTCTACACTCTCTACATTATTCTTGGACATGTCGGCTAGCAAACTTCATGTCCGAGTTGTCTCGGTTTTGAGACGGGAGCCCGTATATAGATTCGTTGACGTGGTGCCCTTCCGACGAGAAAACCGGAGATCGAGCGAGATCAGAGATGCCGCGAGGAGCTTATGATGGTGGCTAAAGACCGAAGGACACGGATCGATCGGTATAGCCATTCTAAATTCTTTGTAGATTGCTAGTTAACAGTTAATGGAACGATCCGGATATTGGTTGCGGTAGCACCAGTTTGTAAAATTTTTGTTCTGCAATTGGCGTCGGATTGACGGCCGGGGCGCTGCCGTGGCCCAACAGGAGGTTGTAGAGCCCCGGCGACGCCCTCCAGATGGAATTCATCAGCAGCTGCAGCAGAGAAGAACGTCGGGGGAGCAACCGGCCGAAGTGGTCCTCGATGCTCCTGTACACTAACTGCACCCTGTCCTCGATACAGTACTGGTCATACAGGTACACATCTTCGAAATTGATGATGTCGGGGATGGTAAATGGGAAGTCCTGCATTCTCAACGTTCTGTTTGCAAGGGAAGGAAGATCTAGTGCTCCTTCAGCCCTATACAGCCCGCTGCGCTCCAGAGGAACTCAACGGCCACCCACTCTCGTCCAAGGAGTTGCTGCCACGCAGCGATCACTAAGCCTCCTCCGACGGAACCGAAGCGACGCGGCCCTGGCGCTTCACCTCCCCCCGCATTTAATATGCATGCTAACCGTTCCAGTTCCCCAGATGTATGGTCGGACGAAACCTCTTGAAGATTCGACCGAGCAGCTGCCCTGCTCGGTTATCCCTGACGGGTAGCTTCCCTGCCGCAACGCCAGGGACCAAAGCCCTCACCAAGAGGCGACCTAGCAGCTGCCAACAGTCGCCCTGCTCAGTTATCCCTGGCGGGTAGCTTCCCTACCGCAACGCCAGGGATCGGAAAGCTCCCAGAGGCAACTTAGCAGCTGCCCTAATCGGTCATCCCCGACGGGTAGCTCCCCTACCGCAACGCCGGGGATCAGAACCCTCGCCAAGAGGCAAGCCAGCAGTTGCCCTACTCGTTCACCCTTGGCGGGTAGCTTCCCTGCCGCAAGCCAGGGACCAAAGCCCTCACCAAGAGGCAACCGAGCAGCTGCCCTGCTCGGTCACCTCTGGCGGGTAGCTCCCCTACCACATGTAAATCTACGGCAGCGCCCCGGCCGTCAATCCGAGACCAAATGCGGAAACAAAAACTTTTTAGGAAACCGGCGCTATCGTAGTTTTTCATCCGGATCGAACCATTAACGCTAAACTAGCAAACTACTAAGAAGTAAGAGTGGCTATACCGATCGATCCGTGTCTTTCGGTCTTTAGCCACCATCCCAAGCTGCTCGCGGCATCTCCGATCTCCGATCTCCTTGTCGGAAAGGACACCACTGGATGATATTTGTGAATTCTAAAGATTATCAGAGTTTGAGCACTCTCTAACAGTCATCCGGAGGTTCAACAATAATTTTTTAATCCGTTGTCTAATGTGCCACAGTGGGATTTGAACTTTGGTGGCTTATTTGGAAATAACTTGGCTGTCTAATGTGCCACAGTGGGATTTGAATTTTGGTGGCTTGGTGGCTTATTTGGAAATAACTTGGCTGTCTAATGTGCCACAGTGGGATTTGAACTTTGGTGGCTTATTTGGAAATAACTTGGGTGGCTTTGTTACCAACTTAAAAGTCCATACCACTGCACCAAGGTCCTGGAATTATGGTGAGGGTGGCGAAAATGCATTTATTTTCGTACAAAAGGTTCTGAGAACTTGTATTGTTTAAACATAGTGCTTAGCCAAATCTGTTTTAGATGTTCCTTTTCTTCCCAGTAGTATCAATCAATTTTAGGCTGCATTTATAAAGCTGGAAGCCAATATATCTCATGAGTAAAGCAATCTTGTAACATTGCCATTTCGATACTCAAGGGGTGGGATAGTTGGCAGGGCATGAGAATTGTGACAAGACGGTCATGAGTTCAAGGCATGCAACCAACAAAGGGGAGAAAAAACCAATCCTATCTATTTAGAAGAGACCTGGTCCCCCTAACCTAATAAAGACCCAAAAAAAAGCACACCACACATTTCATAGCCGCCTGTTTAACTGCAAAGCACAGCTTTAAAAATGCCGAAGTGTTTGAAAACTTGCACTGAAGGTATTATTCATCCAGCATCATATTGATGCTATCCGTTAAATAACAAATAAATCCTCCTCCATGACCAGGCTTAAAGATTTGAATTGTTTCCCACTCAATATGTAGATGAATTAAGTAAGGAACTTTCTATGCCTCCCCGTCTCACTAACTTCTCTGCTCTTGGTTCATTTATCAATTGTATCTTTGAAATTAAACAGATACTGTTTTATCGTCCGTGCAGATATTTTCATTGTTATCAGAAACATTGGTAGAGATTCAAGAGCAAGTTTTGGATGATGATGAAGAGGTAGCTTTAAATTATGACAGTTTGCCTTTCATATAGAACTGCTCAATAACTTCTGCTTAGCACTCTGGACCTTTTATTATGACAGGATAGTGACTGGGAAGAAATTTCGGAAAGTGGAATTCCTCAGGTATTATATCCATCTATAGTCCCATCAAATGTTAATCCTTCAACAGAACATCTTGATGCCATGGCTAAAGTCTTTAATGAGGTAAGTTAATAAATAAAGTTCTTAGATATCTTTCATTCATAGCTCCAAAATGCAATGAGTTGTGTAGTGATTGACTTCTTTCCTCCCACTGCTAACTTCCAAGAGCGAGGATGATGATTTTGAAGATGAACTTGTGAAACTTGATCCATTAAATGAGGTTTGCCTTCAAAATTTGTCTTCTATTCTATTTGCATTGCTTTTTCATTGATACCATTATGCTCTTAAAACATTTGGCAGATCAAGCTTGGGGATTTTCTCAAGAACTTCCTTGTGAATTTGTACAATACAGATAGATCACTTTTTAATTATCTTTCCCAGGTTAGTAAGCGTGCATCTCATATTTCGGGTTTCCTGGGCTTATGGTTCCATTGAAGATGACTCTTTTTCGCTTGTTTTATATACAGAGTTTAACAGATGTGCAGAGGAAAGCAGTGGAGAAAGTTCTAAGCTAAAGAATTGGTCTTCAAATTTATGATTGATTCTTTGATGTGTAATTTATCAATTTCATTTTTCCTTGGACAGTCGGGTCATTAGCATGTGTTGTATTGTTTATCCTTGATTCTTTCTTTGTGATATGAATTGGGGGTGAGGACAATGAGTGAAGTTCCGGTAAGGTGCTTCATGTGCTTCTAGCGGAGAACGAAATCCAAAAGAAAGGCCCTTTGTAGGGTGGAAAAAAAGAAAGTTTGTGCAATTTTGAATTATTTGGAGCTTGAAAATTGAAAGTAATAAACTCGATCAATTTTATTAAGTGATAAATTATTTTAATTTACACACCTCATAACATAGCTAAGTGATACACTTAACATGTTAATTATAATCTCAACAATATAAATGAAAATTAATCTGATTTATATAATCACAGTATGGTTATATTCAAATATTTTATAATCTATCAGAAAGGATGCTGTTTTGATATTATATGATATTTTACACATCATTCTAAATGATAATTTAGCTGTGCAAATTTCCGTGGTCCTTACCATCTGCTGTAAATTATGTTCCCATAGAATGGAATAGAATGGAAGGATCAAATTCTTGGTGCTATTTGTCCATTGGTTCATAAGTTTCTCTCTGAATATTTCCCAGTATGGCTGTAGATATGACTTGACAATTTTGTTTGATAATTTTTTCTCCAAATGATGTATGTACAATGTTAAAAATGATAAAAATAAAAACGTCATGGAAGAAGTTACAGAACAATGCAAAAATATATCGACTATGATAAACATCAACATATAATCTATCCACTAGTTGTATCAGGTGACAGTTTATTCTCTGCTGGTGGTGAACCGTAGAACCGGATTGAATAGTTTATTACAGGATCATTTAGATAGACACCAGTTTATATGAATAAATAAGATTCCTAGATTACCATGCACATAGTGGCGTCTTATAGTGTAAAATATGAAACGCCTTGCCAATTTGAAACATATTGCAAGTTAGGAGGGAAAAATGTTTGAAATGCAAAAAGGTAAACTTGGAGGGGGTAAGCGATAAAGGACCAATGGTCCAATGAAATCGTATAGGGTGGGCCCCTCTCTGAGAGAATCGTTACACTATTTGTTGCCTACTGCGCCCTTTTTACCTCTCTCTCTCTCATTCACTCTCTCGCTTTATTTCTCAAAAAATCCTAGGGTTTCTTCTATTTCTCTCGCTCGCTCTCATGGCAGCGCCTCCCAATTCGGGGGCCAACAAGGTCAGTTCCCAATTCGAAACCTTAACCCTAATCGCATAGCGCTTTCTTGTTTGCATTGAATCCCTTATTGAACAGCTGTTGTCATTTCCCCTTTGAATCTCGGAACCGATGACATGGTTCTTGATGGATGCGATCTCTAATCCCCTATAAATTATTCTGATTTTTGAATTGGTTGTTGGTTCTTTGATTTTAAGCTTTCATATGATGAATGCCTGTTGCTTCTTTGATCCTATTGCAAGAATCTGCTACATTTTGGGGGTTAGGTTATTTTAGATCTGGTTTTGTATTTGTAGTTAGATTTGTTAGGATGTTTTGTATGATTCTTTTGCACAGAAGGGGTTTGAGAGTGCATTCATCGCAACACTGAACCTCATGAAGTTGGCCGATTCAAAATTTCATGGGCAAATAGGCAATGCCGATTATTTACTCTATCTTGTATCTCATCTATACATTTAGTTTCTTTCGTGGTCATATATACTGTTTTTATTTCAGTTATAGATATAGTATATATGAAAGATGTGTTGGGTTTCCTAGTGCCCTGGCCGTCTACCGCGCCCGCTGCGGAATGAAAAACTCACTTTTAAAAATCCGGCGCTAGAAAACACCACCCTAGAATCTAACCATACACCAAAACTAGCTGGCTAAAGAGATCTAGCTACTGTGATAAGGAGCTATACCTAGAGACTCGTGTCCTTCGGGTCTTCACTCCTTTTCTTAAGCTCCTAAAGGTTTCCTTAATCAACCTTGATGGCCAGTCTCCTCGGTCCTAGATGATCCACCTAAAGTTTCTTGATTCAAGCTCCTACTCCAAAATGAAGTAAACTAAGCAAACTAGTTTGCTAAACTAGTTTCTTAGGTGATATGATAATGTTTAGTGGTAATTTTCCATCTCGAATTCTTTGGCTCTCAACACATAAGATAGTTAAGAATTTGAAATGAAGATGAACTCAAGAAGAAGAGTGTGAGAGAGCAAGTGAAGAATAACTCACTTTGGCATGAGAAGAATGACGGCTATCTCAAGAGAATGGCTAAGTAATTTCCTCTTCAAAAAATCCCACCATACTTGCTTCATGCCTTACCTTTCCACCTCATTTTCTATTTTCAACAAAATAGAAAAAATACAAGATGAGGTGTCATTTTCTATTTTCAACAAAATAGAAAAAATACAAGATGAGGTGTCATTTTCTAGAAGGTATTTTGTATAAATACAAATACTTTCTACCGTATATATATATACCCGTATCCGTACCAAAATACGAATACCCAAGAGATAGAATAATACCACTAAAATAATACTAGCATTAAATCGATATCCGATTTAATGAATCGGTTTAATCCTAAGCTCGCCAGTATTATCAACCGTCCGATCAAAAATCTGATAATACTGGAATATACATATTGAAATATGTACACGTAAATTATTAAATCAATACCTGATTTAATAATCTAGCTTAATCCTAAGCCGGCTAGTATTATCATTCGATCGGAATCCTGCTCGATCGAAAACCTAGATGACACTAAAATATACACATCGAAATGTGTATATGTAAATTATCAATTCAATACCTGATTTAATAATCTGGCTTAATCCTAAACCAGCTAGTATTATCATTCGATCGAAACACTACATGTATAAACATACAGCCACCACATCGTTTCGCCTGAATCAGAAAAACCCTCTGTGGAGGACTCTAAAGACTCGACAGTACGCTGGCAGTGGGTTTAACCACAAGCACGTCAGCGGCACTAGCTGTACGTAATGGCTATCCAGGTATCTGTCGAAAAGAAGACCGACGAGCAAGCTCATCCGAGCCTTTACTGAGCCTATCCGTGACAATCTCCGTACAGTCCGGTCTCTTCGTCTAAGAGTATTGCATGCCGGGTCTAGGTGGTTGGTAAACGTCAGACCCCTAATAACCTGATAAGTTGTGTCGATTTGGCTCAGGACCAATCCGAGAAACTACTGATTTAACAATCAGTAAATTTCAACTGCCTTGGCCAATGTCTTATGGTTCTGGCCAACCGGACACAGTACGATATCGACTTCCAATACCGGGATAGACGAATCCCTGATAATCACTCACTGCCTCCATGTGGCTCGAGACTGTATCCAACTAAAACCTGTTTGCACGACTCAGTAGAGCCGTGGTAGGGTAGTGGTCAAAGCACAGTAGGAATTCACATGAGATAAATGATCTCAGGTCCTAAGATTAACGTGTATTCATGTCATCTGAGAATCGCTATCTGACGATAGGTATAATATCATCTAGAGGTTCTTGGCGAGTCCGTCCAGTGTACTCACCCCCAGTGAGCACATGTATACGATCTTAGGTGATCATACCGATGGTTGTGGGACCAACCACCTCCCCCCGTCGGGATCTAGAAACGTATACACAAGTCTACTCTGGAGTATCGATGCCTAGTCTCGATACTCCTGCGACTTGGGACCTTTAAGGATGTGCTCATGGACTACCCAGCTTTCACAAGTATGATAGCCATCATAATGCTGGTAGTCAGCAAAATCATACGGGCTTTATCAACATGTAACCGCCATATGTTATATCGAGTATAACATATGCACATGTTTAAGATAAAGATAAAGCATAATAGTATACTACTGTATCGAGTCTTTATCAATATGTGTAAACAATAAAAAGCAACAAAAGAAAGAAATACACATATTAAGACAAAGACAACTCAGATAATATACTATATATAACTGGGCAAGATTGTCCTATACATACATATCCCTAGCATCCTATACAATACAGGTATCTAGGGCATACATATCTAACAAGATGGTGGATATGAGATGGTGCATGAAGGTCAAGGATATAAGAATGAAATGAGATATGTGATTTAGATTTTCTTTTATTGTCATATGATAGCAAATATGTAACACTTGGTATCTTTAAAAAGACTGTCAAACAATTGTCAAATAGATTTTGTGTTTCTTAATAGAGGGCTAGATTAAGTGACATCCAAAGATTGTAAAATTATACGAGGAGCTTGACCGACATAGATTGATGAGATTAGACATTTGTATCAAGAAGTAAAAGAGAACAAAAATTGATAGCAGATTAGGAATTAATGAAACTTAAGAGATCTTGATACCTAGGTATAGAATGGTAAAACTTGAAAAATGGTAGTCTAAATATATACAAGAATATATTCATGTCTAGTTGTATAAAAAAGGTTGCAAAGGAAATGGAATTGAAAGATACAGGATTTTCTACCTACGAGAGTTGTTTTTGGTATGGAGAAATCCCAAGAGGTAATTGAAGCAAAGTGGGCATTTTGTAAGATTGGTATAGTGTATAAATGAGAAAACCTTAAGAAATTTAGCAATATAGTAGTATTGAAGGTAGCTAAAAACGCTTGCAGTGAACCTAAACTCAATGGGTATGAGAATGTATATAAGAAATTAGGAACAAGAAGATGGTAAAGAATTGTGAAGATGCGAGAATTTAAGAGTCGTGACTAAGGTAATAGCATATTAAGAGTAGAGATAATTTGAAGTGTCTAAAAGAAAGATATGTTAGTTGTCAGTATGATGGAGGGGATGGTTAAGAGCCCTTCATCGTTTTTTGGAAAATAAATCGTTTGATAAAAATGGGATTCAAACAATCAGATGTCAATATAATGTTGATAATATATATTCGCAAAATCCAAGTTACACCATATTAAACACCAATCAATTATCCTTTTAATTGGTTTTTGAAACCATTAATTATTGGATATAAATGGAGACATTAAATTCAAGCAACATCAAATAGGAAGTAACAACGCAAAGAAAATGGAACCTACAATTTAAACTCTTCAAGTTTGAAGATTCATGATATACAAATTATTGAATTAGCATTATTGATGAAGATCACTTTACACTAGTTGATTTGGCTCCGGGGTTTGGTTTTTTCTTTCTTCTATTTTTAGGTTGTTTTTTGGTTTATAGCTCCTTTGGTTTTCTTGTTTCGGTGTGTTTTTGTTTTGTTTTCTTTAATCCTGTAATTTGATGGATTATTGTTTGAAATAGAAGGGAATTTTTTTAGCATTATTCAGTGTTTTAAATGTCGGTCGAAATCCGATATATATCTTCGAAATTTCGGTTTTGGTAAATAATCGACACAAAGTTACAAAATTATTTCTTTTTATGAAATTGAGAATATATCGGCCGAAATTTCTACATATTGGCCGATATTTCCGTGTGTCAGTGAAATTTTGAGATATCGGTGGAAATTTCAGTTTGCTTGCCAAAACAATTTATTATGAGTTTTTTTGACCTCAAGTCATAAACCATTACAATTTATCCGACCCGTTTTATAATTAGTCTTATTTTCCCAATCAGATCCACCTGAAGGGACAAATCGATCCCTCAAAAGGAGGAAGCTCAACTTCTCAGCGAAAGCAATAATCGTCGACTCGAGCTTGACTTCGTCCTCTCAACTCAAGGCGATTCTCGTCGACAAAGGCTTCGAGTTCGACTTTATATCTTAAAGGGTTTCGAGTTGGAGTTCGATTTTGATATCAACTGCAGGCTGTTGATAAGAGCTTTCGAGTTCGTCCTCGACAAGGGATTTCGAGCTCGAACCTACGATCATTCGTTTTATAGGCGACCATTCTACCATTGAGCTATTGATGAATAAATTCATTTAATAGAACTAACAATTTATACTAAATTATAATGATGATATTTTTGTTAAAAACATAAGTTATATCAATGTCATTTATAATACAAAACCGTACAATTGATATTTAACAAATATCATCTAAATTTCTACGATATCCGGTATTCGATATTAAAAGCTTTGGACTGACACGATATCGATATCTGACATTTAAAATATTGACATTATTAACTTGTAACTATAGCTTGGAAGCTCATTGAAGATTGATCAATTTCTAATTAAACTCATCCAATTCAATAAATAAAGTTAATAAATAAGGTTAAAAATTAATCTAAAACTTGCTTACTCTTTCTCCTCAATAAAAAATAAATCAACTTTACAGCCACCAAAAAATTTAACCTCTAGGTCTTCAAGATATGCAAACCCACTATCTTTTCACATCAAACTCCCAGAAAAGCCTTTTTGCATCAAACTACCAATCTGCATCACACTACAAATCGCTTACATTTTAATCTTTTCATTAAGTGGCTAAAACCAAAACACATCAACCGCTTCCTATTCTTATTAAACAAATGCCCTTCTTTAGCAACAAGCTCTCAGCCATCTTCAAATTTAATTTTAAAAGTAGGCAACATATGGCTATCAAAGTCTAGATCATAGGGTGCAACACAAATCTCATTTTCCGTTGTCTACTTATAAACTTCATTTTCAAAATATTTGAATAGATTAGTCCAATCGTATGAAAAGCTTCTTTCAAAATATAACTCATCGTCGAACCTTTGTTAAAATAACCCCATCAAATTCATCGTCATGTTATAATACACTTTTTAGTATATCCAATTACTTATTTGAAATAGCCAAACAAGAAATTTCTCCATAAAAAAGTAATTTTAATGCACCATCTTAACATATTACATAGTCCTACATCTCTTAAAATATTATGATTTATAATTATCTCGGAAAATTAAACTTTCTCCTTCTGCTAACAGGTACGAAATTTTTTCCTACTTTTTTTAACAGAGCATTCCACACAATATCCCCATCCATATTTGTAAAATTCGAATCTGCACGGTCAATATAAATGTCCAAAACTTGCTTGTTTTCTCAGTCTCGGTAGGGATTGGTTTCAACATAACTTGAAACTTCAAAATGCATCACATACCTTTGTAAGAGGGGAATATGTTGGAGAAGACGCGTAGAGACGAGGAAACACAATCTTATCGATAAAGCATTGGAAAACTCGAGTAGATCTGAAATCGCTCCCAATAGAAAGGAGGAGGCAGTTAAGAGAATAATGGATTAAGTTTTTGTTAGGTTATCGACTTTATATTAAATGGTGATTTGGGTTATTAGGTATTGTTTTATGGGGTTTGCTATTAATTTATATTAAAGGTTATTGGGTTTGGGCATTAGTTTACTCGGTTTGGTTTTGGTTTGCATGAAAGGTTATTGAGTTTGGTCAATTGGGCTAGATTTTTGGGTTTATAAAAATATGTCCAAGTGTTTTTTGGGAGGGGTATGTATGTACGTACGTACGTATGCACCTACATATGTATGTATGTAACTGATACTGAGACTAGAACCCAAAACGAAACCTACCGAAACTTGTCAACTTTGGAAAGGCCAGAACTGATTCTGAAAACCGAGTCTCAAACCTTTGTCAATACTAAATACAGTGAATGAATACATTGATGATTTTGATATCCGACCCGCATTGAGGTTTTGCGGACATTGTGTCAATGGCTCAAGACCCGGTTGCCCAAGAACCGTATGTATATTTTTCTATGTATTCGAGTGCGTCCCAATCGTAACACTGGTTGTCGGTTGAAATCTTCTCCATGGATTGAAACATGCACAATTAAATATCAGAGTTTTGATTTATAATTTTTTTTATTGTAATATACTCCCTCTATTTCATTTTTATTGGCTTTTCTTACTCTTAAGTTTGTCTCAAATTACCTATCCCTTCACAATATCAAGAAAAATGTTGTAGAATATGCCTATGTAATCAATGCATTATAGATGTTGAATACCAAAAGAAACCCTATAAGTTTTGAAGCAAGAAATTCTTTACTCATTTCCAAATCCTAACACGAGGGTAGTTGAGAGTATTTACATTCCTATCATTTTTTCTATATAAAATTTACACTTTCCGTAATAAGCGAGTAAGAGGCCTAAAATCATTTAAATTGACTTGGAGGGAATGTCAACTTTCCATCAGCATTTCTTTTACACAAATTTCAATATATATTGTATTGCTTGCTGTTTGCATGATTTGATTTACTTGTATCTTGTTACAGGCTTACCCCGAATCTGATGAGCCACAAAGCACCGCTGATATGACTGCATTTGTGAGTTCTATTACTCTGCAGCCATTTATAATTCAAGTGTGAAAATACATGTTATACTTTTCTTTTTCATTATAAATATGGATCCTTCAAAGTCTGGCCTGTTTTTAGTTTTTACAAGTAATGATTTTATTCATTGGAAAGAAAAGCTGAAGTGTTCTACCATTTAAATTTGTTTTGGCTTCATATCCTGAAAACATCATCTTCAGTTCTCTCAGTAGCATACTATTCTCACTAACCCTAAAAATTGCAATATTTTGTTGTTGTTGTTCGTATAGCATTTTCCCCTTTCAAGCTAAAATATTATGTTATGCCATCTACTTCTTCAACTTATCTCCTCTTATGCATGAATCCCAGGTCCAAAATCTCCTTGTTCAGATGGTGAGTCCATGTTTCTACGTGAAACGGTTTTCACTTCGAACTGAAGTATAGCTGGTACATTTTAATACTGAACGTTTAATTTATTTGCAGCAAACCAGGTTCCAGACTATGTCTGATGGTATTATTACGAAGAATATCCTTTCTGCCTTTCAATTACTTTGTTCAGTGCTGCTGCGGCACTTTCTTTCCCAGTTTTCCGTTGAATAAATGCATAGTGGAAGGTGGACTTGTTTCCCACTTTTTAAGTAACTTAACCAGAACCTAATCCTGCATGCATGGTGGAAACTTGTGTTGTTTCCCACTTATTTTCAGTGACATTTGATGTATAACCATTTGCCTATATCCAGGTCGACTCTGTTTTTACTCTGGTTTCTTCTTTTCTCTGTTTTGTGTAGTTTATTAATCTTTTTAGCAACTTTCCACTATGTATGCAGGATTAAGTTATCTGAGGAGTTGGTGTATTGTCTTCACATCAATGGATTCATTTTTTAAATTTTTTACTAAATTGCTGGAAACCTTTTTCTCTCCCCCTTTTTTAAAAGCCGCACCTTTCCCCCTAGTTTAACATTTGTTAATTTTCTCTCCCCCAATTTTGTCAACTTGTTTTTCCCTCCCAGAACACATCTGGTTTTTTGCCTTTTTCCCCGACATGGTTTATTTGCTACTTTCTGGGAGGACTGTGAAGACTATTTTCAGACATATGTTTGCCTAAAACTTATCTAATTCCCTTTGGCAAAGTCTTCTAATCTGAATATAATCATCTTTACATCTCCATGTTTTCATATCTTTGTGCATCGCTGATTTCATTTTAGCATTTACTTTTTCCTTAACTACAACCCACTAGATGAGATGGGGAACAGAATCGACGAGCTGGAAAAGAGCATCAATGACCTCAAATCCGAGATGGGGGCAGATACTCCATCAGGCAAAGGAAATCCTGATGAGCCTGCTGAGTGATTCCTCTTTTAGAATTCAATTTGAGTTTACATGAGGTACAAGATACATTCAATCGAACTTGTTCTGTGACTTTCTTTCCCTGTTAGCTTGTGACTAATCCTTCCACTGTTCTTATCCAAAGCTGAAACCATTTCTGTGTTCTGTATAGCTTCTTACTTTTATTTTGCATGAATTAGACTCCCATGGTATGAGCATTAGATATTTCTTTCTGCTATCTAAGTGATAGTTTTTCAAGTTCTGTATTTCACAGTTACATAGCTCATCTCTTTTTTATGCCATTTTTAGCCCAATTCTAATAAAGAAATAAGAAGGGTCTAATTTAACTCTAGTACTTGTTTTGTGCGATCAACTCAAATTAAAAAGCAGGAAAACAAATGAGTTACTTAGAAGGTACTATCAATGACATCCTTTAAGATTCCCAGGGTTTTATTCCTGCAAATACATGAGTCAACTTAGCTATGGAAAACTCTCCTACCCAAATCTCCAGAGAAAATATGTAAAAGATCAGTCTTATGTGATGTTCCTAGTTAACAACCCCCCCCCCTGCCCCCCTCTCAGCACCATATAAAATCATAGTGATGGATGCATACATATTTCTATAAATATACATCGTTAGACGAAACTCTTGTGACCAGGAGAGTCGGCGATCTTGAGTGTGTCGGCGATGAGCTTCTTGGCTTTGTTGCTCTTTATCTCGACCCTCATGCTGTCCGTCTTGTCCACCTTATCGTAGTAATTAGGCTTCTTCGTCTTTAACCACTTGAACTTCGACTTCAAGCTGCTAACCATTACCTTGATCACCATTTTGAATAGAAGAAGAAGAAGAGCATATGTTTGTTTGTGTTGGGGTGGGGCGGGGGGCTCTTTATATAGTAGTTGTGATGGCAATGGAGAGCCGCTGGTGGGAATCAAAATTTTGTTTTGAGAGTGGAAAGTCTAATTTTCAGCCACCAAAATTAATGAGGGTCACCCCAAAAAAAGACATGTGGTTAGAGAATTACTTAAAGGCTGATATCACAGATTGTGATGTATTATTACCATAATTAAGTATCGTCACTAGTGATGGCTAGGTTCTTGTCCTCAGCTTAGGCTAACCCACTTGCTCATTTATTGGGTTTTGGACTATTAAAGATTACGGTTAGGACTAAGCTATTGTTCGTTCACATGGCATAACATTATTCATCGATGCATGTGCAGGTTTAACATGCAAATATAAGAATCTTTAAGATGAGAATGAAAGAAGGCAAAGAGAGATGGATTAATGAATAGGTTGATGGTGTGTGTCCCGGCCATTGTAGGAGGAATTCCTGCTCTGCATCCTTTATTTTATAATAACATGTAGGATTATATTTATATATTTAAGTACCACCATTTAATTTTAATTATATTTTTGTTTTCGAGTATTAGACAACTTTCTTTAACTTAATAGAAAAATGGATTTTTTTGGTTTCATTCTTTCTTTCCTTGTTTTTTTTGGGTTTTGGTATTGTTAATGGTTCTGATTGGTATTGACTACAGTGAATTTTATTAGCATATAAATTAACAACTATTTGATGGCAGCATCCTTTGGATCTTCTCATCTTGAGCCCACTAAATAACTAGATTGTTATTATATATGATCATGACATAATTGCTTATTTGTTTCAATGTTAAAGTTGTTTAATCAATTTTTTTGTTGCTATTGGTTGAATTGCAAGATCATGACATAATTGCTTATCTGTTTAAATGCTATAATGTTGATTTATCAGTTTATATGTTGCTATTGGTTGGATTGTAATGGTCAAACTGTTCACATCTTTTTCTACTTGCTTTTTTTTCTTCTTAAAGAATTGTATGCAAGCTCTTTGAAATCCTGAAAAATGCGAATATTCCAAAATGCACATGAGATGAAATTTTCAGGGATATTCATTATATATATATATATATATATATATATATATCATCAGATACTGATTAATTATTTTAGCTATTATCTATGGAACGCAAAATTGAAAGTATATGCAGAAGATGCACATGTTTCAGGCTGGTATATTATAAGAAATATATGCTGGTCTTGACCACAACAAAAGCCATTAATTTCTAAGTTTATTAGAATGATATATAATGTGAACTACACATGCCCTAAAATAAATAAATTTGAATTTATATATATACATACATATACATATATACATACATATATATATATAAAAGCAAGAGTGACGGTAGCAATGTATAACTATAAGAGGAGATATATCTCGAAATAAAGATTATAAGTAATAAGATGGTCAATATCTTTTAAATAAAGAGTTATATGTATATGGAGTTGGACACAGCTAATTTGTTGTGGTCGGTATCCAAAAATAGGGTAACAAAGGGGTGCCCTTTGGAGTTTAAGTTAGTGAGGCCATCAGGCTGTGAGTACCCTGGCCACATTAGACACTTGATAATATGCCAAGTCTACATCTTAAATGTTGTTGATCTTTTCTTTTGTGTATTCAATATAGCTATATGTCATATCCTCTTTATATTTCATGTTTGTAGGAAATTATCAAATTATCAAATTAAAAATAGAATTCATGTTTGTAGGAAATTATCAAAACTGATTTGATTAAAAAAATAAAATACAGGGCTATTTTTATATCCCTTCTTAACTTCTCTATTATCCTTATTTTAATAATAAAAACATTCCCTTTAATCTTAATGTTTTTCAATTTTTTCTTTATATTTCTTATGTTATTTCATATTTCTTCTTTTAACAGTTATGCTTTCAAAAATTAGCCTTCCATTCTACTAACCGATGTTGCTTTCGAAATATATTTTTGATCTATCTCTCTATAAGTTTGTCGATTGATGATGACAATATGATAAAAAGCAAACCTCGGTTAGCATAATGTCAGGTTAAATTTGTGGATGGAAAATTTTCAAAGGAGCGATGTGGAATATCCTAAGAGATCCAAGGGAGAAATATATTAACATCAAGATTGACAGAAGAATTTTTAAAGTAAGAGAAAATTTGAAGAGAGAGGTAATAAAAAATCCTGAAGTAAAATAAGAAAGCCTTAAGTTGTGGAATAGGGAACTTAGGGGCAATGAACCCTTCTTTAAAAATGAAAAAAAGAAAATAGAAACATCGAAGCATTTTCAAATTGTTCATAAAAGACCGCTATCAGTTTTAAAATCTTACCAGCATTGATGATTGCATATTAACTAACCTGTTTGAAAAATTACAACCAAGTGCATGCTTCAAAATTGGAAAGGGGAAAGAAAATAAGAAATAAGTACGAGAGTGAAATGGGAAGAAAATGAAGAAAAAATAGTGATCTTTATTTGTTGGGTTTTTTCCTGCTAGCCTCTTTTATATTTCAGTATTTTTCTCTGTCTCTTTATAGTTAGTATTTAGCTGTAACCCTCCTAAACTTATAAGGTACTTCTGTTACCGTTCTCAATTGACAAAAGAGTATCTTTTTAGAATATGTCGACACTTTTAGGGAGTAACGACAACACATTGGAAGGGGATACATATTACTTTCAAAGCCTATTTTCTTTATTCAAAATCCTCATATTTTCCAAATATTCCAAATCAAGGTTTTCTAATCAGGGCTTCTCTTCAAATTTCAGTTCCACGTCCTTATGCATAGAATTATAAAGGTCCACATTTGATGGGTTGCGACTATGTTGTGTGGGAGAAGAACCTCACCAAGAATTCCATTGCATTTGAGACGAAAAGAATTATTAGACCCTGAATTAAAGAGATTTTTTTCCGAGATGAAGGAAAAAATTGGTGCGAGTACTTTGAAGCTTTAAAATGGGATTTTGTGGCGATTATGCATAAAATGGAAATTTTGGAGAGGAAGTTGGAAGCAACAAGTGGAAACTGGCAAATTAATGGAAAAATTCAACTTCCTGTAGGCATTTGTACATTTGCTTTTGTGTTTTACGTGTGCTAGTGCCATGAAAATGTATTTGAGTTTTATTTTTTTTTGTTAAAGTAATGTTAATGCAAGGAAGTTCTACAATGGTCAATATAGCATATTTTGAAACTTATAAAATAGGCTTTGGAGGTTCCAACGTGTTGTCGTTAATCGCTAACGGTGTTAACAGAATATTCTAAAAAGATGTTTTTTTTGTCAATTGAAGGGGTAACATGAGCAATTTATAATAAGTTTAGGGGGCTACGGGTAAATACTAACTATGGAAAAGGGAGGAAAGATAGAGAAAAATTAATATTGAAGTATAGGAAGGGTTGGTGGAAACAAACCCTTAGTTGTTTTGTTGAGAAATGGGAAAACTAAGACGATGCTTATGCGGGAATAGAGACACAGCTTGGATTGGGACCGATATGAAGTAACAAATTACAAAAGAAAAAATAGGAAGCAGCATATTCCCCCATTTTATTTCAGTTTCTGAGTTTCTTACGAGAAAGTGCAATGAGAGGATAATCCCATGTGCATAAAAATGACATCCACTTTCCATTTTGCTTCTGATAGGAATTATCTTTCCTTTCTAGTTACTAAACATGCCTTTAGGAGAAATTTTATAATGGTGGTCACATATCTAGTTTCGATGTATCCGATATGTTCGAAACCGTGTCACATGATGATGTAAATACAGAAATGATCCGTGATGTGTGCATGTGCCATGCTTGCATATGGAAATTAGAAAGTTGTGCATAAAAAGATGAATACAAATTTAGATTGTGTGACAGATTATTTCTTGACAAAAAGTTTTAGCTTTTGTCTTTTTCTTCTTCTTTCTTTTATGCTAATTTGCTGCACTCTCCGGTCTTCTCCATACTTTGCGATCACCATAATTACCGGCATCGCCGTTGCTATCTTTACCTCTACGATCGCTTTCGATGCCGTTCCTACCGCTCTATCATTTTTGCGACGATAGCCGCAGCTTCAACACGGTGATAACTATGAATGTCCTTCATCGTCGCTATGCCATCATGGTTGATCTCATTTGTTTCCATTACAGCTACCATCATGGTTTAAATTTTCTCAATCATTAAATTAATTAATGGGCAACGTGCAGGCCTGAATTATAATATGAGTTTAGAAAAGATTGGCAGTGCTTGTCACATCTCGTAAGCAAACACCTAATCCCAACTACTCTAAACATTGATAGAGTCCTTTTTGGTCTCTAATTTGTACTACCAAATCATACATGATCATCAAAATATATAATCCCACATTAGTTAAGCATATCTTTATCAACATTAGATTTGGATTCATGTTGAAATTCAAAATAAACATAAATAAGACGATATTGGAACCCAAAACCTCATATGTTTTAGAAACACAATCTAAAACTTTAAATAGGTGCCCTTTCTACGGCTCTAATTATTTTTTTTTTTGAAACTGGTTCGGTTCGTAAGACTCATCCAAGCACACACAAGCATGTTGCACACACGCATCTAGGGGACCCACGAATTTTTCCCGTGAGCGTTAATTTGTGGTCACTTCCCCAATCTCACACTCTCACCAGCAGGGGAAGCGCCATACCGACTGAGCTATTGAGCATTCACACTTGTTTCCACTCATTCACTCCTCCTGAAAAGTTTCAAAGAATTAGACTTAAATGCATGAACCTTAATGAATGAATGAATCTAGAATGAATGAATCTAGATAAATGTAAGGGCTCTTTGGTTTGACCTACTATGTTTCAAGTCCTATATAAAGCTATGCTTATGAAGAATGACATTGACATTGATAAATTGATTAATGAAATATAACCTTTTGTGCTTTTACCCTCTTTGTTCTTTGGTGTGATTCCATCGATTCTAGAGTTTCTCTCTATTCCTTAATGTGATTCCTTAGAAGAGAGAGACGAGCCTTTGATTTTGTGGTGTGATTCTGTAGATTTGTAGATAATATTGACGGTTTTCTTTGGTGTGATTCTAAAGAGAGCAATCGATCCTCCCTTCTATTCGAGTTCCATTTCATAACTTTCCGCACCCCTGGTCGTTCCGGCATCACTACGACTCTAATTGAATCCTAAGAGATGAACACTTGAAACCACTGGTTAGATTTGATCTATAAGAGGCATATTTTATTCATTAAGTACTTGTATCTTAATTAACTGCCATCATCAAACTAAGCTAATTGCTTGAAGATAACATGGCCAGCTAGTATCAAACCAACTAATACATAACATTATATAATAAATAAAAGAAAAACATAATCAATAACAAAAACATCTAACAACTCCCTCTCAGGACCCCCACAACTCATTTCAAACCAATCTCCGCCTCTTACTCCAAAACTTCATCAATGAGCCCTTGTATTATCAACGTTAAAACAATACGTTCCAAGATAACACTTCTCTTATCAACTCTATTCCTTCTCTCAATCATCATCCTCATCATCTCCTACAAGATTGATAGTAATTCGAGGTTTAGAAATTTCGCGAGCGAAAAGGTGAAAGAAGAGTGCGATATCTCGAAAGGCGAATGGATTCGCGACTTCGATGCACCGTACTACACCAACAACACATGTTGGATGATCCAAGAGCATCAAAATTGCATCAAGTATGGGAAGCCAGACTTGGATTTTTTGAAATGGAGGTGGAATCCTGAGGGTTGCGAGTTGGTTCGGTTCGATCCGGTTCGGTTCTTGGAGTTGGTTAAGGGAAAGACATTAGCATTTGTAGGTGATTCTTTGGCAAGAAACCAGATGCAGTCTTTGATGTGCCTTTTGTCTAAGGTAACCCTTTCATTAAAATTTATCTTCTCTATTTTTTTGATTAATTTACATAGCTTTTTCGTTTTTATTACAAAGTATTTTCCAAATATTAGTTTTTGTTCCCTTTATTCTATAATGATATATAACAATAATAACTATGTTTCACACAGGTTGAATATCCGAAAGATATATCCATAAACTCCGATGAAAACTTCAAACGCATGTTCTACGCTCGCTACAACTTCACCATTTCAATCTTTTGGTCTCCATTTTTAGTAAAATCCAACAATCCGGACGAGCAAAGGAATTTTTGGAATTTATACCTAGACGAACCAGACGACGCATGGTCGATCAAAATTGACGAGTTCGACTACGTAATCATCTCCGGAGGCAACTGGTTCACTAGACCATCATTGTTCTATGAAAATAGAAAGCTTGTAGGATGTCACTATTGTCAAATTAGCAACTTAACCGATTTAAGTTTATATTACTCTCATAAAATGGCTTTTCGGACCGCGTTTCGAACAATCATAAACAGATTGACGAACTTTACAGGGGAGGTCATTTTAAGGACCGTGTCACCGGATCATTTTGAGAACGGAGAATGGAACAGAGGAGGGAATTGTGTGAGGCAAAGGCCTTTTCGAAACGATGAGGTGAAGTTGGAGGGTATGAGTTTAGAGTTCTATAAAGACCAGATTGAAGAGTTTAGGGCTGCGGAGATTGAGGGGAGGAAGAGAGGGTTAGGGTTTAGGCTGTTAGATACTACTGAAGCGATGCTGTTGAGGCCGGACGGGCACCCGAGTAGGTATGGGCATTGGGCTCAGGAAAACGTGACGCTGTGTAATGACTGTGTGCATTGGTGTCTGCCTGGTCCGGTTGATGTATGGAACGATTTCTTGTTGAATATTTTATTAGGATTTGAAAAATGAGAATGAACTCTTATGTGATGATCATGATAATTGTATTTTGACATTTTTGGAGAAAATCTAATGTAGGTTTTCATTTAATTATAAAATGATATCAGTTATAGAGCAAAATGCTTTATGTATATTATTTGTTGAAGTTGTATAATTGATGTAGGATCCGAGAAAGCTAATAGAGGGATGCTTAAAAGAGGGTATCCTGTTTTGGGTAGCGTATGGAGCTCATATTTTTATTTCTTATCTCTCTTGTCTGGATGTATACGGCCGGCACATGGAATAATTTTTCGTACTAGCGGGAGTGATATATTAAAATTTCTCTCTCTTCAAGATCATTTATGAAAACAACTTGCCATTAGCATTATATGGTAATTAGATGGTAATTCTTGCTCATTCCTATTGTTAAATAACTTTTGATTATTATACTTTCAAGAAAACTATTGATTATTGTCTTTTCTGGAATCTTTATGTAGAAGTTGTCTACTTTATGAAGACAAATTATTTCATTTACACCTTAAATACGAAAATTTAATAAACATTTAAGCTTCTAAGTCGATTTTGACCAACATATTATAGCAAATAGAGAATAAAATCATTGAAATGCATTGTTATTAAAAATAACAATGAATGAAGGTTGAGATTACCAAATAAGGCTTTCAGGTTTTATATGTTGCAAGACTTGTTCCAAGTGCATGTCTATTATAATGCGGATAATTTACCCTCTCTTTATATGGTACGATTTTTATATAACATCTTGAATACAATGATAAGTGAATAAAAATATCTAAATTAATTTGATATAAAAGTATTGGTTTGATATTTACCTCATCTAGCATTTTTTACATGTGCACAATGGATGCAAATTAATTAACTCCTTATTTTTTTTTTCAAAATTTCTATCCGCTTTGGAGTAGGGCTATTAAAAAAGCTCAAAGTTCGAGGCTCGGCTCGTTAAAAGCTCCTTTGACAGCTAAGTGAGCCCGAGCTTGAACCTAAATCGAAGCTCGATAAAATAGATGAATGGATGTAACTATGGGCTCCGCTCATATTCAAGCTCGGCCCGTTTAGGGCTCTTCTGGGCTTGCCTCGAGCTTGGCTCAAGCTCCGCTTGTTCTAGGCTCGTACGGGCTAATGTAGCCTTAAGAAACATACATAGCTTATAGCGTTTAGGCATCCATATTGAAATAGGCATATACTAATACGTGTCCTTTTTGCACGTACAATGCTTGTGGGGTCTAGTATTTTAATCCCAAGGAATTTAGATTAGATTGATATTATTCATAAATGATATAAATAATGAGATTTAATTATATCATGTACTTGAATTGGTCCTATTTAATTGTTATTTTTTGAAACAATTTAAAATCAAGTTTTAATCAAGCCCAGCCATGCCAAAAAATAGTTAAATAAGCCAAGTTTTTTTGGCTAAGCCAAACGAGCTGAGCTTGTGCTCGGTTTCAGCTCAAACGAGTTCGATCTCAATTTGGTTGAAATGAGCTCGAGACGAACGAGCCAAGCTTTGGCGATCTTGAGCCGAGCTTGTGCTCTCGAACGGCCTCAAGCTCAGTTTGATTGAAAAGAGCCCGAGCCGAACAAGCCAAAGCGTGGCTTGTTCTACTCGAATAATAGCCCTACTTTGGAGGTCATGTCATGTCTCTATAATAGTATAATTTATACAGTTTCTTTCATATGAAGTGAGACCGAGATGCTTGTTGTCGATTAGCTAGTTTATATACTTAGTTATATATGTGTACTTTGTAGATCTCCAATGATTTTTTGCATAAGCTACAAGATTTGATACTTTAATGTTCAACTTGTATAATGCAGCGCCGGGCACATAGACCAATGGTGGACAATAGGAGTTTATGGGGGAGATCCGGAATTGAACCCGGGATCTTCCATTTAGTGCTTCGAGAGGGGCACACGGGATTGAACCTGGGATCTTCCGTTTTGATCAACCATTTAATACAAATTTTATGTATAATTTGAAATTTTATCTTTTATATATCATAATTTAAGTATAAAATTTCGAGCTCATTATTATATTAGTATAGAAAAAATATTTTAACTGTTTGTAAAAATTTATATGCCTTAATTTTTCATTTTTTACATGATATTTTAATTCTTTTTATGGACCTTTGGAAAACAAAAGGTAATTAAGGATACTGTAAAATCCATATTTCTCATTAATTAGTAGAAACTGGTTATTTACTGTCCATGGTGCATTACACAAATAATTAAGAATTTGCAAGAGAGAATGAATATCTTTAAAATTAGGATTTGATTTTTCTTACAAACCCCCAAGAATCACGCCATGTATATTGGATAACCCAATTTCACATGGAAAAAAATGTCAAATATAGATTGTACAGTATCCTCACACAAAAGGATATTTTCTCTTTTAGAAAGAGAGGGGGATGGGAGGGGGAAGGATTTTTGTTTCTAGAGAGAGAGATTGATTATTAGCTCATTTGGTATGGGCATTTCTCCCTGTGGGAAAAGTGTGGGGTTCGAATCTCAGGAACCCCACAAGAGAACTGGACACAAATTAACGCTTTCGGGGCAAATTCATGGGTTTCCTGAGTGTGCGCGTGTGCGCATTATGTATGTGGGTATGTTGTGTGCTTAGGTTAGGGTTTACATATCAGAAGAATATAATTAACAAAAATATAATATGAAGATCAAAAGAAATAATTCAACTAGTAGGTTCAATACCCATATCAAATAGATTGCATTTGGTTGCTTCATACATAATTGCTTGCGGAGCATACTTTTATTACCTTATTATCGATATAAAAATAATTTCATTTTCATCACATAATTGTTTAGTTCTCTTTTAATTGCTCTTTCGCTTTAATTTACTATTCATCCTTCTATATTTTTTCCCAAAAGAAAAATTAGGATAAAAATATTAATATGAGAGAGAGAGAGAGGGATTCTATAGGATTTTGTAAATAATTTGTTATGATTTGGTTTTCATTTCTATATTTAAATAAAATAATGTTTATTAAATCTCAACCGTCAAATAATATCTAACGGTTACAGTCACTCTCTCTCATACCTTTCATCTTATGTTGCTTCTCATAGGATCATTCCTATGCGTGTGAGAATAATACAGGAAAGAGTCCTTAGAAGAATTTTTTCGTTAGGTGGCGATAAGAAATACACTCTCCACCATTTTATTCGACTATCGGCACCAACCATCTTGATTTTTGTTGTCTAATATGTCGATACACCAAATTTTATGTGATTCTAACACATTTTCACCGTTGATTTAGCAGTGTAAAAAGTTCTATTGTCGGTAAACCGTTAATTTTGCACTCACTAAATCAACGATGAAAAGGAGTTAGAATCGCATGAAATTTGGTGTATCGATATATTAAACGATGAAGATCAAGATGGATGGTGCCGGTCGTCGAATAAAAAGGTGGAGGGTGTTATTTTTACCGCCACCTAAAGAAAAAAGTCTCTTAACGCCTCTTTTCTCCATTATTCTCTCTCTCTGTTAAAGCAGTGCTGCATGGTTCACAAACCTATAGTATATATATATTCTCTCTCTCTGTTAAAGCAGTGCTGCATGGTTCACAAACCTATAGTGTGTGTGTGTGTATATATATATATATGAGAATAATGGAGGAAAGAGGCCATAAGAGTGAATTTCCTTCTATGGTGTCGAAAAAATACATCCTCTCTCATTTTTACCGACAATCGGCACCCGCCATCTTCATCGTTATCATCTAAGATATGGGTACACCAAATTTCATATGATTCTACAGTATTTTCACCGTTGATTTAGTGGGTTCAAAATTAACGGTTTACCGACAATAGAACTTTTTTGCATTGCTAAATCAACGGTGAAAAGGTTGTAGAATCACATGAAATTTGGTGTACTCACATCTTAGATGATAACGATGAAGATGATGGGTGCTGACACTGCTACAAATAAGGGTTGCCCCTACGGCTACAGCCGTATGGGCAAGAAAATACCCTGTAGGTACAAACGCCGTAGGTGCAAGTTGAAGCCCTGAACTTGCCCCTACGGACAAAAACCTGTCCCTACGGAGTTCTGTGTAGGTCTCGTTTGCCCTACGGCGTAGGTTGTAGGGGCAAAAAAATTATTTTATTTACGGTTTTTTAAAATAAATTACTTGTACCTATGGATGAATCCGTAGGGCTAAGTAATAGCCCCTACGGATACATGCGTAGGTACGTATCCGTAGGGGCAATCCCAACCCTCTGATACTGAGATTACAGGGGAAAATATCAGTTATTCTGATATTTTGCCCCTACGGTTTAATCCGTAGGGGCAACGTTCGTACTTACGGATTAATCCGTAGGTACATATTATCAGTTTTTTTTAAAAAACGCTGCCTATTTTTTTCTCGTCCTGTGCACAATAATATATACATCAATCAAATATAAAATTAATCATCACATAACATATATCGCAGTATTCATAATCATATCTCACGCATATAATATACAAAAGAAACCAAAAAACAGAATATGATATAAATATAAACACCGTAGGACCACCAATATCAATATCGTCCAAAATGTAATACAATATGTATCATATAAATAAATACATGTTTCAAAAAATAAGAATCAAAAAGCTATCCCAGCTCGGTCCAGCTCCATCTCTGATAAACGCTAGAATCTGGCGCGCCTGCTCCTCGGTCAATAAATCATGCAATTCGGCGCGTGCGGGAGTCTGAGCGGGCTATGGAGCTGGCGATGTGGTCTGGGCAACCGCCGTCGAGGTAGTGGCTTGCGGAGCCGCGGCTGCGGGAGTCTGAGCGGACGGTGGAGCTATAGGAGCTGTCTGCGGAACCGCAGCCGATGTAGTAGCTTGCGGAGCCGCAGCCGAAGGAGATGCATGTGGAGGCTCGGCCGATGTACCCTGTCGCGTCTGGACCTAACGTGTGTAATAAGCGTGTAAGAACTGTGAATTATTCGAATTCGTATCATTATCAAGTTATTTCGAAACCCCATTTGGATATCTAGTTTGGAAAACCGTAGTTTATTTTAATTAGATATGTATGTATGGTTAATCAAACCTAAGTCTACAACCAAATAAGCTCAGGCTACGTACTAATATTGGATATGTTGATATCTATAATATGACATGATATTTTACTATTAAGTAGTATACATACCAGCATCTCCTTCAACTCCTGAACGGTGGCCTTCAAGCTCTCCAGTTCTGTAGGGTTTTGAAAATCGTTTCGGGGAAATTTCGAAAAATCGGTAAAATAAAGGGGTTTTCTGTAAAAAGTCAAAATACAAATATCTTATTATAAAAATTAAATATACATATTCTAGCTATGTAATTGCTATTATTTGGTGTTTATTGAGCCGCTGGTGAAATTTCAAATTTTCTGAAAAAAAAATATTATTTTATTATTATTTTAAGCCGTCACTAATACATTTAATTAGGGAAAATTACAAATTGGAATGAGTTGAAATAAATTTTGTGCATCATAAAACATTAAATAAAATTTTATCATGTGGTTTTTGGAACGAAATTATTTGCCAAAACGGTTTAGAAATTATTGAAGAAAAAAGGCTTTTTTTTGCGTAAATGGATGTTTGGGGTATTGTATTTATCATTTTTCATCACCCCACACCCGTACCCACACCCACACACCCCGATTCACTTATCCCCATGGCTGAATTCAGCAGCCCCTCTTTGGTCCCCACTTGAATTTCATAGAAATGAAAGGAAAAGAAAAGATTAGTGAGAGAAGAAGTTGGTGTTGACTTGGGGGGGTATTTTACCTTGACTTGGACTTTCTTTTCCACACCCACACCCTCCACACCCCTCCCCCACCTGCTGGCCGAGCCCCATCCTCCCTCAAACTGCAGCCCTTCCTCCTTCTTCCCCTCTCTTTTCCTCATCAAAAAAGTCTTCAAAATCCATCAAATTTCCATCAAAATTAAACCAAAACTCAAATCTAACTCCTACCCATTTTTCAATAGCTATTCTTGCATGGATCTAGCAGCTTGGAGGCCATTTTGGGAGGCTAGATTTCAAGCTTGGTCTCTTGTTTTTGGTGAGGTATAAATCCCAAGCCAAATCTAATTATTGGATAGTTTCTTTGATTAAAGTCAATTAAGTTTGAATGCAACTCTAATTGGGATTTAGTTTGTAATGAAAAGAGTTTGAGATCAAGTTAGGTTGTGATCATGTGTTCATGGTTGTGTGATGGTTGTTTTTTTTTAGCATCTTAAGTTATGCAACTTAAATTTGTTACTTATTGCCAATTGTAACATGTAATTGTCCAAATGAAAATATTTTGGAAACTAGGTTTTAGGATAGATGTAATTAGATGAAATAAAAATCTACTTAATATTTTTTGTGACCTAATTAAGTTATTTGGTGAATATTGTGGCCACTAAAATTGTAGAACAAGATTAGTAGTTAGTTGTTAATGGTTAGTTTAAGGAAATTGTGTTAATGATGCTAATTTGCTAACTAGGCTTTTGAAATTGGTTATATAATTGGGATTAAAAGTGTGATTAGGTTTTTCTTGGCTTCATTAACTTTATTAAGTGTGGTTTAATGCTTTGGATCATACAATTCTAAGCTAGATTGTAGTTTGTGTATTTTGCTTTGAAATTGTTAAAAAGGGTATTTTTGGTAAACTAGAATATTAGGATTTTTGGAAATTAATGAGATTAAATTCCGGAAATTGTTTATACGACTTATTTAAGATATTTAATAAATATATTGGCCGCTACATTCATTTAAATATCGTGTTTTGTACAAAAACGGCGATTTGTGCTTGCTAGATTTTCGGAAAAATGACTTTTTAAGTGAAATTGGCGTTTTTGTGAGTTTTAACCTAGTTTGTATTAAAATTAGAGTTTGTGATTATGCAAATGAGTGTATTTGGGTTTTTCTCGATGGTTTGGCGTTTGTACGCCGACATCGAGGGTTTTTGGGTTGATTTGTGAAAAGCAACCATAGGTTTTGACCTATGTGGGATTCGTGCGTCGTTTTGGTCATGAGTCGGACTTTAATACGATGCGGTGTGTTATGATATGTAGGTGCCCTATGTGGACTTCGAGACGACAAGCAAGCGCGTGACGACGTCGGCACCGGTTAGCGAGGACCAGGTGAGTAGATTTATATCTACGGGGAGAAGTCGGGTGGATGGCGTATAGCACCCCCGCAGTCCGTGGTGGTGTATACGGATGCGTATACACACCAACATTTATTATATGTTATTTAGGATTAATAACGATGCTTAGGATGGATATTGGTGTGTTGGACTATTTTTTTAGTGTTGCGAACCCTAGGGTAGTGTTGCACTACACATACACACATACATACTTGCATACATTCCTATTGATATGTGCTCATGGGATTCTTTATAGTTATGTGTTCACATGGGTATGGGACTATGTGTTCACATACGGATTGAGGATGATACTTGGGATTGAGCTGAGTCGAGGAGATTTGATTTGAGGCCGTGAGATCGGTGATATAGCAGGGTTCGTATCTTAGATACGACATGACGTTGTAGCGGGTCCTTGACGTAGTGTTTCACACATGTCCATGCACACGTAGGCGGTATCAGTATGGTACTAGACGTAGATCAGTACCCCGATCATGATATTTGATAAAGAGGATACCAGGTGAATAGTATGATGAATGTGATATTGACCCGTACCCAGATTGGGATGCCGTACGACGGATTTACGTACGAGCTATATTGATGATTGATCCGCACTCTTGACTTGGGATGCCTGATTATAGATATGGTATCGAATATGATATTATTGAGGCGGGATCACCGACTATACATATACAGGTATGTATATGTATCGACTCAGATGATAGGCGGTTTCCTTACCTGTAGTTCAGCCTGTTAGTTCAGCCGTATAGTTTAGTGTAGTTGTTAGATTAGATTAGACTTCGTACCTATTTCAAAAACTAACGAATCGTGGGCATTTTTAAAGACAGCTCAAGGGAATCTACGGATATTTCAAAAAACGACGTATCTTTTCATAAAAACACCGTAGCCCCTATTTTCAAAACCCCATGATTCGTGTTATTTCAAAAGGCACCATTTGTAGGACTTATATTAGATTATTGCAGATTAGTTATCGTTGTGTCTAGTATTCAGCTCCCGCACATTATTGCTGTTCGCTCTGCCTCGCATACTTATTGTGCTGCACATTCTATTATTGATATCATGCTGTTAGGACACCAGCACCATTACCGATGATGCGTATGTACCACGTACACCTACTTGCCGGCTCACACACATCTTTATCGGTAATTTCCATGTCACGTACACTTTAGAGAATATAATTGCTTGACTTAGATTGTTAGCTAGTAGTTTTGACATGATATTAGTGTACTTCCCTTATATGCCATATTAGACATTGTAGTTATTACCTACCACTTCATGCATACGGTTATTCAGTTGTTCATGCCTAGTTCATTATCATTGACATATGCACTTGTGATGATTTCTTGAGATTTATGATATTTCTGGATTTCGGGGAAAGCCGCAAAATTTACAACTTATGATCTTTTAAAATATAAAATGTTGCGGTTTTCTAGTGATGTAAAGTGTCGTCCACCATGAGTTTGCTGTGGTTTTGGAGATCCGTGTCGAGGAGTGGAGGAACCGTCACGGGTACATGGTGGGCCCGGTATGGTACCCCGGGGCAAGAGCAATGTGGTGTTGACGTTGAGCCTGGCTGGGGAGCACTACCTACCGGTGATATTACCCGACGCGTCGGATATCCGGAGGATACCGTCGTGGTCTTGAGATGGATGGTAGGGGCCGGTCCGGACTGACGGCGCCCTAGATATTGAGCTTGAGACATTGATATTTTGAGACAGTGAGATTTATGTTTTGTGTCGATGCTAGACACTGTTGATACTGATTTCATTATGATACCTCAGTTTAAAAATACGAAGGAAATCTCACTAATTTATGAAAACAGTTTCTTCATTTACATGTATTCTGTTTCATGCATTCATACCTCATTCATATGATATATTGCTACCTGAGGCACTGACACGGGCACATGAAATATTACTCGGGTTAGATTTTACCCTAGTCATTGTTATAGGCTGCCTGTTATACTTATATTTGAGGATATATTATGATCATTGACCTAGGTTGCGTTATTTATGCGATTTCTGTGCGTAGATGTTTTTCTATTCACGAGTTGGCAACTCACCCCCGTTGTGCCCCAGTTTCTTGCAGGTTTTGCCGTACAGGTTTAATTACGGCTTCGCGGGCTCAGTTTCATTCGGGTGACTTGCTAGTAGGTGGGTTTTTCTTGTATCGTACCCATCATATTACCTTGTATAATATTATTCTGTTGTATCTAGTAAATTCCATCAACCAAACATGTATTTATTGAGATAGAGACCAGTGTTGGTTATTCTTTCGACCTTAGAGTCGCTCGTTATATTTCTGGTGGTTTTGAGTTTCCTTTTGAGTTTTGATCCTCGCCGTTGGCGTTGTATATTATATTGTTTGTGTGGTTGTGACCGTCGATTGACGAAGAGCTAGCTCCCGCTTGGGGATGCCCTTTTCTTGATTTCGTATACTATTCATGTTGTATCCCATTTGGGGGCCAGTATTTACAAAGGAGACTCTGCCGAAATTTTCAGTAAATTTTGATGTTCTTAAAAACCGCATAATTCGGCTTATGCTATTAAAACTACTTGTTCTAAATTGGTTTTCCTTCACTTTACTACTTTTCTTGGTTTGGATTTCTAGGTTTTTCGGTTTACTTAGATTACGTACGCCTCGAGACGTTCGTAGTTTAAGTGCCGGTCATGTTCCGTTCTTTCGGGTCGTGACAAGTTCCTGCTGGACACGTCGCTCACTGGAGACGGAGGAAGTAACCGTCGGGGTGGAGTCCAACCTCATATGGGCCCTGCTAGGGCCCAGTCCCCGGCCTCTCTCCCAACCTCCGTGGTGCCCTCCGTGTGCGGCGTCCGGGACTGGGGTCAGCAGCCACGGATCGCTCTGTCTGGTAAAATCGATCCCCGAGGCCTCGGCCTGCTCAACCACCCGCTCCTACACCCACATTAAGCAGTAAAGTATAAGTATAAAATTTAAATTTGAACCTTCCAAAACTAAAATTTCAAATATGGGTGTTCCCCTCCGAACGGCGGCCGAGACGTTAGGACGTCCTGTGCCTGAGGTTCGGGGCAGATGCTATTTGGTTTTATCCGTCTACCTCTCTGAATATGCCAAGTTGATTTATGGCACCGTGTATCGGAGGTTTAGACGGATGCGGCCGATATAGCAGACTTCGTAAGATTCCCCCTCAGGGTGAGGGGTTTTTGATTGTGGGGACGCTCTTCCCTGCAGGCGCAAGCCCCTGCAGTTAATTACGCTACCGCATCGCGGTAACAACTTTCTCCTTCTCCAGAATTTCACTTCGTGTCGTGTGTGTTTGTTTTGTTTGTGGTTGCCCGTGGATTGTATACGGAGACTGAGTAATGCCGTCGCCCGTAGGACGTGGATTAGTCCAAATCCGTATTTACTTAGATTTGGGTTTGGTGTTTTTAGTTTAAGGATACGTTAGTCGCGTTGCGGCTAAGATCAACTTAAACGTTCGTTAAGGATACGTTAGTCTTGTTTGAGACTAAGATCAACTTAACGGGACCATTTAGGTCCGACAAAAGAGCATTTGGGCTCTATTGTTCCAGTTTGGGAGATTCATAGTCCAATTTGGGACTAAAGTCTGTTTGGAGGATACGTTAGCCATTTTTGAGGCTAAGATCGACTCAAACGTTTGTTAAGGATACGTTAGTCCAGTTTGAGACTAAGATCAACTTAACGGGACCGTTTAGGTCCTACAAAAGAGCATTTGGGCTCTATTTTGCCAGTTTAGGGACGTGGTGGTCTATCGCCAGTTTTAGGACGTGGAAGTCCATTGCCAGTTTAGGGACGTGGTGGTCTATTATTAGTTTAGGGACGTCTCGGTCCGATATTAGTTTAGGGACGTTCCGGTCCGTCGCCAGTTTAAGGACGTAGTGGTCCATTATTCCAGTTTAGGGACGTGGTGGTCCGATATTAGTTTAGGGACGTTTCGGTCCGATATTAGTTTAGGGACGTTCCGGTCCGTCGCCAGTTTAAGGACGTAGTGGTCCATTATTCCAGTTTAGGGACGTGGTGGTCCGATATTAGTTTAGGGACGTTTCGGTCCGATATTAGTTTAGGGACGTTCCGGTCCATCATTAGTTTAGGGACGTTTCGATCCGATATTAGTTTAGGGACGTTTCGGTCCGATGTTAGTTTATGGACATTTCGGTCCAATATTAGTTTAAGGACGTTTCGGTCCAATATTAGTTTAAGGACGTTTCGGTCCACGAGTTTAAAGACCCCGCAGTCCATATCGATGTGTGGTCGTTGGGACCCGTCACCTCTTTGACGTCGTTGAGGAATTACAACGACGGATGTCAAAGGAGTTCGGAGATGTACCCTCGAACCGGATGTAAATTGATTTAGAAGAGCAATTTTGCTCAGTCAATTTAATTTAAGGACTTATGGCCAAGATTGGGCTAAGTCCAGTTGAAATGTTCAACATTTTATTTGCTTTTGCATTGCATTTCTTTTTTTATTTTTATTTGGGTCTTGCCCAGAAAAGATGCAGAGCATCAATTTATTTTGGGCTCTGCCCTTTTAGAAATGATGCAAGGCATCAATTTTATTTGGGCTCTGCCCTTGTATAAAGGATGCAAAGCATCAATTTATTTGGGCTCTGCCCATTTATTGCCTTTCAATTTAATTAGGCCCACTAGGTCTTATTGGTTTGGGCCTGGCCCTTTAGAAAATGCATTGCATTTATCAAGCGGTTTGCGCCAATCAAAAAGCACAACAGTGCAAATTTATAAGTGCAAAGCACTATTAATTTGAGAATCTTTTAGATTCAAGAACCGATGGTTCATAAAACAAGTGCAAGGCACTATTTGATTTATTTCTAAGAAAAAAACAAGTTTTTCTTGTTTTTCTTATCTCAGAGAACCAAAGGTTCATAAAAGTGCAAGGCACTATTAATTTAATAACCTTTTAGGTTCAAGAACCGATGGTTCATAAAACAAGTGCAAGGCACTATTTTTTAGATCTAAGAAAAAACAAGTTTTTCTTGTTTTTCTTATCTTAGAGAACCAAAGGTTCATAACAAGTGCAAGGCACTATTTTTACTTATTTATTTATTTAACGTTAAAGATCTATGATCTTGTTCATAAGAGAATTTTCTCTTCTTTAAAAGGTTTTTACCTTTTTTCTTTATTCTTCAAGAGTTCTCCTCTCTCTTTTTTATAGCAAAAAATGTTGATTTTGAAATTAGGTCTAGGGTCCTTTTTATAGTGCCCATAAATTAGTTAAAGTTTGTTAAAGAGAATATTCTCTAAGTGATTTGGGGAATTTTCCCCACCGTCGGATCTTTAATCCAAAGGTTTCTGCTTTACAGAAGAAAATCTTCTTGTTTTAGCAAGAACAGAAAAGATTTATTCTGTTTTGCGCAACTCCCCCAGCGCGTGACACGTGTCGCGCAACTGAATTTTTCCTTTTTTTTTTTTTTTTTTTTAAGATTGCGCAACTGCGCGCGCTGACACGTGTCGCGCAGCGCGCTGCGCAACTGCGCAGACACGTGTCGCGCAGCGCGCTGCGCAACTGCGCAGACACGTGTCGCGCATTTGCGCAGTTGCGCACTGCGCAAAATTTTTTTTTTTTTTTTTTTTTTTTAAGATTGCTTAACTGCGCGCGCTGACACGTGTCGCGCAGCGCACTGCGCAACTGCGCAGACACGTGTCGCGCAGTTACGCACTGCGCAAATCTTTTTCTTTTTTTTCTTTTTTTTTTTTTTTTTAAGATTGCGCAACTGCGCGCGCTGACACGTGTCGCGCAGCGCACTGCGCAGACACGTGTCGCGCAGTTGCGCACTGCGCAATTTTTTTTTTTTTTTTTTTATATTATTTTTTTTTTATTTAAGATTGCGCAACTGCGCGCGCTGACACGTGTCGCGCAGCGCACTGCGCAACTGCGCAGACACGTGTCGCGCACTTGCGCAGTTGCGCACTGCGCAATCTTTTTTTTTTTTTATTTTTTTTTATTTTTTTTTAAAACTCTTATGGAGTACGTTACTTCATTTATTTTAACTTTAATTTTCTTTTTAATTTTCAAGACAGAGCTTTGCTCTGATTGGAGAAAAATAGAAGTATTGCTTGTTTCCCATCTTGGAATTTAAACAGAGGTTTGCTCTGATTGAGGTAAACAAATGCCCCCCACCGTTGCGCTTACGTGGCTTTCTAACGTGAGGGCAGCGGTGGTAGACACCGGACCGTCGCGCCATCTTTTGGAAGCTGAAAGGGCACTTGATGCCTATAAATAGGACCTTTGGTCCTCGAAATTTTTTTTATTTTTTTTATATTTTTTATTTTTTAACCACTTCAAGAATTTTGACTCAGAGCCTTGCTCTTGCTTAAGAATTTTCAGAGCCTTGCTCTTGATTTTATTTTATTTTTTTTTTTTCAAGAACTCCAGAGTTCATAACCATCATAGGTAAAAATTAAATTAAATTAAATTAAAGCTGATTAATAGAGCCTTACTCTCCATAGATCCCTGATCTAAAGAAAACCTATTTAGGGTTTCATTTAGCAGAGCTTTGCTCTAAAGAGGTCCAAAGAGAACTCGGGAGAATCCTGTTAGGGTTCCATTAATAGAGCTTTGCTCTATAAAAGATTTTTCTTATATCTTCTTAATTAATGGAGCTTTACTCCTCCCAACTTATATGGCACTTGAGAATATTATTATTATTATATCATTTTTTTTCCAGAGCGGAGCTCTCAATATTTTCAGGGAATTTTTCTCAAATTCTCCTCATAACTGATTTTGACTGGTGTCGCTCCTGTCTGCAGAGCATTGCTCTCGAGGAGTTTAACTTTTAACTTTCTGTATTTCCTTGTTTATTAATATCCCTGTATTGTTTTTTTTCAGGTATTATGGCGGTGCGCCTATACAGCTGGCACGAGTTCATCACTTATGAGGATATCCGTGTACAGGGCCGTCAACAGAACCAGGAGTTTACGGACGCTCAATGTGCAGAGGTCATGGGTCGCCTGAATGCCAGCGGTGGCTGGCTGCTACCTCGTCGTTCGGCCCTTTTGAAAGTCGTGCTGGGGTCAATATGGAGAGCACTCCCAGGTCTTCACGAGGCCTTACCGCTCAATGCGCTAGATGATGCCGAAGACAAGGTGCATTCAGTGTACCTGACGGGGCTGATTTCGAAGAAACGGCGAAACAACCTCGTTGACATCCTACATCAAATCTTTCAGCAGACGGCAATCGTTGCTGCTTATCGAAGGCCGGAGGGGCTTGCCGATGATATTGACACCGAGGAGCGCAAGAGGCTGCGCATAAGAATAATTAGAAAGGCCAAAAGAAGTTTGGACGGCCTTACTTTTGAATTCCTCAATCCCTGCCCCGGATCTGAAGTTATTCCATTGTAATAATGTTTTCCTTTTACCGCTTTTCAAAATTGTAAGAATTTTTGCCAATATGAATGGAAACTTTTTACTTCAGCTTCTCTTATTTCCCGTCCTGAGTTTTCTGTCCATGCATAAATGAATGCGTCACGCATGCCAGATCAAATGTAGACCGGATATTCTCTCTGTCATCTTCTTTCTTTTAAAGTCAGCAGGCTGTCTTAATAACCATGGTTGATGGATGTCTAAAACGAGTATTCTGACTTCCTCAGGAAATAGCGATGGCTTAGGCCGCAGGTTCAGGTCTAATGCCTAAGACTTTTCAATTCTATAAGCCGTGAGGGTCTCATAGAGGCTTTTCTCCCTACGGATCGAGAGGATCTCATAGGTGGATTTTCTCCTTAGGAATCGTGAGGATTCTTAAGTGTGGTTTTCTCTTATAAGTCGTAAGGATCTTATAAGAGAATTTTCCCTCTTACGAATCGAGAGGATTCGTAAGTGGTTGTTTCCCTCCTCGTCGAAATTCGACTTCGGAGAGTGAGACCCGTGGATAGTATGCAAGAGACCGTTTTGGGCCGACTTGCAGGGTCCCAGTGCTTAGGAAACAGGTTTTTTAATCCCTACTGCCTAAGGCTTTATCTCACGAGTCGAGACGCATCGAGAAAATCTCGCAAAGACATCAATTTCCTCACGAGTCGAAACGGATCGAGCAGATCTCGCAAGAACATCTTAACGTCGCATTTAACCTCTGCTCTTTACGACAGAAGCCCGTTAAGGTTGGTGGTACTTAGGGTTTTGGCCATCGTACCGTCGCATAAGCTGATATAGTCCTCGATAGGCAATCGTGCTGTTCGAGTAGCCCTGCGACTGCCGTGTCTCTGATCCCTTCGGGGGCTGGACAAGACGTCTTCAAGCAATCCTCCTTGGCAGTTTGACCGTCAGAAGAGCAAGCGCTAGGAATTTGCCATGCCGCTTTTTACTTGAGGTTAGGCTCATTTTGGAGAGCCCCGATGAGTCATAACCACTCCGCGCTGGTGTGGGGATGATCTCCGATAGTCTTTCGGGCTTTATATGAGTTTCCGTTAAGACCCTGAAGCTAGGAATTTGGCCTTTGCTTCGTTTGCTGGCATTGCGTCTGCTGTATCGAGACGAATGTTGCGGTGGGAACTAGGGATTTTGCCGTGGCTCCGTTTGTTTGATGACGTTACGTCTGCTGTGTCGAGACGAACGTTGGGGTGACATCTCGTCTGCTGTATCGAGACGGACGTCGAAGTGGTGACCACTCCACACTGGTGCGAGATGATCTCCGATTGTCTTTCCGGTTTTATATGACTTGCCGTTAAGACCCTGAAGCTAGGAATTTAGCCTTCGCTTCGTTTGCTGGCATTGCGTCCTCTGTATCGAGACGAATGTCGTGGTTGTCTCTAGGTTACTGGTGAACCGCCGAGGTTTGGAACTAGGGATTTTGCCGTGGCTCCGTTTGTTTGATGACGTTACGTCTGCTGTGTCGAGACGAACATTGGGATGACATCTCGTCTATTGTATCGAGACGGACGTCGAAGTAGTGACCACTCTGTGCTGGTGCAAGATGATCTACGGTTGTCTTTCCGGTTTTATATGAGTTACCGTCAAGACGTCGAAGCTAGGAATGTGGCCTTCGCTTCGTTTGCTTTGATGTGTCCAAATCCTGTTGGAGGACGAACGCTGGGGTTAACATTTCGTCTGCTGTATCGAGACGAACGTCAAGGTGGTGACCACTCTGTGCTGATGCGAGATGATCTCCGATTGTCTTTCCGGTTTCATGTGAGTTACCGTAAAGACGTTGAAGCTAGGAATGTGGCCTTCGCTTCATTTGCCTTGTCATGTCTGAATCCCTGCTGGAGGAAGAACGCTGGGGTCGACATCTCGTCTGCTGTATCGAGACGGACGTCGAGGTGGTGACCACTCTGTGCTGGTACGAGATGATCTCCGGTTGTCTTTCTGGTTTTACATGAGTTACCGTAAAGACGTTGAAGCTAGGAATGTGGCCTTCACTTCATTTGCTTTATCATGTCTGAATCCCTGCTGGAGGAAGAACGCTGAGGTTGACATTTCGTCTACTGTATCGAGACGAACGTCAAGGAGGTGACCACTTCATGTGAGATGGTCTCCGATTGTCTTTCCGGTTTTATGTGAGTTACCGTAAAGACGTTGAAGCTAGGAATGTGGCCTTCGCTTCATTTGCTTACACTGCGTCTGGTGTATTGAGACGAGTGCTGAGGTGGAGCTGGGATTTTGCCATCACTCCGCTTTGTTTCGACCGTGAGGTCTTTTGTTGACGTTGCATCTGCCTCCAGCTGGACTGCGGAGGAACGCTGTTGTTGACATTGCGTCTACTGTATCGAGACGAATGCTGAGGTGAAGCTGGGGTTTTGCCATCGCTCCGCTTGATGGTGTAACATCTGTGTCCTGTTGGAATGAGGAGGCACACTGTTGTTGGTTTCTAGGCTGTAGACGTTGACGTCGAGACCCTGAAGCTCGGGATTTTCGTTTGCTTCATTTGTTGACATTATGTCTGGGATATTGCGACAGATGTCAAGGTTGTCCTTGGGTTGTCTATGAACCGTCGAGATTTGGCTTCGCTTTCTGGCGGAGCTTGTTGGGAAGGTATGGTTCCCTCTTTGTTTGTGCCCCTGGATTGTATACAGGGATCGATGTGATTTCACCTGTAGGGCAAAAGTTTCATTCTTTCATTTTTTTTTCCCGCGATGCTCTATCATTTCAGCTTTTATATCGCGAAGGTCGCGATTGCCCAATCATTTCGGCTATTTTTCGCGATGCCCAATCATTTCGGCTGTTTACTTTATTTTTACTCACTGCTCTTTATTGCGAGTTGCCCAATCATTTCGGCCGTTTATTATGTTTTTACTCGCTGCTTTTTATTGCGAGTTGCCCAATCGTTTCGACTGTTTTGTATACATACATTTTTACTTGCTGATTCTGTTTGCAAGTTGCCCCATCATTTCGGCTATTTCGTATGCATTTTTTTTTGCGAGTAGGGAATTTGGGGTCTGATACCAATCTTGGCATCAGTATCGCTGCGACTGGAATATTACCAGGAGCGAATCATCATTTGCCTTGAAAGGACTTGGAATTTGATACCGGTTTAGGCATCAGTATCGCTGCAACTGGGATATTGCCAGGAGCGAATCATCATCTGCCATGAAAGGACTTGGAATTTGATACCGATTTAGGCATCAGCATCGCTACAACTGGAATATTGCCAGGAGCGAATCATCATTTGCCTCCGTCGATGTCGAACAAAGGTGGCTTAGTAAACAGGGTTAGGGGTCCTGTCGGCTAAGGCTTTTGACTTCATGGGCCGTAAGGGTCTCACAAAGGTATTTCTCCCTCCAAGTCGTGAGGATCTTGTAGGTGTGTTTTCTCCTTGGGAATCGTGAGGATTCCTAAGTGTATGTTCTCTTGTAAGTCATAAGGATCTTACAAAAGGGTTTTCTCCTTATAAGTTAAGAGGACTTACAAGGGTTGTTCACCGTGTGGACATATCCCCAGTCACGGATGAGACTTGGTTAGGGAAATGTTTATTCGCGTCCGTGGATTGTATACAAGGGCCAATATCGGACCACTTGTAGGGCAATATTGGAAGTTTGTGGGGGTTTGCTTAAGCACAGGTTTAGGTCTCTGTGAGTTAAGACTTTCAAATCTTATGAGCCGTAAGGGTCCCACAAGAGAGTTCTTCTTACGAGTCGTGAGGATCTCGCAAGCGTATTTTCTCCTTAGGAATCGTGGGGATCCCTAAGTGTGTTGTTCCTTTGTGAGTCGTAAGGATCTCACGCAGGTGGTTTCTCCTTACAGGGTCGAGAGGACCTTATAAGTGTTTCTCAACGAGGTTGCGCCCTTTCGGGTTTTCACAAACACTCGCCGGTAGTCCTGCTGTTTTTACTCACGGAGCCCTTTCGGGTTTTCATCCGTGCCCATTTTGCTTATGGACATACCGTTTTTATTTTATTCTTTTTATTTTTATTTTATTTTTCTTTTTTTTTTTCTCTTTTTTTTTTTACGAGGTCGCGCCCTTTCGGGTTTTCACGAACACTCGCCGGTAGCCCTGCTGTTTTTACTCACGGAGCCCTTTCGGGTTTTCATCCGTGCCCATTTTGCTTGTGGACATACCGTTATTATTATTTTTTATTTTTATTTTATTATTTTTTTTTTAACGTCAGCCTGAAGATGCTGCGGGTTGGGAGTAGTTTAACGACGTTTCGGTCATTTGCAAGTTTTAGGACATTGCGGTCCGTCATTAGTTTAAGGACGTTTCGGTCCGTTGTTAGTTTAAGGACGTTTCGGTCCGTTATCCAGTTTTAGGACGTAGTGGTCCGTTAGGCTTTCTCTATGAATGAGCATGATGCCCCCGGCGTGTCCATATTTTTCGGAGCATGCGGTTGTGGCGGGTTCACCTTCCAAATTTCGGACAACGCGAACTTGCCCTGTTGGTATTGGTCTTCAACCCAGTTTTTGAAGACGTAGCAGTCCTCGATCAGGTGACCTACTGTTTGGTGGTAAGGGCAATAATTAGGATTATTAATATCGCCTGGCCACAACGGACGTTTTGGACTCGGCAGATTGATGAGTCTGTTGCGCACTGCCAGCTCGAACAGTCCCCTTGTTTTATCTTGCGGAAACGAGTAGGGACGTTTCAACTTTTCCTGAAGGGATTGCCGCTTGTTGCTTTGGCAAGCAACTGGTCTAGGGTCACCTGATTGTTGGTGAGCGCTGGCGACGAGGGCCTTTTTTCCTTTTCTTTTATCCTTTTTGTTCGATCCTTTGTTTGCGGGGTCGGGATTTTTTTCGAGTAGCATGCGATTGCATGGCTGAACGTTCTCGCAGCTTCTCAATTCCTTTATTTTTGAAATAGGTTCCCCGAGGGAAGAGTTGGGGGTAGCTTCTTCGTCAGAGTCGCTTCCAAAGGTGATAATTTGTGATCCCTTGAAGTCGGCTATATGACAGTCGGCGGTGGCTCTTTTGCGCTCATCTATCGCATTTTTCCGATGTCCACAAGCTTCACACTTTGTTCTGTCGGAGTGTCGCTTTTGAGCGACGTACCCTTGCCACCAACAGTTAAAGGATTCGCAGTCTTCGGTAGGATGTATGATCTTCTGATGATATAAACAGAAGTTAGGGTGCATCTCTACCTCAGAGAAAGGATTTTCTTCAGAGGGCGGTAGCTTCATTCCTACTGATAGAGCTTTGGCGAACCGTTTCCTCGTCTTGAATTTGTTTTTACCCGCAGTGTATGGCTTTTGATTTGACGGGAATACCTTGGTTATTTCCAGTATGGCCATTTCATGCTCTTGATTGGCTTTTGCTTTCAGACGAATTTCATTTAGGAAGGCATCGATCAACTTGTCTGACGGCCGCGGAATTTCTGTTTCAGGGTCCGCCGTTGATTTCTCAGCGCAAGGATCCTCCTCATCATCCATCAGTGAATGAGAAATCACATGACAAGTCGCTACGTAGTCTTCGGATTCATCCAGATAAGTTTTCTCCATCGTTTTCATCCTCGACGAAAGAACAAGTTGCCCCCGGCGTGTCCGTCTTCTTTGGAGAGTGCGGCTGTGGGGGGTTTACCTTCCAGCTTTCAGACAGCGCAAACTTGCCTTGCAGGTATTGATCCTCGATCCATCCCTTAAAGACGAAACAATCCTCAATTGGGTGACTTACCGTTTGGTGGTAAGGGCAATAATTGGGATTATTAAGATCGCCTGGCTGCGACAGACGCTTTGGATTCGGCAGATTAATAAGTCTGTTGCGCACTGCCAGCTCAAACAGTCTTCTCGTTTTATTCTGCGGAAACGAGTAAGGACGTCCCAGCCTCTCTTCGAGGGATGGGCGTGGGCGCACGTTGTTTTGGCGAACGACCGGCTTTGAGTTGTTCGACCGTTGTTGAGTATTGGCAACGAAGGTTGCCTTCCCTTTGCCATTTTCATTCCAAGGCTCTGTCTTTGAAGAAGAAGGCATATGGCCCATCTGGTCCATTTGGGCTAATTTGTCGATCAAGGCCTGGAAGGTGGTCGGCCTGAAGAACATCATGAATTGCGAGATGGTCGCCTGCGGATCGAGAGTGCCCACAAACATGCCTACCGCAGGTGCCTCTTCTATGCGTTGTTCGCATTTCGACCATAGGTTTCGCCATCGTGTTGCGTATTGGACCCACGTTTCGCCTGGCCTTATCCTGGCATTTATCAGTGCTGTTATCGGGGTGCGTTCACTAGCACTCGCGAATCTTTGTGTAAACAGCAGTTCCATCTCTGCAAATGTTTTGACAGAGTCGTTAGGTAGCTCCGAATACCATTCAAAGGCTGTTTCTGCTAAGCTGCCGACGAATTGACGTAGCAACAATTTGTCATCGCCTCCAGTATTGCCGCATAAGGCCCTGAATTGAGCGACATGCTGATGCGGATTCCCTGTCCCTTTATATACGTGGAATTTAGGGATCGTATATCCTGGCGGGTAACTGATTTGGTCATACCAGCTCGGATACGGTCGTCCGGTTCTAACAATTTGCCCAGCCGCTTCGTTTGCCTGATGAACCCGGATCTGCTGAGCTATATATTCATCTAGGTCAACTTTGGAGATTGCCTCCTCCTTGGCTGTTGATAGAGCCGGCGGAGGATTTGACGTTTCTCCCCTGTCGTCTTCAAGGACGATCGGAGGATCTTCAGCAGGAGGGTCCGGCTGTAACATCATCCCTACCATATCTTTGAAGAGGAGCGCCATCTGCTTTATGTTAGCCGCCTGCTCTGCAGCTTCTTTGTTCCTCTTTTCGAGAACTCTGCGTAAAAAGTCAGCGTCGGTTTCTTGTTCTTGACGCTCATCCGAAGACATTTCAGAGCTTTCTTTTGGCTCAGTGAGTGCAGCCATTGTATTCATCATTTCCTGAAGCTTTTGTTGTTGCTCCTGGGCTTTCGTCACGGATCGGGTGAGCGGTCGGTGGCCCGTAGAAGTGCGGCTTTCCTCCTTTCCAGAAGCCATATAAACAGTGTGCACCACCATGCCCCCAGACTTGGGGCGTTTGTGTTCGGTGTCTTTGCGATTTGCCGAAGACACAGGGGCTTTTTGCGGCCTCCTTTTTTGAGTGATTGGAGTTAAGGGAACCGTTGTAGTGGGCACCCGAGTAGCTTTTGTTTCTTGTGGTTTGACAGAGTAATCCTTCCCCTGCTGAACCTTCATCTTTTTCTGTCGTCGGAGGCAGTCTCGATCGATCACCGACTCTTGGACCTGTCGCCAGACTTTGTAAATTTTAGAGGACAGCCGTTGAGAGGGCTGCTCTAACTTCTTCTCTGGAGTATTCTCCACAGGTGAAGGAGTTCGTTTCAACATCGCAGTAGGAGAGTTTCTGCGCACCTTGTTGAGCAGTTCAAAGCTGTTCTTGGTTGGAACAGCAGCATCGATCCTCACCATCGGAGTTGGAGGAGTAAGTCCAGAGGGGGAGTTGCCCCCAGCCTTCCTCACTCGGCGCCAGTAGCGACGTCGGGCATGTCGTGCTGATGGAGTTGTTTCAGCTATAGGGGTGACCTCCTCATGCCCCCTGTGTTGGTCAGAATATACCGGTACCAGCTTTTTAAAGATCGACGTCCGTTGAACGGGGACGGCCAACCTGTCAGAAGCGGGCTTCCGAACATGGGAAGCAACCTTGGTGACTTCGCCAAGAACGGGAGTTGGAATGGCTATCCGGTTCGGTATAACGCCTTCTGATATGGCAGGCTTCTTCGTGAGCCTGTTAGAGCTCTGGCCTAGTCCGTTAAAAACTGAAGCAGCGGAGTTGGACGACCCGTTGAGAGGTGTCGCGGCAGTTGTCACGCCCCGCTTCCCAGAGTACGCAAGATTGGGCACGTGACATAGCCAACCATGCTACCTGTGGGTATGAAGTATCCATCCACAGTCACATTACGGCTGTAGAGATATCAAGAACAAGATAAATAAACTATCTAACACATGTCCAAATCCATAATAACCAGAGTCAATGATAAATAAGTGCGGAAGCAAATGATCCAATGCAATAATAGAAAGGTACGTCCCAAAATGCGGGATCACACCTGGAAATAAAATGCAATAAATGAACTAACCACTACGGAACTCACAAATCAGCCTGCTGGCTGAAGTACTCCTGCTCGGTCGTCGATAGAGGTAAGGAATCTGGGCCATGCAAAACCCAGACGTCAGCGCGTCATGTCAACCAAATAATATAGTATGAACATGGTAATAAGCAATGCAGGGATGAACATGAATAAAACAATAATATGAAAAATAACAGTGCAGGGTAGTGTGCAGTGGGTACCTATACTGTTCTATCGGGTTTCTATTCTAAAGTCTTTGAAATCAATTGATGAATCGTCGATGTAACTCAATAGTATCCCGTGCGTGCCCGGGACCACGGTCAAGGTCCTCGGGGCTGAATCCGAGACGTGCCGCTAAGCAGTAATAGGTAGTAGGATGGATGAGTGATGTCAGCATCATCACTCCCGGACTGGCCAAGCCCGTAAGACTGATCAGAACAAGTATCGAACTGTTGAGTTACAAGTCGGTTTCACCTTTGATTTCCCCATACCCCCAAGCTATGTATGTCAGGTCAGGTATTCAGTAGTCACGGACTAATGCCAACACAAAATCAGGTAAAGTAGGTCTGTCTGGATGACAACAGGAATGGTCGGGTTTGTCGGCATTAGGCACAAGATCAGGTAACAGGTAAAGCCATGGTACATCAGGTCCAGCCAGGTAATGTATAAAGGTGTCATGTCATGTCAAGAGTGTACGGTACCATGTCATGTCAAGTAGGTAGTGTAACAGGTCATGTCAGGAAGCACAAGATGTCATGTGGGTGCTCATAATCAAACTATCATAGACATGTGTATAAATAAACAAGCATGAGTACTATTAGAACAATAAACTGGAACATGTAATATGATATGCAAATAGATATAATTTCAAGGATATGGATGCACAGTTATCGATTAGGGTTACATTTATAGTTCCAATATTAATTAGGATGCAATTTATTAAACATGGAGTATTAATATCACATTGTTATGTAGTGATGTGATCTATGCTTGCAATTATATGTATCTTAAATGCGATGGATGCAAACGGGTATCCGAAAAGTTATAAAACTATAAAATGGTAATGTGGGATGTACAACTAAACAATATGTGATATAAATATTGATATAATAATATTAATATGGATATCATATTCAAAGCGATTAATAACTATAAAAGTGGTATTGATTAACCACGCACAAGCAAGTTCCGTTCAGAAATTCAGCGTCACCCTAATTTGTAAAATAGGTTAAAAATAACAAACGTTCTCCAAAAGGGATGTATCTTATACCAAAACAAAGATAATTCAATAAGGTTTTCAGTTTTATAAGTATAAGCATCTCAGGTTGTCCCTACAAAAAGTTATGAACATTCGAAGTTGAAAGTTTGCTGCTGGAATTTCCTGGACAGCAGTTTGGAGACATTTTCATTTGCATTTTACGTTATTTAACCAATTTATTTTTCCAGTAAATACTTCATAGAGTTATAGTATTCTGAATTAGCTTCGTAACGAACTAAAGAACGTATACTAATAATTTTTCTATGATTTATAATGAATTTTATAAGATAAGGTGTACAGTAAATTTCAGATTTGTCATATCCGATTTTTCAACGACGTTTCATATGTAAGCTATAAGATTTTCAAATGTATATCATTATAAAATGAAGATTATAAAAGTATATAGCATGTAGCAAGATTAACTTGCCTCGATGGGTCGCGAATCGGGAAAACGGAACGTTAACCGTCGGCGTGGAAAACTCGCGACGGACGCTCGGTTCACGGAATGAACCCATACGACGAACAAAGGAACCACACGGGTTGGGATACCTCGCTGGAACGTCGAGAAACGTCACCGGCACGACGGAATTCCGGCAACAAAAGAACAGTTAAAAGAAATGAAAAACGAGACATGAAGCAAGAAGAGGAAAAATGATAAAGAGAAGTACGAGAGAATATATAAGGGGGAGAGAGAGAGAGAGAAAGTGGAGAGAGAGAGAAGAGAAAGTGGGGCCCACGGGGTTAAAGGGGAGGTTGCGATTGGCTGAGAGAATAAATTAAGAAGGATATAAAAGATTGTAAAAATATTATATGGTTAACTTAAAGATTTAAAAGATAGGTAATGAACAGTAAGATATCAGGTTAGTTAGAAAAATATATGCGATGGTTTTAATAATATTAAAATTTGGGATTTTGGCGCCAAATGAAACATTTCCAAATTGCGCCCGGGTTGGGTCTAAAAATTCGAAATTCAAATAATAGGATTTTAAGCGGGTTCCAAATTTTAAAATGAAATGTTTTATGATTAAAAAGCATACTCCCAAAACGGACACACGCACGTGCACGTAGCCATCCAAACTCGCTCGTTTCACTGAACGGGACGAGAATACAATGCACGGACGCTACCACGAGGCTAAGGGTGTCAAGTAGGCCAAGAAGAATATTTTCAATTTTATTTTAGGTGCTAAAATTTGTTATATGCAGAATGACTTAGCCGGTTAAAATTGTGCAATAAGAACCAAACAAGCAAGATAAATGAAATGAGCAATACCAAACACTCAACCAGTAACAGAAATAGTATTATTGGGCTCGGGTGTTACAGCAGTGGTGGGTCGATCGAAGACCGACTTCTTTGGAGCTTCTTGCAATGTCATTGGGGCGTTGAAGCTCATTGATGGGAGCATGGTCCCAAAAAAAAGTCCAGTGGTGGCTTGAGCCACCTGCTCCACCGGCATTTTGAAAAGGGAGGCCGCTTGGGGCCCATAAGTCACTCCTCCAGCAATGACGGAGCGAGAGTTGTTGCTGCAGGCGATGCAGTTCGAAGCCATTGATCTTCTGTTTTCTGCACGGAGCAAGACACCAAATCTTAGTATCTTGAATCCACAGGCAATCACAGCAAACCGCGATTTGTTCGCGAACACGACACACGAAGTGTGGAGTGGAAAGAGGAAGAGGTCCCACCGGGCGTGCCAGAATCTGTTCCCCTCCGAACGGCGGCCGAGACGTTAGGACGTCCTGTGCCTGAGGTTCGGGGCAGATGCTATTTGGTTTTATCCGTCTACCTCTCCGAATATGCCAAGTTGATTTATGGCACCGTGTATCGGAGGTTTAGACGGATGCGGCCGATGTAGCAGACTTCGTAAGATTCCCCCTCAGGGTGAGGGGTTTTTGATTGTGGGGACGCTCTTCCCTGCAGGCGCAAGCCCCTGCAGTTAATTACGCTACCGCATCGCGGTAACAACTTTCTCCTTCTCCAGAATTTCACTTCGTGTCGTGTGTGTTTGTTTTGTTTGTGGTTGCCCGTGGATTGTATACGGAGACTGAGTAATGCCGTCGCCCGTAGGACGTGGATTAGTCCAAATCCGTATTTACTTAGATTTGGGTTTGGTGTTTTTAGTTTAAGGATACGTTAGTCGCGTTGCGGCTAAGATCAACTTAAACGTTCGTTAAGGATACGTTAGTCTTGTTTGAGACTGAGATCAACTTAACGGGACCATTTAGGTCCGACAAAAGAGCATTTGGGCTCTATTGTTCCAGTTTGGGAGATTCATAGTCCAATTTGGGACTAAAGTCTGTTTGGAGGATACGTTAGCCATTTTTGAGGCTAAGATCGACTCAAACGTTTGTTAAGGATACGTTAGTCCAGTTTGAGACTAAGATCAACTTAACGGGACCGTTTAGGTCCGACAAAAGAGCATTTGGGCTCTATTTTGCCAGTTTAGGGACGTGGTGGTCTATCGCCAGTTTTAGGACGTGGAAGTCCATTGCCAGTTTAGGGACGTGGTGGTCTATTATTAGTTTAGGGACGTCTCGGTCCGATATTAGTTTAGGGACGTTCCGGTCCGTCGCCAGTTTAAGGACGTAGTGGTCCATTATTCCAGTTTAGAGACGTGGTGGTCCGATATTAGTTTAGGGACGTTTCGGTCCGATATTAGTTTAGGGACGTTCCGGTCCGTCGCCAGTTTAAGGACGTAGTGGTCCATTATTCCAGTTTAGGGACGTGGTGGTCCGATATTAGTTTAGGGACGTTTCGGTCCGATATTAGTTTAGGGACGTTCCGGTCCATCATTAGTTTAGGGACGTTTCGGTCCGATATTAGTTTAGGGACGTTTCGGTCCGATGTTAGTTTATGGACATTTCGGTCCGATGTTAGTTTAAGGACGTTTCGGTCCAATATTAGTTTAAGGACGTTTCGGTCCACGAGTTTAAAGACCCCGCAGTCCATATCGATGTGTGGTCGTTGGGACCCGTCACCTCTTTGACGTCGTTGAGGAATTACAACGACGGATGTCAAAGGAGTTCGGAGATGTACCCTCGAACCGGATGTAAATTGATTTAGAAGAGCAATTTTGCTCAGTCAATTTAATTTAAGGACTTATGGCCAAGATTGGGCTAAGTCCAGTTGAAATGTTCAACATTTTATTTGCTTTTGCATTGCATTTCTTTTTTTATTTTTATTTGGGTCTTACCCAGAAAAGATGCAGAGCATCAATTTATTTTGGGCTCTGCCCTTTTAGAAATGATGCAAGGCATCAATTTTATTTGGGCTCTGCCCTTGTATAAAGGATGCAAAGCATCAATTTATTTGGGCTCTGCCCATTTATTGCCTTTCAATTTAATTAGGCCCACTAGGTCTTATTGGTTTGGGCCTGGCCCTTTAGAAAATGCATTGCATTTATCAAGCGGTTTGCGCCAATCAAAAAGCACAACAGTGCAAATTTATAAGTGCAAAGCACTATTAATTTGAGAATCTTTTAGATTCAAGAACCGATGGTTCATAAAACAAGTGCAAGGCACTATTTGATTTATTTCTAAGAAAAAAACAAGTTTTTCTTGTTTTTCTTATCTCAGAGAACCAAAGGTTCATAAAAGTGCAAGGCACTATTAATTTAATAACCTTTTAGGTTCAAGAACCGATGGTTCATAAAACAAGTGCAAGGCACTATTTTTTAGATCTAAGAAAAAACAAGTTTTTCTTGTTTTTCTTATCTTAGAGAACCAAAGGTTCATAACAAGTGCAAGGCACTATTTTTACTTATTTATTTATTTAACGTTAAAGATCTATGATCTTGTTCATAAGAGAATTTTCTCTTCTTTAAAAGGTTTTTACCTTTTTTCTTTATTCTTCAAGAGTTCTCCTCTCTCTTTTTTATAGCAAAAAATGTTGATTTTGAAATTAGGTCTAGGGTCCTTTTTATAGTGCCCATAAATTAGTTAAAGTTTGTTAAAGAGAATATTCTCTAAGTGATTTGGGGAATTTTCCCCACCGTCGGATCTTTAATCCAAAGGTTTCTGCTTTACAGAAGAAAATCTTCTTGTTTTAGCAAGAACAGAAAAGATTTATTCTGTTTTGCGCAACTCCCCCAGCGCGTGACACGTGTCGCGCAACTGAATTTTTCCTTTTTTTTTTTTTTTTTTTTTAAGATTGCGCAACTGCGCGCGCTGACACGTGTCGCGCAGCGCGCTGCGCAACTGCGCAGACACGTGTCGCGCATTTGCGCAGTTGCGCACTGCGCAAAATTTTTTTTTTTTTTTTTTATAAGATTGCGCAACTGCGCGCGCTGACACGTGTCGCGCAGCGCACTGCGCAACTGCGCAGACACGTGTCGCGCACTTGCGCAGTGCGCAAATCTTTTTTTTTTTTTTTTTTTTTTTTTTTAAACTCTTATGGAGTACGTTACTTCATTTATTTTAACTTTAATTTTCTTTTTAATTTTCAAGACAGAGCTTTGCTCTGATTGGAGAAAAATAGAAGTATTGCTTGTTTCCCACCTTGGAATTTAAACAGAGCTTTGCTCTGATTGAGGTAAACAATGGGTTGAATAAATATTAACACTTACGCAATACTCCTGGGTAGCGACGTCGGGATATCGAAGCTCGCCCGTGGCGGGATCTGTCGAGGTGCCGTGGACGGCAAGATATGCGGACAGCACGCTCGGTGTACCACCTTGCGCCAGGATCTGAGCTGTCTGCAATATTAGAAAATAACTCTTAATATTAGATATATTAGAAAATAACTCTTAATATTGCATTATATTACAAAGGCCGGTCTATTGTAATTTACCGATAACTCCATGGCTCGAGTAATATTCCTCGAGCCACCTGTGTATGTGGGGCGACCCCTCTTCGCCGATTTTCTATTCTCTATATTTTGAGCGGCCTGTTTCTGCACGACGCATTCACATTTAGTTTTCTAATTAAGGAACAAAAAAAAAATTATATCCTAAATAATGAATTAAATTTAAAATACATACCTGTTTGCGTTGAGAGTCGAAATATTCGCACAATAGAGGCCATGTCTCTACGTCGACTCTCGCAAACGCCGGAGTAGATAGGAGGGCCGCTCTCTCTGCCTCGGGGGTCGCCATCCACATGGAGTATCAGTCGGCCTTCAGCTCATTCCTGTTGTATCGGACCTTGGTCTGCATGTTCTTCATCAGGCCATTGTACAGAGCATGAAGGTCGAGCACCCTCCCAGGGTGATCAGGGTCGGCTACAGGCTGAAAATCGTAATCCAACTGAAAATACAAAAAAAACATTGTTATTAGATTGCAAGTGTTAATAATAAATATATTGGATAAATCAAATGAAAATATATATTAATACCCGAGCCTGATCAAAGAAGCGGGCGAATGAGCGCTGGTGCTGCTCGCCCTACTCAACGTGAAATGGATAGTTCTTCACGAGCCGACTCCCATCCCCCATATACCGGCCGAACCTCTCGGCATGAGGACCGGTATAGCGATAGTCGAGGGTAAAAAAGAGGGGGAATGCTGCCTCCCCCTAGCTCTGTCAGGCCTCAGCCTATGGGATTGATTCGGGCCTTGAGTCCCCCTCTGGGGATGGGGAGGCCCTGCGTCTGCAAGAAATATCAAGACAATCAATATTAAGACAAAGCTGTATTAAGAAATCAAGGTTAAACGAAAATTGAAGTGTGATATATACCTCCGGTGACTAAAGCACGAGCCTGGGCCCGGGCAGCAGCATGAGCGGGAAGATAGTTCCTCCGGTGAGGAACAGCCGGTGTCCCGGATGCGGACGCATCCCCTCCAACTAGAAAATAAACATTGACGCTAAATTTCCATGAAGTTCATATTTATTCTATAGAGCATATGTAAAATGAATAAATATTTTATATTTATTCATACTAATCTACAGACGATGCGGATGGTACGGAAGTGGCAGGAGTGGCCCCTGCGCCAGATGTGGACGCACCACCTATAATTAGACAATTAAAAATAGATTATATAAGTAATTGCAAAAAGAATGTGTAGATCAATAATATAACGTTCTAAATCAATATGCATGCACTATAGGATATATAAACATACCCGCAGATGCGGTGGTGTCACCACCTACAGCTAGACAATAATAAAAATTACTATCTAAGTAAGAGCAAAAGGAATGTGTGTATAATTATGATATAGTATTCTAAATCAATATACATGCACTATATGATATATAAACATACCTGGAGGAGCGGGAGTGGCCTCTGTCCCTGATGTGGACGCATCACCAACAACTAGACAATCAAACATTGACAATATAAGTAATTTTGACATAAACAGGCATGAATATCCATAATATTACATTCAAAATGGATATGCGTGCAATATACCTGGAGGTGTGGCAAAATCCACACGGAAGGAGGCATCCGAAGGGGTCTCCGATCTGGGTGCAAGACTGGCCCTCTGATGCTCCCTACACAGCTCTCCGGGCTGCAGAACCGCTCTGCCTCTGCCGCCCCTCGCTGCTCCCGACATCGTCATCAAATCTAGATAAACGGTTCGTGGACGCATTAGACAATCATTAAAAGTATTGACTATATATGTATAGATCGTAAAATGTGAAGTAATAATATAACATTACTGATAACCTTTTTCGTTTCGTGGGCGCATTATACATATCTACTTGGATTTCATCGTCGATGTCATTTATAACCCACGTAACTTCATGATCGGCCGAAGACAACCCGTCCTTCGAAACAGATGGTCGGAGCACTCTAAGCCTTCTCTCTTCTTCATCCTCATGGATGTCCTCGAATTCTGGGACATCGTAGACATCTCTGGGTTTCCATCGGCATACAACACTCCATCCCGGATGCTTCAAACACTGTGAGTAGTATACTTGGAACGCTTGGTTCGGAAAGATAAACGGATCTTCCTGACCGTAAAATCGAAGTGTGTTCACACTGGTCAATCCATATTCATCTTTCCAAGTCCCAAGATTGCTTCTCCACTTATCCGTATCGGTTCGCGTATCGTACCAAGTACACTGGAATATATAAAAGGGTTCTGATCGTCCGGGATAGTGGATGCCGAGTATACAATTTAAGTACCCATAATAAATCACACCGTCCGATCCTACAGTCGCAATCTCACTATTCTGAGTGGTTCTAGATGTTTCTATGTCCTTAACTTCGAATTTGTATCCAAGGACACCAAATCCTTTGTAATATGCAACCTCCATACTAGGAAATTGAGCTAAACATCTTGAATCACTTTCAAATGATGCAGACAAGTTCGGATCGTGGATCTAACAAAACAAATTTTACGAAAAATGCATAACGATACAAGTTTAGATTGAAACTGATAGCAATAAAATATTATTCGAATAACTTACATGATCTGTGACCCAATCACAAAATTTATCCTGATGATATTTTTCCAATCGTTCTTCGTTCCAATCAGGATGCCCCTCACGTACCTCGTTAAAATGAATTCTGTTTTCGACAAATAATGGTGACATTAATATTATATCATTTCATACACACACAAACACAAATATAACAATTAATCTAAAAAAACTTACTCTCTAATTTATTCAAGACATGCGCAATTAAGCAATATAAACCGGTATATCTTGTTGATAAATATAGTGTCTACCCTCTTATACTCGGCTTTACCATATGGCCCGTCTTGAATTCTTCGAGGCCGGTTAAGTCTTGTCTCAATGTTCTCATCCAGATAGCGGGAACAAAATGTGGTTGCTTCATCAAGAAGATAACCTTGCATGATAGAACCCTCTGGTCGATTTTTATTGCGTATATACTTTTTAAGAGTGTAGAGGTACCTAATGAAAATATGTTGAATAAATAAATACGGGCATACATGACAACAATAAATTTATAAATTGTGCGAAATGAAAAATTACACGTACCTCTCGACGGGATACATCCATCGATATTGTACCGGTCCGGCTAACTTAGCCTCAGTTGCAAGATGAACCGTCAAGTGTATTATGATATCGAAGAATGACGGTGGGAAAATAAGCTCAAACTTGTAAAGTATCAACGCAATAGAATTTTCTAGTTTATCCAGCGTCACAACCTCCAGTGTTTTAGCACACAACTCTCTGAAAAAACAACATAGGTCGTTGATTATTAGACCAATCGATTCGGGGAGAGAAGTCTTGAGGGCTAATGGAAGAACGTGCTCCACGATAACATGGTGATCATGACTTTTCAGCCCATCGATCTTGCCTTTCACAATTTTTATTTTCTTGCTGAATGATCCTGAGAAACCTGTGGGAACTTTCAAATCATGCAACACCTGCAGGAATCTTTTCTTCTCCGGTTGTGACATATGATAAGCGGCATTGGGAAGTACAAACTTGCCCGGTTTACCCGCTACCGGTCTAGGGTGCAATTCACTTCTTATTCCACACTCCTGTAGATCCATCCGAGCATTCAGGTTGTCTTTCGATTTCCCGTCTTTACAAAGAAACAAGTTGAGTATGTGCTCTGATGCTCCCTTCTCTATATGCATGACGCCCAGACAATGACACACTAAATTTGTTGACCAGTACGGAAGCTTGAAGAAAATTCTTAACTTGTTCCAAAATGGTGGTTTGACCTGTTTCGTCGGATCCATCCCGAAGGTCACATTATTGTAACCATCCCATTTAGCTGTCACGTCCTCTCCGGACAATGGGGATGGAGGTCCAAGAAGCTCCTGATGACCATCAAAGTGAACCGTGTATAACCTATATGGGTGGTCTGGAGGCAGGAAACGTCGATGGACGCAATAACAAACCTTCCTGCTAAAATTCAAGAATTTCGATGTTGTGTGTTCATGGCAATGAGGACATGCTTTGTGACCATGTACGGACCAACCTGATGGCATTCCATACGCAGGAAAGTCATTAATTGTCCACATTAAAGCCGCACACAGTATGAAGGTTGTATTTGTGGTTGCATCGTATGTCTCTACACCATCAATGAACAAAGATTTCAACTCCTCGATCAGTGGTCGGAGATAGACGTCGATATTGTTCCCCGGTGAGTTTGGTCCGTCGATAAGAAGAGACATTATAAAGTATGATTGGTCCATAGCCAACCAAGGCGACAGATTATAAATTATCATTACAACGGGCCATGTGTTGTGACTTCCAGCCATATAGTTGAATGGGCAGAAGCCATCAGTAGCAAGTCCGAGCCGGACATTGCGAGGATCGCTACTGAATATTGCGTGCCTCCTATCGAAATCCTTCCATGCCGGTGAATCTCTTGGATGGCTCATTTTTCCATCTTCACTTGGAGGAGCACGGTGATGCCAAATCATTGCCTCGGCTGTTTTCTTGCACCTGAATAGCCTCTGTAGCCTCTATGTTATGGGAAAGTATCGTGCTATCTTGAAAGGTATATCAGGCTTCTTATCAGAATCTTTCGGTTTATACCTGGCCTCTCCGCATGTTGGACACTCTTTCAAATCTGAATTCTCTTTCCGGTACAACACGCAATTTTTAGGACATACTTGAATCTTCTCGCACTTTAGACCCAAATCAGACATCATCTTCTGGGCTCCGTACCAGCTGTCGGGCACTTTATTTCCCGGGGGCATAGAATCTTTCAAGAACGAAAGAAGTATTGTGAATGACTTGTTGCTCCATCCATTTAGGAATTTAATCTGGAAAAGTTGGACGAACCATGAGAGGGTGGAATACTTCGCATTCTCATAAATTGGTTTTCTAGCATCATTCATGAAATTTTCATATTTATCCGCACGCGGTCCTTGACCGGAAGGAATGTCATCTTCGGTACGAATAGATTCACCTAGGGCAGCCTCTACCATATCCTCCATTTCTTCTGATGGAAATAAATTACTGTCTTCTCCTTCTGCCGCATTACCGAATTCTCCTTCTTCTCCTGCCGCATTATCGTGTTCTCCTTCTTCTTCTACCGCATTACTGCATTCTTCTCCTTCCCCGTGATATTTCCAAGTTTTATAGAGCGAACACCAATCACTTGTGCTTTCAACCGTTTCGAGTAAATTTCGGCAGCACCTCCCCGCTGTTCTCCGAGTACACTGTAATAGAATAGATAATCATTTCAAAGCTGTGAAACAACGTTGAAATGAACATCTAATCTATCTTTGTACACGGAGAACCAGCGGAAAGGTACCGACGAAATATCTCGAAACGGATGAAAACACAAGTGAATGAAGGTGTTTGCTTTATACATTCCTAACTTGTCCACACGGGACAAATCTATCGGTTACCATACGATTGAATCTTCTCGTCGCATAGACTATACGACGGTTGTTAGTATCGAGCTATACCGTCCGATATTTAACAACCTTCATATAGTTCTATGTCACGACGAACATCGCACGTATGTTAACCGATAGACGGGGACTAAGTGGCGCTTTTAGTTTCATATATGAGTATCGATGAGAATATGAAGGTTTCATATTATCATCGAGTATCATATATTGGTTTTAACTTGAACATCTCGAATCACTCTCTAATTATGCGTTTGTTGTGTATTCTTGTTGTATGTGTGTGTTCCGGCTGTCGGGGGTAAGGCTTCTATCCCATTAAGAATGTATAGAGCGAACACCCATCACTTGTGCTTTCAACCGTTTCGAATAAATTTCGGCAGCACCTCCCCGCTGTTCTCCGAGTACACTGTAATAGAATAGATAATCATTTCAAAGCTGTGAAACAACGTTGAAATGAACATCTAATCTATCTTTGTACACGGAGAACCAGCGGAAAGGTACTGACGAAATATCTCGTAACGGATGAAAACACAAGTGAATGAAGGTGTTTGCTTTATACATTCCTAACTTGTCCACACGGGACAAATCTATCGGTTACCATACGATTGAATCTTCTCATCGCATAGACTATACGACGGTTGTTAGTATCAAGCTATACTGTCCGATATTTAACAACCTTCGTATAGTTCTATGTCACGATGAATATCGCACGTATGTTAACCGATAGACGGGGACTAAGTGGCGCTTTTAGTTTCATATATGAGTATCGATGAGAATATGAAGGTTTCATATTATCATCGAGTATCATATATTGGTTTTAACTTGAACATCTCGAATCACTCTCTAATTATGCGTTTGTTGTGTATTCTTGTTGTATGTGTGTGTTCCGGCTGTCGGGGGTAAGGCTTCTATCCCATTAAGAATGTATAGAGCGAACACCCATCACTTGTGCTTTCAACCGTTTCGAGTAAATTTCGGCAGCACCTCCCCGCTGTTCTCCGAGTACACTGTAATAGAATAGATAATCATTTCAAAGCTGTGAAACAACGTTGAAATGAACATCTAATCTATCTTTGTACACGGAGAACCAGCGGAAAGGTACCGACGAAATATCTCGAAACGGATGAAAACACAAGTGAATGAAGGTGTTTGCTTTATACATTCCTAACTTGTCCACACGGGACAAATCTATCGGTTACCATACGATTGAATCTTCTCGTTGCATAGACTATACGACGGTTGTTAGTATCGAGCTATACCGTCCGATATTTAACAACCTTCGTATAGTTCTATGTCACAACGAACATCGCACGTATGTTAACCGATAGACGGGGACTAAGTGGCGCTTTTAGTTTCATATATGAGTATCGATGAGAATATGAAGGTTTCATATTATCATCGAGTATCATATATTGGTTTTAACTTGAACATCTCGAATCACTCTCTAATTATGCGTTTGTTGTGTATTCTTGTTGTATGTGTGTGTTCCGGCTGTCGGGGGTAAGGCTTCTATCCCATTAAGAATGTATAGAGCGAACACCCATCACTTGTGCTTTCAACAGTTTCGAGTAGATTTCGGAAGCACCTCCCCGCTGTTCTCCGAGTATACTGTAATAGAATAGATAATCATTTCAAAGCTATGAAACAACATTGAAATGAACATCTAATCTATCTTTGTACACGGAGAACCAGCGGAAAGGTACCAACGAAATATCTCGAAACGGATGAAAACACAAGTGAATGAAGATGTTTGCTTTATACATTCCTAACTTGTCCACACGGGACAAATCTATCGGTTACCATACGATTGAATCTTCTCGTCGCATAGACTATACGACGGTTGTTAGTATCGAGCTATACCGTCCGATATTTAACAACCTTCGTATAGTTCTATGTCACGACGAACACCGCACGTATGTTAACCGATAGACGGGGACTAAGTGGCGCTTTTAGTTTCATATATGAGTTGTTCCCTGATTAAAAATCAGGAAAGGACTCAGAAGAGGCATCACGTGCTCACACGTGACCAGTGGTCACGTGTTGGCACGTGACGTTCAAAGCAGCGGCACAAAGCGCATTCAAGAAAAAGCTCCAGAAAAGGTCACGTGCTCACACGTGACCAGTGGTCACGTGTTGGCACGTGACGGCTGAGCAGCGGCCAGAGAACAGAGCGCAGGAGAAGAAAGGCCCTTTCCAAGGGTCACGTGCCTACACGTGACCAGGGGTCACGTGGCCACACGTGACCGACTTTTAAAGCCTTATTATTTAACAAAATTAAATTCTGGGAAGAGATCGTTCAAATCTTTCCAAACAGAGAATGATTATTTGGAACCGTTGGATTAAAAATCTAAAGGTGATTAAATATCACCAATTTATGGAAAAATCTTGGACTTGGAAAGATTCCCCCCCTAAATCTAACCGAGATAACAAAGGGATACCTTTGGATTTAAAATCCAATGGTGAATAAAATTCACTTAACAATCTAAAGGCCCAGATTAATGATAAATAGAAATCAAATCTCTCAACATACAAATCAAATCTCTAAACATACAAATCAAATCTCTCAATGAGAGATTTACTAAGCAGATTGATTCTCTTCCTTCTCCTATAAATAGGAGCCAAGAAAAGAAGAGAAGGACCCTTTTAAAAGATCTTTTTTCTAAATTTTTTTTTCTGAAACCTTGAGACCTTTGGATCTTTTTCTTTTGATACATATATATATAAAGAGAGAGAGCCTTTGATTCTCGGCAAAAAGGAAAACCTTAGGTAAGAAAAGAAAAGGGAGGCTTCAAAGGAGAATTTAATTCTCAAAAGAGTTTAACTCTTATATAAAAAAAAGAACTTAGTTCTTTCTCTAGTTGAGGATCTGCAAAGTGCACATCTCCCCATGAATTGAGAATTTAATTCTCACTGGGTTGAGATCCTGCCATGCAGATCTAAAACATAGAGGGGGAACTGAGTTTAGAGAATTTAATTCTCACAAAATGATAGGAATTCAATTCCTGTGAGATAAAATTAGGGTTTAACCCTATGTTATAGGAATTTAATTCCTTCAAAATGAACAGAACTAGGGTTTAACCCTAATTAAGAATATAATTCTCTCAAACTCATAGGAATATAATTCCCTTAAGAAAAGAAATTAGGGTTTAACCCTATTAAGAATATAACTCTTCAGAAGAAAACATGAATCTAATTCCTCTAAAGTTTAGGGTTTAACCCTATGAACAGAACTTTAAAAACATGCAGAGTCACGTGCTGCCACGTGATCCCTGCAAAGACCCACAGAATAAAACTCTGAAGTAGACTCCTCACGGGTTACCACGTGACTTCTGCGAAGATATATAAAAGAGAACTTTGAGGCAATGCCTCACGTGCTCCACGTGACTCCTGAAGCACATAAAGAAAAAAGCAAAATAGACAGAGACTCTGGGGCGCCCTCACGTGTCACCACGTGACCCCTAATGAGTATTCTAATAAACCCGAGTGTGGGCCCCCATCACGTACCCGCACGTGATGGCTTTCAGGACTAAAAGTGTTAAACACTTATCTGTAGAACAAAATAAAGGGAAGCATGGCGCTCTCACGTGTGACTGTTCCCCTCCGAATGGCGGCCAAGACATGGACTGTCTTGCCTGAGATTCGGGGCAGATGCTATATGGTTTTATCCGTCCACCTCTCCGAAGATTCCAATTTGATTTATGGCACCGTGTATCGAAGGTTTAAACGGATGCGGCCGATGTAGCAGACTTTGTCAGATTCCCCCTCGTTTTAGGGGTTTTGATTGTAGGGACGCTCTTCCCTGCAGGCGCAAGCCCCTGCAGTTAATTACGCTACCGCATCGCGGTAACAACTTTCTCCTTCTCCAGCTGGTCACTTCGTGTCGTGGGTGTTTGTTTTGTTTGTGGTTGCCCGTGGATTGTATACGGAGACTAATTTATGTCGTCGCCCGTAGGACGTGGATTAGTCCAAATCCGTATTTTCTTAGATTTGGTTTTGGGGTTTTGGTTTGAGGATACGTTAGCCATATTTGAGGCTAAGATCAACTCAAACGTTTGTTAAGGATACGTTAGTCTAGTTTGAGACTAAGATCAACTTAACGGGATCGTTTAGATCCGACAAAAGAGTGTTTGGGCTCTATTGTTCCAGTTTAGGGACATAGTGGTCCATTGCATGTATGGCCATCGGGACCCGTCACCTCTCTGACGACGTTGAAAGATTACAACGACAGATGTCAGAGGAGTTCAGAGATGTACCCTTGAACCAAAGTTGATTGGGGAATCTATAGTCCAATTTGGGACTAAAGTCTGTTTGAAGGTTTAAGGATACGTTAGCCATATTTGAAGCTAAGATCAACTTAAACGGGATCGTTTAGATCCGACAAAAGAGCATTTGGGGCTCTATTATTCCAGTTTAGGGACATAGTGGTCCATTGCCAGTTTAGGGACATGGTGGTCCATCTCCAGTTTAGGGACATGGTGGTCCATCATTCCCGTTTTGGGGACAAATGTTAGTTTAAGGACGCATTAGTCCATGAGTTTAAGGACCCCACAGTCCGTATTAATGTGTGGTTGTCGGGACCCGTCACCTCTCTGAAGACATTGAAGGATTACAACGACAAATATCAGAGGAGTTCAGAGATGTACCCTTGAACCAATGAGTTGGTTGAAAGAGCAGATGTGCTCAGTTCAAGATGATTTGAGGTCTTATGTCCAGTTTGGGCTAAGTCCAATTATATTTAAAATATTGGCCCTTTGGGCCATTAGACATTTGTCTGGGTTCAGCCCCTCATCATTCAGCAGTGCTAAACAGAGGTTTGGGGGTTTTGACAACATTTTGTCTTTTATTAGGGACTGACCATTCATCATGGTTTTGGAGTTTACTTTGAATGTCATGTAAAATGATCAAGTTTGGAAAACAAGGGTATATTTGGAGTTCAATCAAAGGGGAATCCTGCCTCTGGAAAAACTTAGCCATTTTGGGCTAGGTTGGTTTTGAAATAGTGTTAACACTAGAAAGTATTTGACGATCACGTGTTCCCACGTGATGCGCTTTAAAAATAGTGTTAAACACTAAAAAGGGGTGGTCACGTGGGGTACGTGAGGTGCCTGAGATTAGGCCAAAACTCCTTTCTTTGTTCTGCCATTAAGCGTTAAACACTTTCAATTTTATTTTAGAGCATCACGTGTTGGCACGTGATGGGGATCTATGCGCCAATTGTTAAAGCATTTGCTGAGGGGTCACGTGATAACACGTGAGAGCGCCAAAAGCTTTCATTTCCTTTGCTTTTTATTTCTGCGTTTTGGGAGTCACGTGGGAGCACGTGAGGCATTGCCTCAAATCTTCTTCCTTTTTATTTTTGGGGATCTTTTTAGGGGTCACGTGGGGACACGTGACCCTGGTTTTATTCCTTCTTTTCTGATCACTGCGGATTGGGGTCACGTGTCATCACGTGACCAATATTCTTTATGTGCATGGAGATCTTTCAAGTCTCTTTATTTTAAGAATTAAATTCTCTGTAGGGTTAAACCCTAATTTTGTTTTGGAGGAATTAAATTCCTATGAGTTTGGGACAATTAAATTCTCAAAACTCAATTCCACTTCTAAGTTTAGGATCTGCATGGCTGGATCTCGACCCGATGAGAATTAAATTCTCATCCTATGGGGAGATGTGCTCTGTACAGATCTTCAACCAGAAGAAGAATTAAGTTCTTTATTTGCAGAAGAGTTAAACTCTTAAATTTTGAGAATTAAATTCTCTTTTTGAAGTTGATCTTTTTCCCTTTTCTCACCTAGGGTTTTCTTTGTTGAGAATTAAATTCTCCTTTCTTTTCTTCCCTCTTGAGAATTAAATTCTCCTATCTCTGTTTTTCTCTCCAAAAAGGACCATTCTCTTCTGTTCTTGGCTCTTATTTATAGGAGTAGGAAAAAAATCAATTTGTTCAGTAAATCTCTCATTGAAAGATTTGATTTGTTTTCATAATTAATATGATCCTTTAGATCATTCAGTGAATTTTATTCACCGTTGGATTTTAAATCCAAAGATATTCTGTTTGTTATTTCCGGTGAGATTTTAGGGGAAATCTTTCCTTGTCTAAGATCTTTCCATAAATTGGTGATATTTAATCACCCTTGGATCTTTAATCCAACGGTCCCCATAATCCTTTTCCATTTGGAATGATTTAGAGAAATTTAGAATTTTAATTCTATTTCGAAAGATTTTAGAGAAATTTAGAATTTTAATTCTATTAACTGTAAGGCTTTCAAAGCCTGTCACGTGCTGGCACGTGACCCTTGGTCACGTATGAGCACGTGACCCCCAAATTGGTTCCTTTAACAGCCGATTGTTTATATTGTTGTTTTAACCATCACGTGTCAACATGTGACCATTGGTCACGTGTGAGCACGTGATACCTCGTTGAGGTACTTCCTGATTTTTAATCAGGAAACAGACTTTAGAATTTAATTCTATTCATTATTTTAGAGGCCTTAAAAGCCCATCACGTGTCTGTACGTGACCCATGGTCACGTGTGAGCACGTAATGCCCCATTGGGGTCTTTTCTGAGTTTTTATTATATCTTTTAACTCCTCCAGCGGGTTCTTAAAGGTCCATCACGTGTGGACACGTGATGCCTCATAACTTTTGATCCCGGATGAATTATGAGGCCCATAATATATCAAATCGAAGGGTTTTTCGAGATGCTTCCAATACCATCAGAATTTAATAGTTCCTCCTTTGGGAACTTATCAAAATACAGGCCGGAAGATATTGGTTCGCATTTGCTTAAGCGTATCACTGCCATTTGATACCTTGGACTATTCTGCACAGAAATTTTTGGCGGGAACAAATACCCCCCACTACTTTGCCCACGTAAGTATATACGTTGGTGAAGTAGTGCAAAGTAATGCATAGCGTATGACCAGTTTCGGGTTGGTATATTACTTTCAGAATCTTGATCTGAGAAGATAACGAGCGGACACAAGCTTCGTCATTTATCATTGACTCAAATCTCGACTCTTAAGAGATATAGTTCCAAACCCTTAACTCCATGAGCCACGCCCTTCTATCTCTTTATATCTTACTCTGGCGTGAAGTAGTTTATATGCTCATGAATAACTTTTCCATTTCAGTGGCATGTAGCTTTGGCGAGTGTGGCTCATAGATGGTCCATCTTGATCTCTTTGCAGGGCGGTGATGGCTTAGGAGACAGGGTTAGGATGTGTCACCTAAGACTTTTCAACTTTATGAGCCGTGAGGGTCTCATAAAGACTTTTCTCCCTACGAGTCGAGAGGATCCCGCAGGTGTATTTTCTCCTTAGGGGTTGTGAGGACTCCTAAGTGTGTTTTCTCTTGAAAGTCGTAAGGATCTCACAAGTGAATTTTCCCGTTTATAAGTCGAGAGGACTCGTAAGTGGTTGTTTCCCTCCTTGTCGAGATTCGAATTTGGAGAGTGTGACCCATGGATAGTGTGCAAGAGACCGTTTTGGGCCGACTTGCAGGGTCCCAGTGCTTAGGAAACAGGTTTTTTAATCCCTACTGCCTAAGGCTTTATCTCACGAGTCGAGACGAATCGAGAAGTTCTCGCAAAGACATCAATTTCCTCACGAGTCGAAACGGATCGAGCAGATCTCGCAAGAATATCCTAACGTCACAGTTAACCTCTGCTCTTTACGACAGAAGTCCGTTAGGGTCTGTGGTACTTAGGGTTTTGGCCGTCGTACCGTCGCATCAGCTGATATATTCCTCGATAGGCAATCGTGCTGTTCGAGTAGCCCTGCGACTGCCGTGTCTCTGATCCCTTCGGGGGCTGGACAAGACGTCTTCAAGCAATCCTCCTAGGCAGTTTGACCGTCGGAAGAGCAAGCGTTAGGAATTTTGCCATGCCGCTTTTTACTTGAGGTTAGGCTCATTTTGGAGAGCCCCGATGAGTCATAATCACTCCGCGCTGGTGTGGGATGATCTCCGATAGTCTTTCAGGCTTTATATGACTTGCCGTTAAGACCCTGAAGCTAGGAATTTGGCCTTTGCTTCGTTTGCTGGCATTGCGTCCTCTGTATAGAGACGAATGTCGTGATTGTCTCTAGGTTGCTGGTGAACCGTCGAGGTTTGGAACTAGGGATTTTGCCGTGGCTCCTTTTGGTGATGTTGCGTCTGCTGTATCGAGACGAACGTCGAGGTGGTGACCACTCCGCACTGGTTCGAGATGATCTCCGATCGTCTTTCAGGCTTTATATGACTTGCCTTTAAGACCCTGAAGCTAGGAATTTGGCCTTTGCTTCGTTTGTTGGCATCGCGTCTGCTGTATCGAGACGAATGTCGCGGTTGTCTCTAGGTTGCTGGTGAACCGTCGAGGTTTGGAACCAGGGATTTTGCCGTGACTCCTTTTGGTGATGTCGCGTCTGCTGTGCCGAGATGAACGTCGAGATGGTGACCACTCCGCACTGGTTCGAGATGATCTCCGATTGTCTTTCAGGCTTTATATGACTTGCCGTTAAGACGCATGAAGCTAGGAATTTGGCCTTCGCTTCGTTTGCTGGCATCGCGTCCTCTGTATCGAGACGAATGTCATGGTTGTCTTTAGGTTGCTGGTGAACCGTCGAGGTTTGGAACTAGGGATTTTGCCGTAGCTCCTTTTGGTGATGTTGTGTCTGCTGTATCGAGACGAACGTCGAGGTGGTGACCACTCCGCACTGGTTCGAGATGATCTCCGATTATCTTTCAGGCTTTATATGACTTGCCGTTAAGACCCTGAAGCTAGGAATTTGGCCTTCGCTTCGTTTGCTTTGGTGTGTCCAAATCCTGTTGGAGGAAGAACGCTGGGGTGACATCGCTCTACTGTATCGAGATGAACGTCGAGGTGGTGACCACTCCGCATTGGTGAGAGATGATCTCCGAATGTCTTTCAGGCTTTATATGACTTGCCGTCAAGACCCTGAAGCTAGGAATTTGGCCTTTTGCTTCATTTGCTTTGGCGTGTCCGAATTCTGTTGGAGGAAGGACGCCGTAGTGACATTTCATCTGCTGTGTCGAGACGATCATCGAGGTGGTGACCACTCCGCGCTGGTGTGAGATGATCTCCGAATGTCTTTCAGGCTTTATATGACTTTCCGTCAAGACCCTGAAGCTAGGAATTTGGCCTTTGCTTAATTTGCTTTGGCGCGTCCGAATCCTGCTGGAGGAAGGACGCCGTAGTGACATTTCATCTGCTGTATCGAGACGATCGTCGAGGTGGTGACCACTCCGCGCTGGTGCGAGATGATCTCCGATTGTCTTTCAGGCTTTATATGAGCTGCCGTACAGACCCTGAAGCTAGGAATTTGGCCTTTGCTTCGTTTTCTTTCATTGCGTCTGCTGTATCGAGACGAATGTCATGGTGGAGCTGGGATTTTGCCGTCACTCCGCTTTGTTTCGACCATGGGGTCTTTCGCTGACGTTGCATCTGCATCGTGCTGTATTGCGAGGGAATGCCGTTGTTGACATCGTGTCCGCTGTAACGAGACGAATGCTGAGGTGGAGCTGGGATTTTGCCGTCACTCCGCTTTGTTTCGACCATGAGGTCTTTTGTTGATGTTGCTTCTGCATCCTGTTGGACTTGCGAAGGAACGCCATTGTTGACATCTCGTCTGCTGTATCGAGACGAATGCTGAGGTGGAGCTGGGATTTGGCCGTCGCTCCGCTTTGTTTCGACCGTGAGGTCTTTTGTTGACGTTGCATCTGCATTCTGTTGGACTGCGAAGGAACGCCATTGTTGACATCTCGTCTGCTGTATCGAGACGAATGCTGAGGTGGAGCTGGGATTTTGCTATGGCTCCGTTTGATGGTGTAACATCTGTGTCATGCTGGAATGAGGAGGCCCACCGTTGTTGGTCTCCAGGCTGCAGATGTGGCCATTGAGATTTGTAACTAGGGACTTTTCCATAGTTCCGTTTCGTTGCGACTCTGAGGTCGATTGTCTGCATCTGGTTGGAGTGAGGAGAAACGCCGTTGGTGATCTCTAAGTTGTCGATATTGACGTCGAGACCCAGAAGCTAGGGATCTTCTTTTGCTTTGTTTGTTGATATTGTGTCTGCAATATTGCGACAAATATCGAGGTTGTCTCTAGGTTTTCTATGAACCGTCAAGATTTGGCCTCGTTTTCTGGTGGAGCCTGTTGGGAGGGTATGGTTCCCTCTTTATCTGTGCCCCTGGATTGTATACAGGGATCGATATGATCTCGCCTGTAAGGCAAAAAATTTCATTCTTTCATTTTTTTTATTCTTTCCGCGATGCTCTATCATTTCAGCTTTTTATATCGCGAAAATCGCGATTGCCCAATCATTTCGGCTATTTTCTTTTTACTCGCTGCTTTTTATTGTGAGTTGCCCAATCATTTCGGCTATTTTGCTTGCATACATTTTTACTTGCTGATTTTGTTTGCAAGTTGCCCCATCATTTCGGCTATTTCGTATGCATTTTTTTTTGGCTCGCTGATTTTTTTCTCGCGAGTGTGGAACTTGAAATCTGACGCCAATCTCAGCATCAGCATCGCTACAACTGGAATATTTCCAGGAGCGAATCATCATTTGCCGTGAAAGGGCTTGGAATTTGATATCGGTTTTAGGCATCAACATCGCTACAACGGGGATATTGCCAGGAGCGAATCATCATTTGCTTCTGTCGATGTTGAACAACGGTGGCTTAGTAAACAGGGTTAGGATTCTGTTGACTAAGGCTTTTGACTTCATGATCCGTAAGGGTCTCACAAAGGTATTTCTCCCTACAAGTCGTGAGGATCTTGTAGGTGTGTTTTCTCCTTAGGAACCGTGAGGATCCCTAAGTGCATGTTCCTCTGTAAGTCGTAAGGATCCTACAAGAGGGTTTTCTCCTTGTAAGTCGAGAGGACTTACCAGGGTTGTTCGTGTACAAGCATATCCCTAGTCACGGACGGGACTTTGTTAGGGAAATGCTTATTCACGCCCATGGATTTTATACAAGGGTCAGTATTGAGCCACTTGTAGGGCCATATCGAAGATTGTGGGGGTTTCTTAAGAACAGGTTAAGGTTTCTGTAACTTAAGACTTTCAAATCTTATGAGCCGTGGGGGTCACATAAGAGAATTCTCCTTACGAGTCGTGAGGATCTCGCAAGTGTAATTCTCCTTAGGAATCATGAGGATCCCTAAGTGTGTTGCTCCCTTGTGAGTCGTAAGGATCTCACGCGGGTGGTTTCTCCTTACAAGGTCGAGAGGACCCTGTAAGTGTCTTTTAATGAGGTTGCGCCCTTTCGGGTTTTCACAAACACTCGCCGGTAGCCCTGCTGATTTTACTCACGGAGCCCTTTCGGGTTTTCATCCGTGCCCATTTTGCTTATGGACATACCGTTTTTTTTATTCTTTTTATTTTTTATTTTTATTTTTTTTTTCTAACGAGGTTGCGCCCTTTCGGGTTTTCACAAACACTCGCCGGTAGCCCTGCTGTTTTTACTCACGGAGCCCTTTCGGGTTTTCATCCGTGCCCATTTTGCTTATGGACATACCGTTTTTTTTACCATGCCGGCCTGAGGATGCCGCGGGTTGATTGTAGTTTAACGACGTTTCGGTCATTATCCAGTTTTACGACATAGTGGTCCATCATTAGTTTAAGGACGTTTCGGTCCACAGCCAGTTTTAGGACATAGTGGTCCATCGTTAGTTTAACGACGTTTCGGTCTATCGTTGCCATATTTGAGGCGAGTTTCTAGTTTACTGACTTTTCGGTCCATGGGGCTTTCTCTATGAAAGAGCACGATGCCCCCGGCATGTCCATCTTTTTCGGAGCATGTGGTTGTGGCGGGCTCACCTTCCGGTTGTCAGACAATGCGAATTTGCCCTGTTGGTATTCATCCTCAATCCAGCCTTTGAAGACATAGCAATTTTCGAGTGGGTGATCCATTACTCTGTGGTAGGGACAATAGTTAGGATTCTCAACGTCACCTGGCTGCAACGGACGTTTTGGATCCGGCAGAGTGATGAGCCCGCTGCGCACCGCTAGCTCGAACAGTCACTTTGTTTTATCTCTGGGAAACGAGTAAGGACATTTCAACTTCTCATTGAGGTATCGCGGCTTGTTGTTTTGACGACCAAACGGTTTCGGGTCACTCGGCTGTTGTTGAGCATTGGCGACGGAGGTCGCTTTTCCATTCCCCTTACCCCTTTTGTTCGATCCCTTGTTTGCGGGTCCGAGATTCTTTTCGGGTAGCGTGCGATTGCGCAACTGAATGTTCTCGCAATTCCTCAATTCTTTCGTTTCAGAGATGGATTCCTTGAAGAGAAGGCCGAGGGCTACTTTTTCGTCGGTGTCGCTCCCGAAGGTGAGAACTCGCGATTCCTCGGGATCAACCCTATGACAATTGCCGACAATTCTTATATGCTCATCTGTCGCACTTTTCTGCTGTCTACGAGCTTCACGCTTTGTCCTGTTGAAGTGTTGCCTGTGAGCGACACACCCTTGCCACCAACACTTAAAGGAGTTGCAGTCTTCAGTAGGATGTGCGATCTTCTGATGATATAAGCAGAAGTTAGGATGCACATCCACTTCATCAAGATGTATACCACCAGGAGAATTTTCTCTGAAAGAGGGCAGCCTCATCCCCATCGATATGGCTTTGGCGAATCGTTTCCTTATCTTGATCCTGCTTTCATTTGCGGCGGATGTACTTTGATCTGGTGGGAGTGTTTCGACCCTTTCATCTAGTCGCCGGCGTTTGGCTTTCTCGAATATGGCCATCTCGCGCTCTCGATCAGCTTTGCTTTTAAGTTGGGCTTCGTTCAGGAATGCATCAATCATTTCGTCTGATGGTCCTAGAAGTTCTGGCTCAGGATCTGCCCCCAGCTTCTCTGTGTAAGGAGCTTCTTCGTCATTTATTGACAAGTGAGAGATCACATGGCAGCTTGCCACATAATCTTCAGGTTCATCCGACGAGTCTTTGTCATCATCTCCGTCCTCAAGGACGTGGCTGAGGAATTCTCGGAGTGTGACTGGGGTCCGCGCCTTCTGATTATATTCTTCCGGTGCGTCAATATATTTTCGCAGATCCGTGCGTTTGTCATCAAACTGCGCGAGCTTTTTCTTCTTTTTCTTTGAAGACTTTGACGGCTGTGCCTGGGTGTTTTGCCCACTGCTATCAATTCTCGGTGTTGGGCGTGGTTTCAGCATCCCATCAATGACTTCGGGTTCCAGTAGATTTTTCCACCTGATTGCCGGGCATGTTTGGAGATCTTTCAGCATTCTTTTCGTCTTGGCTGAAAGAGCGACCTCCCATGGAGCTTCCCTTATGAATGAGCACGATGCCCCCGGTGTGTCCGTCTTTTTAGGAGTGTGCGGTTGTGGTGGGTTTACTTTCCACTTCTCAGACAGCGCAAACTTACCTTGTAGGTACTGATCCTCGATCCATCCCTTAAAGGCGAAGCAATCTTCGATTGGATGGCTTACCGCTTGGTGGTAAGGGCAGTAATTTGGATCGTTGACATCGCCTGGCTGCAACGGACGTTTCAGACTCGGCAGGTTGATGAGTCTGTTGCGCACTGCCAGCTCGAACAATCTCCTCGTTTTATTCTGAGGAAACGAGTAAGGACGTCCTAGTCTCTCCTCGAGGGACAGGCGTGGACGCACGTTGTTTTGGCGAACAACCGGATTTAAGTTGCTCGGCCGTTGCTGAGTATTGGCAACGAAGGTTGCTTTCCCTTTGCCCTTTTCATTCCAAGGCTCTGTCTTTGAAGAGGAAGGCCTATGGCCCATCTGGTCCATTTGGGCCAGCTTGTCAATCAAGGCCTGGAAGGTGGTTGGCTTAAAAAACATCATGAACTGTGAGATAGTTGCATGAGGATCTAGGGTACCCACAAACATGCCCACCGCGGGCGCTTCCTCAATGCGTTATTCGCATTTCGACCACAAGTTTCGCCAGCGTATAGCGTACTGGACCCACGTCTCGCCTGGTTTCACCCTGGCACTAATCAATGCTGTTATCGGGGTACGTTCGCTGGCGCTTGCAAATCGCTGAGTGAATAGCAACTCCATTTCAGCGAACGTCTTGATGGAATCGTTCGGGAGCTCAAAATACCACTCGAACGCTATTTCTGACAAGCTGCCGGCGAATTGGCGAAGCAAGAGCTTATCGTCGCTACCAGTGTTGCCACAAAGCGCCCTGAACTGGGCCACATGCTGATGGGGATTGCCCTTCCCCTTATAGACATGTAATTTTGGTATTGTGTAGCCCGGCGGGTAACTGATTTGGTCATACCAGCCCGGATAGGGTCGCCCCGTTTTGACAACTTGACCGGCTGCCTCAGTTGCCTGGTGAACTCGTATTTATTGAGCAATATAGTCGTCTAGTGCAGCTTTGGAAATGGTTTCCTCCTTGGCTGCTGAAAGGGCCGGCGGTGGATTTGACGTTTCTCCTCTGTCATCTTCAAGGATAATCGGAGGATCTTCGGCTGGGGGATGTCCTGGAACAGAAGGGCCATTCGTTTTATATTGGCTGCTTGTTCCGCAGCCTCTTTGTCCTTCTTTTCCAGTATTCTCCGAAGGAATTCGGCATCGGTTTCTTGCTCCTGGCGTTGATCCGAGGATGCTTCTGGGCTTTCTTTTGGCCCGGTGAGTGCAGCCATCGCAGTTATCATTTCTTGGAGCTTCTGCTGCTGCTCTTGAGCTTTAGTCACTGATCGCGTAAGCGGTCTATGACCTGTGGATATACGGCTATCCTCTTTCCCGGACGCCATGTAGACGGTATGTACCACCATACCCCCAGACTTAGGCGTCTGGGTTCAGTGCCTTTGACTTTTGTCGCCGGCACAGGGATCTTCTCTGGCCTTCTTTTTTCAAGAGCGGTCGAAGTTGAGGGAGCTGTTAAGGTCGGCACCCAGACAGCATTTCGTGGCTTAGCAGGATGGCTGACTTCTATTTGGACCTTCAGTTTCTTGTGCTGGCGGGAGAAATTTGGATCGATCACCGACTCTCGGACTTGTCGCCAGATTTTGTAAACTTTGGAAGACAGCCGTTGAGGGGACTGCTTCGGCTTTATTTCCGTGACAGTCTCCACCGGTGGCGGAGATCTTTTCAGTACGGCAGTGGGCGAATTCCTGCGTATTATGTTCAGCAGCTCAAAACTGTTCCCGGTTGGGACAACAACATTAACTTCCACCGTTGGAGCTGGTGGCGTTAGCCCAGAGGGGGAGTTTCCCCCGACCTTCCTTACTCGGCGCCAGTGGCGACGTCGAGCGTGTCGAGCTGATGGAGTTGGTTCGGTGATGGGGATGGCTTTGTCTTGCCCCCTGTCCAGGTGAGGGACTGCTGCTGGCGTCAGCCTGTTGAATACTGATGTCCTTTGAGAAGCAGTATCCAATCGGTTGAAAACAGTCTTCTGAGCAGGGACAGGAACCGTAGCGGGAGCCGGAACAGTCAATCTTGTAAAGACCGACCTTTTGGTAGGAGAAGCCGCCTTGACGACTTCAGGAGCAGGGATGGCTATCCTCTTCGGAATAACCTTCTCTGGGATTGCAAGCTTCATTGTGGGCCCACAGGAATTTTGGCCCAGTCTGTTGAAAACTAAAGTATTGGAGCTGGGCGACCCGTTGAGAGGGGCCACGGCAGTGGTAAGTCGATCAAAGACCGACTTCTTTGGGGCTTCTTGCAACGTCATCGGGGCATTGAAGCTCATTGGTGGGAGCAGGGTCCCGAAGAATAGTCCAGTGGTGGCTTGAGTTATCTGCTCCACTGGCATCTTGAAAAGGGAGACCGCTTGGGGCCCATAAGTCACTCCTCCAACAAGGACGGAGCGAAAGTTGCAGTTGTAGGTAGTGCAGTTTGAAGCCATTGATCTTCTGTTTTCTGCATGGAGCAAGACACTAAATCTAAGTACCTCGAATCCACAGGCAACCACAGCAAACCGCGATTTGTTCGCGAACACGACACACGAAGTGTGGAGTGGAAAGAGGAAAAGGTCCCACCGGGCGTGCCAGAATTTGTTCCTCTCCGAATGGCGGCCAAGACATGGACTGTCTTGCCTAAGATTCGGGGCAGATGCTATATGGTTTTATCCGTCCACCTCTCCGAAGATGCCAAGTTGATTTATGGCACCGTGTATCGAAGGTTTAAACGGATGCGGCCGATATAGCAGACTTCGTCAGATTCCCCCTCGTTTGAGGGGTTTTTGATTGTGGGGACGCTCTTCCCTGCAGGCGCAAGCCCCTGCAGTTAATTACGCTACCGCATCGCGGTAACAACTTTCTCCTTCTCCAGCTGGTCACTTCGTGTCGTGGGTGTTTGTTTTATTTGTGGTTGCCCGTGGATTGTATACGGAGACTAATTTATGTCGTCGCCCGTAGGACGTGGATTAGTCCAAATCCGTATTTTCTTAGATTTGGTTTTGGGGTTTAGGTTTGAGGATACGTTAGCCATATTTAAGGCTAAGATCAACTCAAACGTTTGTTAAGGATACGTTAGTCTAGTTTGAGACTAAGATCAACTTAACGGGATCGTTTAGATCCGACAAAAGAGCGTTTGGGCTCTATTGTTCCAGTTTAGGGACATAGTGGTCCATTAAATGTATGGCCATCGGGACCCGTCACCTCTCTGACGACGTTGAAGGATTACAACGACAGATGTCAGAGGAGTTCAGAGATGTACCCTTGAACCAAAGTTGACTGGGGAATCTATAGTCCAATTTGGGACTAAAATCTGTTTGAAGGTTTAAGGATACGTTAGCCATATTTGAAGCTAAGATCAACTAAAACGGGATCGTTTAGATCCGACAAAAAAGCATTTGGGGCTCTATTATTCCAGTTTAGGGACATAGTGGTCCATTGCCAGTTTAGGGACATGGTGGTCCATCTCCAGTTTAGGGACATGGTGGTCCATCATTCCCGTTTTGGGGACAAATGTTAATTTAAGGACGCATTAGTCCATGAGTTTAAGGACCCCACAGTCCGTATTAATGTGTGGTTGTCGGGACCCGTCACCTCTCTGAAGACGTTGAAGGATTACAACGACAAATATCAGAGGAGTTCAAAGATGTACCCTTGAACCAATGAGTTGGTTGAAAGAGCAGATGTGCTCAGTTCAAGATGATTTGAGGTCTTATGGCCAGTTTGGGCTAAGTCCAATTATGTTTGAAATATTGGCCCTTTGGGCCATTAGACATTTGTCTGGGTTCAGCCCCTCATCATTCAGCAGTGCTAAACAGAGGTTTGGGGGTTTTGACAACATTTTTTCTTTTATTAGGCACTGACCATTCATCATGGTTTTGGAGTTTACTTTGAATGTCATGTAAAATGATCAAGTTTGGAAAACAAGGGTATATTTGGAGTTCAATCAAAGGGGAATCCTGCCTCTGGAAAAACTTAGCCATGTTGGGTTAGGTTGGTTTTGAAATAGTGTTAACACTAGAAAGTATTTGACGATCACGTGTTCCCACGTGATGCGCTTTAAAAATAGTGTTAAACACTAAAAAGGGGTGGTCACGTGGGGTACGTGAGGTGCCTGAGATTGGGCCAAAACTCCTTTCTTCGTTCTGCTATTAAGTGTTAAACACTTTCATTTTTATTTTAGTGCATCACGTGTTGGCACGTGATGGGGATCTGTGCGCCAATTGTTAAAGCATTTGCTGAGGGGTCACGTGATAACACGTGAGAGCGCCCAAAGCTTTCATTTCCTTTGCTTTTTCTTTCTGCGTTTTGGGAGTCACGTGGGAGCACGTGAGGCATTGCCTCAAATCTTCTTCCTTTTTATTTTTGGGGATCTTTTTAGGGGTCACGTGGGGACACGTGACCCTGGTTTTATTTCTTCTTTTCTGATCACTGCGGATTGGGGTCACGTGTCATCACGTGACCAATATTCTTTATGTGCATAGAGATCTTTCAAGTCTCTTTATTTTAAGAATTAAATTCTCTGTAGGGTTAAACCCTAATTTTGTTTTGGAGGAATTAAATTCCTATGAGTTTGGGACAATTAAATTCTCAAAACTCAATTCCCCTTCTAAATTTAGGATCTGCATGGCTGGATCTCGACCCGATGAGAATTAAATTCTCATCCTATGGGGAGATGTGCTTTTCAACCAGAAGAAGAATTAAGTTCTTTATTTGCAGAAGAGTTAAACTCTTAAATTTTGAGAATTAAATTCTCTTTTTGAAGTTGATCTTTTTTCCTTTTCTCACCTAGGGTTTTCTTTGTTGAGAATTAAATTCTCCTTTCTTTTCTTCCCTCTTGAGAATTAAATTCTGCTATCTCTGTTTTTCTCTCCAAAAAGATCCCTTCTCTTCTTTTCTTGGCTCCTATTTATAGGAGAAGGAAAAGAATCAATTTGTTCAGTAAATCTCTCATTGAAAGATTTGATTTGTTTTCATAATTAATATGATCCTTTAGATCATTCAGTGAATTTTATTCACCGTTGGATTTTAAATCCAAAGATATTCTGTTTGTTATTTCCGGTGAGATTTTAGGGGAAATCTTTCCTTGTCTAAGATCTTTCCATAAATTGGTGATATTTAATCACCCTTGGATCTTTAATCCAACGGTCTCCATAATTCTTTTCCATTTGGAAAGATTTAGAGAAATTTAGAATTTTAATTTTATTTCGAAAGATTTTAGAGAAATTTAGAATTTTAATTCTATTAACTGTAAGGCTTTCAAAGCCTGTCACGTGCTGGCACGTGACCCTTGGTCACGTGTGAGCACGTGACCCCCAAATTGGTTCCTTTAACAGCCGCTTGTTTATGTTGTTGTTTTAACCATCACGTGTCAACATGTGACCATTGGTCACGTGTGAGCACGTGATACCTCGTTGAGGTACTTCCTGATTTTTAATCAGGGAACAGACTTTAGAATTTAATTCTATTCATTATTTTAGAGGCCTTAAAAGCCCATCACGTGTCTGCATGTGACCCATGGTCACGTGTGAGCACGTGATGCCCCATTGGGGTCTTTTCTGAGTTTTTATTATATCTTTTAACTCCTCCAGCGGGTTCTTAAAGGTCCATCACGTGTGGACACGTGATGCCTCATAATTTCTGATCCCGGATGAATTATGAGGCTCATAATATATCAAATCGAAGGGTTTTTCGAGATGCTTCCAATACCATCAGAATTTAATAGTTCCTCCTTCGGGAACTTATCAAAATACAGGCCGGAAGATATTGGTTCGCATTTCCTTAAGCGTATCGCTGCCATTTGATACCTTGGACTTTTCTGCGCAGAAATTTTTGGCGGGAACAGTGACCACGTGACCCCTCTTGCCTTAGTGTTCAACACTAAATTGAAACCTCTGTATCCAGTGTTTAACACTGATTCTTCTTAGTGTTTAACACTAATTTGGAAAACTCTATTTGCGGTGTTTAACATTGATTTTCTTAGTGTTTAACACTAATTTGGATTTGCTTAGTGTTTAACACTAATCTGAAAACTCCTTTCCCAGTGTTCAACGTTTATTATCTTTTAGTGTTTAACACTAACTTGTCAATCTTATTCCCAGTGTTCAACACTGTTGGTCTCTAGTGTTTAACACTAGCCTTAGCCCAATTGGCTAAGTTTCCAGAGGCAAAGCCTCTCCTTCTATGAATCAACAGAGGGCCAATATCCCAAACATAATTGGACTTAGCCCAAGATGGCCATAAGTCCTCAATTCAAATTCAACTGGTCCAATGGGCTCATAATAAAATAATTGATCTTAGTTTCCAAATTGGACTACAGATCACTTAATCTACCTTGGTGTAAGGGTACACCTCTTCACTCCTTTGATACTTGTCGTTGTAATTCCTCAACGTCTTCAAAGAGGTGACGGGTCCCGATAACCACATACATTGATACAGACTGTGGGGTCCTTAAACTCATGGACTACGACGTCCTTAACCTTGACTGTAATGTCTTAAAACTAACATCGGACTGTGGAGTCCTTAAATCCACGGACTACGACGTCCTTAACCTTGACCGTAATGTCTTAAAACTAACATCGGACTGTGGGGTCCTTAAATCCACGGACTACGACGTCCTTAACCTTGACCGGAATGTCTTAAAACTAACATCGGACTGTGGAGTCCTTAAATCCACGGACTACGACGTCCTTAATCTTGACCGCAACGTCTTAAAACCAACAATGGACCTCAATGTCCTTAAACTACCTATTGACCGCAACGTCACTAAACTAAACAACAGGGCTCCCCTAATCTCTCTTTTGTCGGATCTAAATGATCCCGTTAAGTTGATCTTAGTCTAAAAACTAGATTAACGTATCCTTAACAACCGTTTAAGTCGATCTTAGTCTCAAACGAGGCTAACGTATCCTTAAACACAACCCCCAAACCCAAATCTAAGATTATACAGATTTGGACTAGTCCACGCCCTACGGGCGACGACATGACTCAGTCTCCGTATACAATCCACCGGCAACCAAACACAAAATAAACACACACGACACGAAGTGAAATTTCTGGAGAAGGAGAAAGTTGTTACCGCGGTGCGGTAGCGTAATTAACTGCAGGGGCTTGCGTCTGCAGGGAAAAGCGTCCCCACAATCAAAAACCCCTCAAACGAGGGGGAATCTGACGAAGTCTGCTACATCGGCCGCATCCGTTTAAACCTCCGATACACGTTGCCATAAATCAACTTGGCATCTTCGGAGAGGTGGACGGATAGCACCTATTAGCATCTGCCCCGAATTTCAGGCAAGACGTCAGTCGCGCAGTCCTTCGGAGGGGAACAGCTGCGATCATCGTGCTCCCGGACTCTCGGACGGCTCCATGAGAAAATTGCAACGGTATTGCTTGAAGTTTTCGAGGCCGGAGATGATCTACGTCGAGGGAATACGAAATCAAGCTTCTACTTCACTAACTAGAGAATTAGTGAAGTAAACACCCTAAATTAAAGTGCTAGTCTAGTAGAGGATGATGAAATAGGAAATGAGTACACTTTAGAATTTCTTTTCTCACTTTGTATCTTTCTCCTTTTCAAACCCTAGAATGAATTTGAAGGAGGAAGAAGATGAGCTCAAAATGAGAATGAAAACTTATCAAGAGAGAGATAGAGCTAACCATGGTGAGTGAGTATCATATACTAACTCATGTAGAGACTTTACCATGGCTAATAATAGTGGTTTGGTTAATTAATATCTTAAGTAAAACAAAACTAGTGGACTAAGTCAATGCAACCATAAGCTTCATGAAGCTTCATGCATGTGAGCTCATTCTCCATTTGTTTTAGAATTACTTTAGATATTAAAACCCTACCAATATAATTAGTATGGTGTGTGTCTCATACACCCATGATAGTTGTATCAACAACCATGATACAAAATGTACACAAATAAATATACATCACATATATATTAAGTTGTGCACAAGTGAGAAAAACAAATGCTTAAGTGAACCAATGTTAGTTAATGTAAATTAGTATATCACATATACAATTATACACTAAATTATTAAATCAACACTTGACTTAATAATCCGGTTATATCTCATATAACCGACTAACACATAATGTACCAACTTATCGAATCAACACTTGATTCGATAACCCGGCCATATCTTATATAACCGGCCGATACAATAATCGCGAGAATAGAATACGGTATCACATACACGCATTATTCTCGGTCCCGCACATATCACATATGCGCTCCTATTTCGTTTTTTTTGAGCCAGTAAAACCTCTATGTAGGACTCTAAAGACTCGTCAATACGCCGGCAGTAGGTGATGATCATATCAAGCACCCACAAGCCGTCAGCGGTACTAGCTGGACGTAACGGCTACCTGGGTATTGAGCGGTCAGAAGATCAGCAAGCAAGCCCGCTCCAACTCCTGCAAAAAGCCTGACAGTGACACTACCGTACAGTCCGGTCTCCTTGTCTGATATGTCGCATATCATGTCTATGGGTGGTAAACGTCAGACCCCCAATAACCGATAAGTCATGCCGATATGATGCTCATAACGGGTCGAGAAACTACTGGTAACACTTACCAGTAAATCTCTAAACCAGCCCTGGCCAGGGACTTCCCTGTTATGGCCAATCGAGCATAGCGCAACATCAACCCCCAATACCGGGAGAGACGAAACCCCTCCTATCGCTCATTGCCTCCATGTGACTCGGGACTGTACCCAAAAACCACCGTTTTGCACGCCCTCTTGGACGTGGTAAGGTGGAAATCAAAGCACAGTGGGAATCACACAAGACTCTATGACGATCTCGGGTCTACAGACTAACCTGTACCAGTGTCACCAGAGAACTGCCATCTGACGTAAGGTATAATACCATCTGGGAGTTCTCTACGAGTCCGTCCAGTGTACCCAGTCTCCACTGAGCACCCGTATATCATCTCTGATGTCAAACACCAATGGATATGGGATCATCCATCGCCCATCTATATGGGTCGAGAAGGCATACGCTAGTCTACTCTGGTATATCGATGCCCCGTCTCGATACACCCACGACTTGGGACCTTGAAGGATGTACTTATGAACTACCATGTCCCCACTAGTATGATCCGTATCATAGTCCAGGTAGTCAAGTACACATCCTAAGGGCTTTACCAACATGTAACAGAGAGACAATCAGTATACACGTTAAGGTAAAGAGTAACCAGATAGCATACTATCATGTCGAGCAAGAAAGTCCTCCCTATATATGTCCAAGCATCCACTACAATATACATGTCATGTATAGTAATGGCCTCTAGGGCATACATATAACTAACAATCTCCCACTTGCACTAGGGCCATCTGATAACAGTGGTTGTAGTATCTCATACTCAACCATCCCATAATAGTCTCTCTCTGGGAAAATGCCTTTGTGAGTGGATCTGCCGTGTTTTCCTCTGAGTCTACTCTCCTAACCTCGATCCCCTGGAGACCAACCATCTCCATGATCAGGTGACACTGCCTTAGAATATGTCTGGATCACTGATGGGACGGGCGTTCCTAGGCATAAACCACAACTCCATTGTCACACAATGGTAGGAACGAAGTTCATCTCATGAACTAATATACACCTAGACTGCCTCTTTGGTAGTATCTTTGGTAACGATGTGTCTTGCCTTTATCGTCTAGTATGCCACGGTATCTGTCTTGGAACTCTTCCAACATACCGTCCCTTTACTGAGGGTAAAGACAATGCCTGTGACTGACATTCAGTCGTCTTTATCACTCTGGAACCTTTCCAGTGATTCTCCCCAGGATCAATTGATACCATCTCACTACTACTAGTGAGTA